>HG738138.1:1517906-1962320 GCA_000499405.2 Onchocerca volvulus
AAGAATGTATTTTACAAATGATAAATCAGGGAACATTAGGAATGCTTTTATTAGTTTTTACATTTCTAAGCAGTCAATAATTTGCGGTGCCATTTGTATGCTATTATATTTTTTGTATGCTACTAAATTTATTTGTCATAATTTTTGATTCTCAGTGAATGTTCTGCAAAATTTCACTCAGTTCTTTTAATTCTATCTTTAAACTTTTTTTTTTTTCAGAACTTAAGTCGATACTGTATAGAAATGTTTTTGAAATTGAGGAAATTACAATGTTCTATATTTTATTTTAACCTGAACTTTGTAAAGGTTTTTCTTTTTCGGAAGCTTAGTCGATAGAGTGGAAAATTTTTGCAAAATTATTTTTTTTTCGCAAGTTATTGAAATTAAGAAAATTAAAATAGCGCAAGATAAACTACTGCAGCTTCTAGAGGATAATATATATATATAGATAAATTACTCTGAATTAATTAACTGTTCCTTCTTTTATTATATTATAATTACTTTGGTTTAATATCATAAACAAAAGACAGAATATGGTGAAATATAAATAGGTAAAATGTGTTTAGATGTATAGATAAAAAGATGAAAATTATGTTTTTTTTTGGAATTTTTTTTTCTTTTTATAATTTTCAGTGTTAATAATAAAATATTCACAAATTGATGCTTTGCATTTTACGGGGCGGAGTCAAATTCAGTCCGCTCATCAGAGCGTGGTGCAGAGCGGAGTCCAAAAATTCCCCCTCTCACTTTTAGCTGTCACGGATGTTATACGTGGAAAAGAGTAAGCATATTTATATAAAATGATGGCCTATTCGAGTACAAGGTTGTATCAAAAGTTGAAAATAATCGGGTGAAGAATTTGCCAAGTTCCGCCCTCGCATTCTTATGATTCCAATGGATACACCATTCCAATTTAAAAGATTGCAATTCCCAATTCGATAGACGTTTGCATTCACGATCAACAAAGCTCAGGGTCAATCCTTACAATTGTGCAGTTAGATTAATGGGTAAAATTTATGAAAAGAGGCAATTCAAGACAAAATCTAATATTAGAAGTCAGAGAGATAATCCTTAAAATGCTTGAACGAAACATTTGATCATACACTATCATGACCTCAACATTTGTGCGACGCAACTACATATATACAAATCAAAAAATAAACGAATCACATTTATCACAAAGCAAACAAACGAAATGCTTTTTTTGCTCACATTATTAATTTTAAAACATTTATCTGTTCGAATGCTAATCGCGTATGAAAATTTCAAATCAATTGATGAATATTTAACAACATGCGCGTATTCGAATGGATTGTGTCGAAACTTCAAAGCAATAGGTGAAGGACTTTCCGATATTTAAGATTTTGAATATAGATAATGTGCATGCTTAAGAACTTATGGAGGTTTAAGATTTTGAACAAACCAACATTGGCATTTCTGTTTATATAGATTAGCTGGAGCCGGACACGCGAAGCTTGGCCGCCCTCCCCCTCTCCCCCCTCCCCCCCACCCCATAGATAGCTGGCTCGGCCAGCTAGTAATTGAAATAATTTTGATGCCAAATAGAATAATATGCAAAATGAGGTATTTGCGTAAATGATTTTTAATTCTTCACAGCTTATGGAAATTTGAAATGCAAAACTGTGGAAATCTTTGAAAACCGAAAAAGAGGGAGAGAGGGAGAAGGAAAGAATGAAAAAAAAATTTTAAATTTCAGGTGTTTTGGAAAAGAAGAATAATCTAGCTTATTTATTGAACTGAAATGTTCATTATCTGATCGTCCGATCAAAGAGTGACAAGCGGACGCACGGATCATAATGTCAGCTATTTGTATCCTTCTGTTTGATCAACCTTTCTATGCGGATTTTTAAATTGCTTTTCTGGTTTACTCATAACTTTTCTTCAAAAAAAACGAACAGAATTATTCGTTACAGATAAACAATCTGAGATTCAGAGATTCATGACTCCGGCAAGACATCCTTGCAGTACTAACAGAAAAACATCCAGGAAAACGCGTTCATGGTGTGAAATAGTAGTCATCTTTAATATAAAGAAACAGAAATTTATTTATTGAAATTTCCGAATCGGAAAATGAATGATATTGATACTTCCGGATGGCTCAGTAATTGTCATACAAATTTGTTTCATTGAATTGACTTAATAATGGATTCGTTATAGAAAGGTAAAAGTTCAATGAGCTCAATCTATCATTTACTATCATAAATCTCATGTTAGCTGACAATTAGTGTTTTGATGTAAAAGCTACAACAATTAATCTAATCTGTGACACAGCTACGACGCCTACTCTGACCTTTGACATGGACCAAACTTGATCTTCAGAGTTTCTGGACCAAGAAATGTCATCCCTATAATCTAACTATAGTGTGATTAGAATCGCCACAATGTCAAAATAGTCGTCCACTTTCACGAAGTTGAAATAACATGTTGATACAATAGTTTCGCATTGCGTACCTCACCAGAATGCTTTAGGCCATGTTTTGTTCGCAATGCTAAGACGTGTTCAGATGGCAGGTATGAGGTGGGGGTGGGAGGAGGAGTGAGGGGGAGCAGAGAAGGTTGTGGGGGTTTGGTTTTAGGAATTTATAGGATTCAGATTCATTTGAATGATTCAAGTCATCATAATGAATACCAGTACTATATTAATAATGTTCTCTATCCGTTATATTCTAATCGAATGCAGTTATATGCAGTGCAACTTGAAAATTTTTGTTTTACTGCAATAGCTCAGTTAATTAGTAGAATGTCTTTTTATTTTTTATTTTTAATTTTTTGAAATCACCGTAATCACTTATGCCAAATACAATTATGTTCCGAATTTTTCGAAAAAGTATAACGATCAAGTCTCGTTTTTGGTGATTCTTTTCGATTTGAAGAGCTTATTAAATTGGCGATGAATAAATCGTTCACGTTCACGAAGATTTCGATTCAAATTATCATTTGAATTTTTATTAAAAGGCGAAGGAAAATGAACCTGATATATTCAGTTTATTTTCCTAATATCTTAGGAATGTGTGACATTTCATATGATATATTTGATTCATTTTACAACTTTCAGATTTAATATGTTGTTGGTCATTCGATAATTCTCTTTCTTGTTTCATGTATTTATAAATTATTTATAAACATTGTCAATTCTATTATTTCCACGCAAGAAGTGTTTAGAAGCGATCTTTCAGAATGGTAAAAATTTCGATAATTTCTTTTATTCATTTAAAATTAGGATGCATTTCATGAGCCAGTTGATATACGCTATCTTGCAGAGAAAGCATGTTTTAAATACTGAAAAAATTATTCTTTAGGCTTTCTTTGGATTTGGTCAAGCTGCGGAAATTTCAATCAAATTAGATGATGCAGATAATAGGAAGGTTAGTTTTTCGTTTTTACCTTTTAATTTAAATTTAAGTTCGGTTTAGGTTTTAAGGAAAAATTATCTATTATTTGGAACTTATATTTGCATGTGCTTTGCAGTTTTATTCATACTATATATTCTGAGTTCGTTTTATTTTATTTTGTAGGCATTATTAAGATCTACCAGAATTACGATTTAATTGTAGGGGGAGTAATGAGCTTGACGAGAAACTGTATTATGAGTAAAATTATAGTGGTTTTATAACATGATGACCGTTGTTGGCTGAGTGGTCTAGTGGTATGATTCTCGCTTCGGGTGCGAGAGGTCCCGGTTTCGATCACCGGCTCAGCCCACTGATTTCTTTATTTCCGCGATAATTGGATGATTTCAGGTAGCCAAAATACGATCTGAAGAAGGAGGTCAAGAAACACATTTTCTGTTTTATGATGGTGAAACAATATCTGGTACAGTAGGAGTTGCTGTGAAGAAAAAATTTGATCATCAGGGAATAAGAATTGAATTTATTGGACAAATTGGTACGCTACTTTTTTTTAATTTTGTTTCATTTCGTACGGTTATCTTTTTGCAATAACTGTTCCATTGGATATATATATATATATATATATATATATATATAGGAAGCATCATGCTTAAATCTATATTCAAACGTTTTCTTCAGATGGTAAAAAGTTTCCCTATAAGTTCCTAGTGTATTAATGGTGTGATTTATGCAGCAAGTAACGCAATTTTGTCAAAAAGCATGAAACTAGACATGAATTTCAGCTCATAAACTTTCATTATTATAGTAGCTTTTCTAGATATTATTAAGAAATGCAATCCACTGTAGACTAAAATTATCCATTTCTGTCCATCTCGAGCCATTTGTTTGCAATTATGCCCAGTTCTTTTATCTACATATTTGATCATAAAATCTTGGTATCTATTTTTCTTTCAGAGCTAAATTATGATCGTGGTAATCAGCATGATTTTATAACATTAATGAAGGAGTTAGCTCGTCCAGGTGAACTGACGCAAAATGCGGTTTTTCGGTTTGAATTCCCAAAAGTTGAGAAACCATATGAGTCATATGTTGGAGCAAATGTGAAATTGCGGTATGTTATTTTATCATTATAAAAAATTTTGTTACTTCAAATTTGTGGAAGTCAGCATTATCAAAAATGTTTGAAGGTTTTTTTTTTTGTTTTAACCAAGCTGCTCTTTATTTTTGAAAAGTGAACTCATTTGAACGTGATTTAGAACGTTATGCATCTTTGGTAACAACGATTAGAAATTGTTCAAGCTTAAGTAATCAAAAACATCGATTTATTTCGGCGGAATGTTAGAATTTGAGGAAGTTGATTGTAATAAGCAGTAAAATATTAGTAATATGGACGTCATTACAGCTATTTTCTAAGAGTAGTCATTGTGCGGAGGTTGACTGATATAATACGTGAAATGGATGTCATTGTGCATACGCTTTCTTCGTACCCGGATACAAATAACAGTATCAAAATGGAAGTTGGTATTGAGGATTCTTTGCACATTGAATTCGAATATAATCGCTCCAAGTAAGCTTTTTTTTGGGGAGGGCGGAGAGGAAGGTAAGTTGAATTCAGATAATATAATAGCAGAGTTATAAATACTAAAAAAGACTTTATTTTTTTTTCGCTCCAAGTAAGTACTTGCATATTTTAAGTCCCTGTGAATTCATTCAATTGTGGGTAGTTTTTGAAGTGAATAATCGCTTAATGCACATACCATAACGTAAATTGGACTTTTTAAATGATCACTATGACGAGAAGGAATTATAAATGCGAAGCTATCGTCCTTGAGTGCAGCATATTGTACTATATTAAAAAATACTATATTGCAGATATCACCTAAAAGATGTAATTGTTGGAAAGATATACTTCTTGTTAGTTCGAATCAAAATTAAATTTATGGAAATTGCAATAATCAAACGAGAAACAGTAGGAAATTCACCAAATATTTTCAACGAGAATGAAACAATAGCAAAATACGAAATAATGGATGGTGCACCCGTGAGAGGTGGGAATTATCATTCTTTTTTTTAGCAGCAGTGTAGTCATAATTTTACATATAGCATATCACTGTCCAATAGTTTCAATACCATTTGATAAGCAAATAATGAGCATTAATTTGTGTTTAGCTATGGCGAAGTCGCATTTCATATCTAAGTTATTATGTATATTTCCCTCGTTTTGATCCACATCGATGAGTAAGATTTTTCGTATCTGTTGAATCGAGTGCGATGTTATTAAAAAGCTCATTTAGTGTTGTAATAATAGATAGCTAAGGATCTGTTACTAAAAACTCAATTAGTGTTATAAGTCAGCAGTTTTTGTTTATCCCTGCTTTCTGAAACAATTCAAGTAATTGAATGAACTGAAATGGCTTTCAGGTGAATCAATTCCAATACGTCTTTTTCTTGCTGGTTATGATTTGACGCCAACGATGCGTGATGTTGGCAAAAAATTCTCAGTTCGTTATTTTTTGAATCTCGTTTTGGTTGATGAAGAAGATCGTCGTTACTTCAAGCAGCAGGTAAAGCATTTCACTATATCATCAGTACCAGAATAGTATGTACAGTCAGCACATTATATCTGATATTGATGACGCAGTTGCACATTCAGAGCAGTTGGGTGTTCAGTCTTCCGTAAAAATATGATACAGTGGTGTTCTTTTTTTGGTTGCTGATTTACTTTGATCTTGGTGGTCGATTTATTGGTTTACTTTGAAGTATCGTTACTTTGTTCATAACTGACTGGAATTGAAGTTTTCCAGATTTAACTTCCAGTTCTGTATATTTTTAGGAGATGACATTATGGCGTAAAGCTGATAAAATCAGTCGACACATTTCGGTAGAAAATATATCCGGAACAAAAGCCAATGGAGAGACGGCGACAGTAGCACCAGCGATTCAGCACACAAAAAAGATTGAAGCTGGCAAGTGATTTTGACTTTCGAACCAAGAAAAAGGAAATATCGCAAATGTATCGTGTCTTTTCGCTTTTCTTGTAAAATTTTCACTTTCTACTGTTGTACTCTTTCTATTTAATTTAAGTCAGACACTGAACTGAGCATATTATGACTTTTTTCCACTTCTTCCTTGGGTGGATGGCCATAAATTAAAAATACCCAAGAAATTAGGTCAGCTTTTGCGGAAATCCGATGTTATATGTCAATTTCTACTTAGCGAACATAGGTCCTAATCGATTATTCGTAGAGAGCTACGGATAATTTACAGCGAGAACCATTTAAAATAATTCGCTAATCCACCTCTTTTTCAATGTGGTTTAGGTATTTTAGTATTAATCTGTGATGGTTTTCAATTAATGAATGACTTTTTTGTATCATACATTACTTGGAATGTTCGCCATTTGGCAATCTTTATTTTTAACATTCGCATTTTTTAGGTTCCAATGTTAATTTCTCTTGTAGTATTTTTAAAGGACTAACTTACGGAAGAGAGATTACGTTTTTGAAGAGTTTGTTGTTTTCGATAAGTAATAAGTAACATAAATCAAATTCACTCATTTTGGGCTTAAAATATTTGGAAAAGCTGACGTTCCTTACACTCAAAGTTCATCTGTAATTGTGTTCGATTAAGCTGTCCTATAATTCATAAATTCACACTGATGTTTCATCTCGGTTTTTGAAACGGGTGGAGAGAAAGCAGTTCTGTAATTGTATTCTAGTATTCTCATTTCTTTTTAATTTTTTCCGTCTAAGCAATGCAAAAAAATCATTTTATTTATTAAAGAACGGGAGTTTATTTGCTTTCTTTAAATTTCCGTCTGGATTTTGCTTTATCTCCAATTGCTAAATAATATTATAATCGAATTTAGCGGCATCATTGAAATATTATGATGTTGGTTACAAATATTTATATTGTGCCTTATTGTGGCTCTTTGAGCTCCCCTATGTTATCTGCATGTTTTTGCACCAACATTTGGAAATAAGTTATTTTGAACCACCTTATTTATATTTTTGCATGCTAATTTTGTTATCGATATGTTTTATTTCGAAACTCTGAAAAGTCAGCATAATCGGCATGTGTCCCGCAAACGTGAAATTCACGGTCAGATGTTGAAATTATTTTCCTACTTTTTCCATTCCACGATATTATCTCATCAATTCTTCTAATAAATCGGATAATTTTCGAGAATCATTTCGATGTGTAGAATTTGCGGGTCGCATGTTATGTTTCTACATATAACTGCAATTATTCCCAGGTTTCATCTTCTAAGACTTTTCAATTCCATTTAGGCTACGTTTGCTTTAAAAGCTGTCTATTCTCTTCGCTTTTTAAATGTTCTTTTCAGAAAGTTTGAGATACATATCGGTGCTCTGTATTTACTTTATCTATTTCTGTGTATAGGTATATTGCAGTAATATTTCACTGCTTTCCTGACCCGAAAAATTATAAGCAGTTCATAGTACAGTCTTATTGATTTATCAGTTAAGCTGATATACTAAGCATCTCAGAGTTCATTTCTGTGATTTTCTTGACATAACAAATTGTTTTTATTGATAAGGTGGACGGGTACTTTAGTTTTCGAAAACGCCACTTCTTTTTTTTTTGGCGAATGCCGACTTCTGGAATACTTTCTAGAAAATGGTTTGCGCACTTATTACTCGAAATATACTTATAACCATTCACTTAAGTTAATAATACTTCTCTTTATGGCCCAAGTTTTCAGTTTGTGGTAACTGTCCCCTTCAATCTGGTTCAAAAACCTTGCATACTGGACTTTGGCGCCGCTTGTTTCTGTTTCGTTTAAACATGTCTTCTTGTTTTTACCGTCCATTTTCAAAACTCATCACTCTAAAAGCACAGATTTTCAACACTACCATGCTATAGATTTCTCGAAATACACTTATTTTTTTTTAACCAGATGTAGGAGTTATTCCAAAAATTGTCAGAATGATTTATTTAACAAGAAATATTGGGCACAAGTGAAGCGAAAGAAAAAGCAGTACAGATTTTTCAAGTGAACTTGAGATCCAGTACTTTTTATAGGAACAGTTATATGCACAGATGGAGTTTTTCCAAAATATTCAAATAAAACAGTTTGTATTAAAACAAGATCAGAATTAAAGACAGTAAAATTAAGATTTCCGTTAACATGAACTGAAACACATCTCACATGTCTTAATTGGAAAAAGTTTCTGAAGGAACTTTTTCTCAGCTTATGAACTAACTTAGTCCTATCTAACAGTATCCGAAAGATGATACCATTCAGAAATTGGAGACCAGCTTCATGATGAAAGAAACCTCTTCTAGACAGCATTTCTCCAAACCAGCTTCAGCTTTCATCAATTCAAATTGTTTTTCGTATTTTGGTGAATAATGCTGCCAACGCATCAGTGTCCCCATCAAAGCGCTCTGAAATTTCGATGTCACTGCAAAATGACAAGGATTTGTTAAGAGAACTTTCTTACAGTAATTTCAAAGGTGAGGTTTTATTTCTCTTTTTTTAGATTAAGTTAATTTGAACTTGTTGGATAAAAATTAACTTTAAGTTGAAGTTACATAAGAATACGAGAAATGAGATAGATTGAATGCGATTGATACATACTATAGCTCAAAACTGATTAATTTCGAAAACTGACAAACCGCTGATAATGCCGCTTCGTCTCCCAATATTTTATTTTCAGCTTCATCTTCGAGCACTTCATTATTATTAGGACAAAGAGAACCGCTGCAGTTCTGTATCAAAGGATCAGCAGAAGATGACTGCACAGAATCTTCTGGAACTGACACGCGGTCTTCGTTCTCATCCATCCTTTCGCTACTATTTTCGCTTACATTTTCAACATTCAATTTGGATGACGAATTCTATAAATTTCAAACAATTACAATTTACCACTAACAGTTTTTGAATGAAGCGAAAATAGTACCACTGCTGACTTTTCTGTTTAAAATTTGGAACTAACAGTATTAGGATTTATTTCCCGATCTGCTTCGAGCTCTTCTGGCAAAAGGCCACATCCACTGCACTGACATTCCAATAAACAGTGTGTTTCGCATTCGGTTTCATCGCGTAGTGTAAAAATATCTTGCAATTCTTCATCGGAGAAGTGTGTAAGTGCTGAAATTTTAACTTCCATGCGGTTTTGGCAAGAACGTTATGATACTACATGTTTGAGGGGTTGGTTGCACTCGTGACTTAAGAGATGACTTTAACTATCTTCACAAGTTCTTTGAATAGTATATAAAGATTGGTAAGAGAATGCGATTGCAAGGCATAGTTGTAAATATAGGTAAAAGTTACATTCGACTGGAACCATTTCAACTACTACACTGAGACTGCTTTTTTTGATTTGTCTTTGCAAAATCTTTTCATCCACAGTACCCTAAAAGTATCTGTAATATAATCAAATCTACATTAACAGCAGTAAAGATTAACACATCCTGCTACAGATTCTATAATCAACTATGAATCTAAAATATTACCCCCGTGATAAGTCTATAAATATAGCATGGTCTTTTCTGTCCTTGTCGCCAGATGCGAGCCATCGCTTGCATATCCACCGCTGGATTCCAATCCGAATCGAACAAAATCATTCGACTAGCACCAATGAGATTTAGACCAAGTCCACCTGTTAAAGAATTCATGTGATGTAAAACATTACATGACAAATGTGAAATCTGTTAACAGTTAAAGCTGGAATTTTAGTATACACCACCTGCTTTGGCACTCAACAAGAATGCACAATTTTTATTTGATACGAGATTGAATTCTTCTACAATTTCCATTCTTTTTTTTGCTTCGGTTGAACCATCCAACCGTAGAACAGTATAATATAGAGATTGACAAAGCTCCTCCAAAAGATCAAGAGTCTGAAAAAAAGAAATATAGAAGTTTCTTGTTAGTGGGTCCTTTTTTCTTCACCTCACCTTAATTTAACACCTGAAGTAGTACTGAAAGACAATTTAGTAGTCATATCTCAATTATTGAAACAAAAAGAAAAATAATCTCAATACTATATTTAGAATTTTCAATATAAAGAACTATCAATCTGAGTTTCTCAAACTTTTTCTGGCATTAAGAAACAGACCTTGGTAAAATTGGAAACAACGACTACTTTTTCTTCCTGTTCTCGAAATGTCCCCATCAGTTCGCCAAATACACTAAGTTTGCCTGATAAAATAATGAACGCTACATAAATTTCCTATGAAACGATTGAACTAATAGATCTGAGAACGTAAAGGTCTAAAAAAAAATTTTCTAAAAATGAATAATCAAAGAAACGAGGAATTATGAAAGATTGTTGGATACCTGAATCAGTAATTGAAAGGAAAGAATCATTATAAGTATTAGGGAACAATTGAAGAAGTGCATTATAAAATTCTTTTTCTTCCATCTGAAAGTAGATTCCACATCATCCTCTTCGACATTAAGCATTATCCATTACGTAAATATGTAAAAAGCTTAAACTGGAATATAAGTTTATTCAAAAGCACTGGAAGTCGTCCGATGACAGTATGAAGTTCCAGTTCAAGGCACTAAAAGTTAACTTTCTGTATTCTCAGCTATGAATAGAACATTCAGTGCTCCGAATGATAGATGGATAGTTCATTACATGCTACAATTAATCTAGATTATTATAAGTCATGAAAACAGAGGCTGCTGATCAATTCATGAAGATAAATTACCTTGCAAGTCTGAAGTTTTGTTACAATACTTTGATAAAGAATGGATGGATGATTACATAATTTTCTTAAAACATCAATCAAAGTTAGGTGATCATACGAGAGGAATTTTTTCAGACGTTTGTATATGAAACATTGTAACGGAGATGGTCGACACCAGATTATATAATCATCTACAAAATAATTTGGTTTTTAACAGATAATGACTAATTTTTATATATTTCTTTGACTTCCACTATAAAAAGAAGACATTTTTGAAAAGAGCAACACAGAATTGGCAAAGCAGTAGAGAAACTGATTAGACTGAAAGCTTTCAAGTGCTATTTGTAAGAAGTTATACATAAAATACTTTTAAATTCGATTCATTCATCGATTCTTTCCCATTATACTTTAGCCCTAATATATCACTCCATTCACTCTTCTTAAATCATTTAAGAAAACAGAAAAAGTGTATTCCCAATTTTTGTGTAATTATCTGCAACTATTTAAAAATTTATCAAAATTACAAACTTTTTGGTGGTAGCCATTCATGTATCACTTCAGCTGTTCGACGAAGCATTACCTCGGCAAGCAATTCATTGAAATGAGTTGGCTATAAAGTACCTACTGTTACCGAAATTTTCAAAATATTCTTAAATTTATTGTATCAGTATTCGTTCATTTGACTGACTGATTTATACGATTAATTTAAAGTAGTACTTATTTTTTTCTGTTAAATAGTTTAATGGTCTTTAAGGTTATGGAAAAAAGATGTCTTTTTCAAGAAAAAAAAAAAGATACGTCATAGAAAGCTGAAAGCTAAAATAAGCACTAAATACCGTTAGATTATATGATGCTTATCAAATGATAGCTGACATCACCTACGAATTATTTGCTGATAACTATGAAAAATCATATTTGATCTGATAAATAAATAAATACCTCCATTTCACAAATATGCTTGAATTCCGAAAAAGTGCCAAAAAGATCTGGCCGTGCAAAGTTAACCAGTGAATAAAATTCTTCCAGATCATTTTGCATTGGCGTTCCTGTCAGCAATAGCCGACGTTGGGCACGTAAATTTTGAAGCTACAAATTTTGTGATTTAAATTTCTTATATAAAGTTTAATTTTTCAGTATAAGTCCGTAGTCGGACATACCTGTTCTCGAAGTCTTCCGCTCAAATTTTTAAGTCTATGTGCTTCGTCGCAAACCAGCAGATCGACCGAAATAACAGATAATTTCATAGCAGTACGTGCAATCATTTCATAACTAAAGATGGCAATCATTGGCATTTCGCGATACGAAATCAGATTTTCCACATCTGTTGATTTTGTAACCCGGAATAGCTGAAAGATTTCCTTTGGTAATATCTGAAAAAAAAAAAAGTCAAAGTAAAAAAAAAAAAATGAAAAAATACCATTGCTTGTGTTTGTGGTGACCATTTCATAAATTCTGCATACCAATTATTTAATAGTGATGTCGGTACTACGATGATACATCTCCGAATTATCGGTTTCTGATTTATTCGTTTTTTGATTAATGCAGTTATCAACGAAATGGTCTGTACACTTTTACCCAAACCCATCTCATCAGCAAGAATGGCTCCGCCATCATAATCCTTCAAACAGAAAATTTCATATGAGTATTCATAACTGTTCTGAAGGACTCATGTAACTTGTTTCTCAAGTTCAAATTAAATTTCAGTTAGGCTCAAGAACAGAAATCAAAAACAAAAGAAGTCAACGGTTAGTTATACAAGATTTAGTAAATATCATCAAATTTTTTAACAAATGGATGATTAGATAAATCCTTGGGAATTCTGGAAGATAAAATTCAAAGAGAGACCTTTAAACATTTGTATATGAAAGCGATGCCATCTTTTTGATGCGGTTTCAGGCAGCGAGCAATTCGTACATCTACAGCGATTCGTCGTACAGAACCATCTTCATTTTTCGCCTAACATAATATTAATTTCGTAACTGATATAGAATAATAAATTAGTACGAAATTAATTCGAAAAATTAGCAAAAAAAAAAAAAAAAAACGAATTGCAGAACATCATCCTATCTTGAATTAATATTATGATAACGAAATAAATACCTCATCCAACACAAAATCCAGAGGGTCATCTCGACCAAAAAATGGTGAAATAAAATTTTGATAAGCAACTCCTTTTGGTTTTTTTGAATTCTCGTTATTTGTTGCAACGTTTTCCACCAATTCAGAAACTACTCGTTGCTTTTCAGTGTTTTCATCCCCATCAACTACTGTAACTACAGCAATAACAAACAAGATATTTGTAGCTTATGATTTTATGGCGAAATTTTGTGCAAAATGTTTCTAAAAAAGAAAAAAGTACTGGGCTGTCGCGAGGTTCGCTCACTCTGCACCTCCAATTCATAATTATTAACTTTCAAACGACTGCCCTTCTTCAATTCGTTCAATTGCTTTACTGAGTAACCACTTGCCTTTGCAACTTCTTCACCATCCTAAATAGTTGGAAATTTAAAATAGGAAGAACAAACATCGGCACCAATTGGAATGATTAATCAGAGAGAATGACAAGATAATTCGAGTATTGATGATTCAAGTATCAGTCTTCTGAAATCGATGAATGATGTAAACCATTACACGATTCCTTTCAATCTCCAGTGGTTAAGTTGTTAAAAATTCATTCATCAGGATTATTATGGTTAATAAAAAAAACAAAAAAAAAAAACATGTAATTTTTTCTGATGCCAGCGCAGAAAAAGATTACCTCTGTTTGCAATATAACCGAACGCTTCCGACAAAACAACAATCCATCACCTTGCCATCTTTTATGCATTCTTGAGGATATTTTCCCATAAAGCACTTCGTAACAGTAGTACATTCCTTCATCTATAAGTCAAATGAATCATGAAATAATTCCATAAAAAATTTTTACATTCTTTTATAATATTGATGGAAATATTTTTAAAAAAATGGGAAAGACAACAAAAATTCGCAAATAATAAAAATTAGATGTATGATGCAGCTATGATATCATTCGTAAATTAGAATATATTTGATTTCTTTTTTTTCTGTATAATAATAATTCGAAAATATGTCGAGAATAACTCAAAAGAAAAAGACGATGTTTCATTTTAACCAAATTTAAACAAATTAATTTCAACATTCATTACGGATGCGACAGATTTTTTTACCTTGGCTCGTAATGGTATCATCAGTATCATCAGATAAGTTGGATTGTGACGTATAATCGGTATTTCCACAACGGCTAAAATCCCATCTCATCGTTTTCTCAGCTTAAAATCTGCAAAAAAAAAAAAAAAAAAACCACCGACAACGGCAAAGGATTATCCAGAGAATTAACCACATGCCTTAGAATTCCAGGACAACCTTTTCGAACCAAACAGGTTAAATTTGCCACGCATTTCAGAAATTTTGACTTTAAAATGAAAATAAAGAAAGAAAAAATGAAAGAATTCTCAGGACTGGATTTATTTTGTCTGAATTTAAGCTATGGAAATTCCAAGATTCAAAAATATCAAAATGAATTTTGACTTTAAACTTTGTTGTCAATTGATAAGAATATGAAGGGCAGTTTGCCGAGTAGAAACTTATGCCCCCTTATGCTATATACCACATGCATACCATTATTATTTTTTCCTTCCTATAACATGAAAAATTGAGGAGAAAATTTACTACGGTTAAATTGAAGGAAAAAAAAATTCAATTTGATGAATGAATTATTTCTTATATTTAATAAATCACTTCAATTCACGCGCTAATTCAAGGAATAATTTGAGCAGCTTTTAAATTTTTAAATACTTACAAGTGGAAGATAACTTTCCTGTAAACACTAATATGATTTCAAATGATAAATTAAAGATTGATAAGGTACCGATAATATGCAGAAAAAATAAGATGATAAGATAATTAAGAAAGGCGAGATCGAAAACTGGGATACACAAAGATTTATAAGATTTTAAAATGGTAACTTTATCGAGGAGTACATTTTAGAATATCAACCCGCACTTCGAGAGCAATCGAGACCATTGAACTTCCCCGAGATCACATAATATTTAAAAATTTCGGCTAGCCGCGAAGTACCGCATTGTTCACTTGTGGTGAATAGAAGATGTTTGTACACCAAACATTACTGGATGAGGCCTGAAATTTGAAGGAATTCGTTGTCATCCTGGGTTGAAGTGTCGAGAAGTCCTAGAGATACCTGCCGGTATTTCCTGGCAGATCCACTACTAAATTATGCTAGAATTCAATTTATTGTCCAGACTTGGTGGTTATGAAAAAAAACCCGCCAAAAAATTTTTTAAAAAGGGTGACACAGCGCATATCATTATGTCCGAACATTTGCAATACCTGCACGCATTAATATGATCATTTGCAACACATGCATGCGTTTGCGATATCTGCGCATTATGGTCATTTGCGACACCTGCATGCGCGGATATAATCATTTGCAATGCATGCTGCATGAACATAATCATTTGCGATATTTGCATGCATGAATATGATCATTTTGTGACCAATTCAAACAATATATTTTTTTTTTAATTCGGAATATCAAAGCTAGACAGTAAATGCATGTTGGTATTCCACATGGTTAAATTCATGCATGAAGCTATTGCAAGCTTTCTAGTACGATTATTTTTGATAATTCACTCTGCCGATTAATTATCCTCCGACAAATCAAATTTCGGTAATTTTATCATTGTTAACGATTTTTGAAAATGGTTAAGGAAGAAGCATAAAACTTTTTTTTAATGTACAAAATTTTGCCAACAAAACAAAAGAAATCAAAACTCTCCTTTGCACGATTTTTTTCTCTAAATGCAGAAATTCATTTCTCTTCACTATTATCAGCAATTATATCAGCTCATGAAAATCTCATTTTTATCCAAAAATTAAAACGTTGGAAAAGACGAGATATTCATTTGCTTCTCCTGAAGCTAGAAATCGAAGAAGTTTGGACCAATTTCACAATGAGTTCGAACTAAAAGAAGTAGAAGATATTATTTGCAAAAAAAAAAAAAAAAAAAAAAAAAGAAAAAAATTGGAAGCTTCCAGAAATTTAGGAGAAATGGAAACATCTTTTAAAAAATTTGGAAAATTGACAAACTGATGACAAATTTATCTTAAAGAAAAAAAAAACGATTAATGCTAAAGCGAAAATTGCTTCATTTTTTTGGTTTACGGTAGAAAAAAAAGTCGGTATTTAGGGGTTGAATTGCTGGAATGTTTGGATATACAAATTTTGCTTTCTAAATATTTTATAGAAATTGAACAAAATTGAAATTTATAATTCACTTAAATTTAATTAGAAGATTGACTTTAGACATAAAACCTGAATGCACAACAATTATACATAGTTCCTATTTCTATTTCATGCTTTTTATTAGTAATACAAATATTCGCCAATGATATATTTGTGTTTATTGATTAGGTTTATTTGAATTAACATTATTTCACCGATTAAAGAATTGTTTCAATTGAATCGAATTTTTTCAAAACTTTTGTAATGTCACTTATTGTGTCAACTTTGTTCCATTAAGTGCTTTATCGTTTGGAGGGAAAGAAATGTTCATTTTTTGAATTCTCAAATACTAGAAATTTGAGATTTTGAAAATTTTCAAAAATAAACAGAAATATTACCATTTTGCTGATTAATGTTTTTATTTAAATCCTTGAGAAAAAATAATTGGAAATAAAAAGAACAAGCAAGTTTAAGCAGTGAGAAATAAGTCAACTCTCGCTGAACGATATTCTTTTCCTTTTTTTTTTTTTCGCAGTAATAATTTTAAAATTTAGCAGAAATTTTTAATAAAAAAAAAATTTTTTTAACAGGAATTTAATAGGAATTTTTTAGTGATATAAATAAAACCTTATTCTACTATCCATTAATTTTTTTCTTAGAATTAAAAATAAATTTCAATGTTGTGGAGTAGTTTTAAGATAAAAAGAAT
The DNA here is from genome assembly GCA_000499405.2 of Onchocerca volvulus. Classification (NCBI taxonomy): domain Eukaryota; kingdom Metazoa; phylum Nematoda; class Chromadorea; order Rhabditida; family Onchocercidae; genus Onchocerca; species Onchocerca volvulus. The sequence goes on from HG738138.1 coordinate 1,534,909, forward strand.
ATATTGACAGAAGGAAATCGCTTAGGAATTACAATAAAATGAAATTTTTGTTTTAATGTAAGACTTATACATCGACGAGTAAATAAAACGAAAAAGTAAGTATATGCAACTGGTTAAGTATAACGTGAACATGAAATTACGCTTTGTTGTCACGTGTAATGTCGATTGACTATTCTGGGTCGCGTGTAACGTAACTTACATGCAGACTTCAGATAATTTTCTTCTTTTTACTCATACGTGAACTAATGAGAAGCAGACTTGTGTAACGTCAAAATTCGATTGAATATAAACAAATTTTATTGGTGTGTCATGTGGATCGAAGTGTAATCTTTGTTGATTAGATTTGAATCAATATTTTCTCATCAATTAAAAAATTATTTCAATCTTAATAAATCTTTTCCAATCGAATCGAATTTTTCTCAATATTTTTTGTAGCATCACTAATAAATGTGCGCTTATTATCAACAACATATTGTTCAAATAAACTTTGAATTCAATTTATTAAATTTTAAAACTTCAAAAATTACAAAGGTATCATAATAGCAATTGAAATGCTGAGTTTATTAGTGTTAATTCCTTTCTCGTTACGTAAACGTTACGTCATCCATACAAATCTTTTTTGTGATTACAAATAAATGCCAAGGAATTACATAAATTTCAAGAATTTATGATAGAAATTTCTTATCTAGCCTTTTTCTTTCTTTTCTTTTCTTTTTTTTTTTTTTTTAATCGCGATAGGATTTAGAACCATCTTGTCAATATTATCAAAAAAAAAGCTTCAAAATATATAGTATTCATAAAACACATAGCAATTGATAATTCTATTTTCAAGCATCATCACATTTTGAAATAAATTTTTTTGTCGACATTAAACAGTTAATGACAAAATATTTGCATATTATTGAGTAGTATTATTTAAAAAGTGAAGGAAATAAATGATTTTCATTTTTGGAAACAGTCAAGAAATGAAATACAATCTTATTAATTTCAATGATATTTAAATGATAAGAAATATTGTAAAATAGAGGAATTATTCGAAATCAAAAAGTTATTGATTGATGATTGCTGAGAAAATTTATTTCAGTAGCATGAAAAATCGGGATAAATTAAGAAAAGACATGTGCAGATTAATTAATTAGTGTAAAATGTAAGGTTTGAAATACTTGAAACTTTTTTTTTTCTTAAAAGAAAAGTTTAGCAATTAGTTCAGAGAATTGTTTTTTTGAGATATGCATTCTTCGAATGAAATTTATAATTAGAAATTTCGAAAATGTTTGAATAGATCAGATTTCCTTGAAAATTGCTCTTTTTTATTGAATTTGATCAAATAGTTTGACTATATTGCAGGATTCGATGATTGATTGCCAACTTTTGAAATATTGAAAAGATCTTCAAGGAAAAAAAAATTAATTAAACCGTGGAACATAATTTTCTTCATATTCTTCATATACTTTTTAATTTGCATCATTGTAACATTATTGCGGGAATAAATTTCAATTTCAGTATTTTAAAATTTCAATTTGGCGCAAAATTTCAAACTAGAGCTTTAATAAAATTTAAAAAAAAAAGAAGAAAAAAAACCATTTATGATCAATTATTGAATCAGAATGATGATTGTATCAGCAATTTAAAACATCGTGATGATCCGAATATTGATTTGCTTTTTACACTTTTCTAGTGACGTACTTCACGTATTTCCTTTTTTGTTGTATTTCACGTATATTCTTTCTTATTATCTGTGTAAGTCTAATTGTGTCAATCAAATTATTCCAGCTTAATACATCTGTTAGTTAAATGTAACTACTAAATTGAGAATATTTCTTTATTCTTCTTTTTTTTTTTCTTTTAAAGAAAGAAAAATTCAATTCAAATAAGAAAAAAAAAAAGATTTATTTGTAACAAATTATAAGACACTCTACAAGAATGAATAATAATAAGAAAAAAAAAACAAACAAACAAAACGAGTAACAAATGCTTAAATTTTTTGAATATTTCACAGTAATAATAATTAATACAATTTGGAATTTTTATGCAAAAAAAAAAAAAAAGAGGAAAAAAGAAACAAAAAAAGACGATTTTTTTAACATATCAAATAAATAAACAATCTTTCTCATTCCTTTTTTTTTTTTTTTTTTTTTTCTATTGAATAATATAAAATATCAAAAAAAAAATTAGTGATAAAAAGCTTTAAATTAGGAACAGAAAAAGTAAGTAGTTTAATTATTTAATTCGATTCAAATTCAAATTTTTTTTTAGGCATAACACATTGAGAACTGATGGAAAAAAATATTTCATCAAAAATTAATAACAGTAAACAAGATAAATTTGATTTCTTCGATGATAATATGATAGAAAAATTTATAATAAACACTGATTAACCGAACAACGAAAAAAAAAAGAAGAAATTGGCACATACATGTTTCATGAACGATTTAGAATGAAGTGTAATATTAAAAATTTTCAAATTTTCATTTCAATTCGATTAATTAGGAATTTTAAAATAAGATTTTTTCTTCCTTCTCTCAAGATATAGATTTTAAGACTGAAAATGTTGTAAATTTTATTAAAATTTTGCACATTTTCAATTTATTTTTATATTCGAAAATTTAGATTACTTTACTTATCACTTTTTTTCATAAAATCGGAAGCTTAAAACTAATTATATTAATAATAATAATTTTAAAAATATGGAAATTTTTTGTTTTCTCGGAATAAATTAAAATATAAAATATTTTTGTACTAAGGTGCCATCAATAAAAAGTATTAATTAAATTCTTATAAAATCATAAAATGAGCATTAAATTCTTAAATTAAGTTTCAAATTACATCAAAACAATGAAAGTAAATTGTATTTGTACAGCAGTAATCGCTGCTGAAAGATATGGCAAGTGAATTGTTACAGAGTAAATTAAAATACTGAATTAAGCAGAAATCAAATAATGAATAAACAGTAATAAACAATTTACGATATACACCTGACTATTTTTTCGGTTTATGTTTAATTATTTTAATTAGAGATGAAATGATAGAAAGCAATTATCGATCGCTCTAATTTAGACTTTAACAAAAGCATTCCAAATTTTGCTTTTTTTTTTTTTTTTTTTTTAGAATAAGGGAAATCGGAATAAAAAGAATGTAACATTTGATAAAATTGATACATAAATCAAACAAGTGAGTTTTAGAAATTCAAATTTAACTTTGGATAAGTAGATTTGAATTTTCTAATGCTTAAATTTAACAAATTCTCTCAGGAAATAAAGACAAAATTGATATATCGAGAAGACAATTAATTTTACCGCTTTTTTTCTTAAAAAAAAAAAAAAAAAGAAATTATGGAAAGAGATATGAAAAGGCTGCAAAAAATGTTCCATAATCTAGCTATAAAAAAAAAAAAAAAAAAAAAAAGTAGAAAATTGGAAATATATCGGAAAATCCATGATTTGATGATCCTGTTAATGCCACATTAAAGAAACCGCTATATTTAAACACAAATCAATATTTACATATTCATAACCCTATATGGGCCTTGCATCTTGAGGTACTGAAAAACAAAAGAATTAAATTACATATAAATAAATAAATAAGTAAATGATTCAAAATAACAATTTACGATTTCAAATTTAAATATGTCTTAAATATTTAACAAGACAATTACCTGAATAACAAGAGAAGGGCCACCCGCGGTGATTTCGGGAGGTATCTGTGACAAGGGACAATTTTCAATTGACATTATTTCAAGTGATGCACATAGCGCAAGTTCAAATGGCAGATTATGAAGCGATGGATTATCATTGATATAAAGACTTTTCAGCGAATCCAAATTACCTTTAATTGAAAAAATAAATGAAATACTAAAATTCCTCAAACATGCTAAAATTCAAAAATTTTAATTGATACAAACATATAATATTATCAATAAAGATTGGAATAATTGCCAAAGATTCAGAAATTCATATTTCTATACTTATAAATGAAAAAAATATAAACACTAAATCAATTCGGAAGAAAATTTGAAATAGTTCAAAAATTTCAAATCAATACAATTTCAGAATAACACCATAATAAATACTTTTGAAATTAGATTTAAACATTTTTTTTTTTTTTTTTGAAAAATTTGACTAACCGATCTCCTCAGGTAGAGATGTTAAGCTATTTTCTCCTGCTCGTAAATCGGTCAAATTGGTCAGATTTCTAAAAATCATTAAAATGATGATAATTGAACAAAAAGTACAAGAAAGAATGAACTCCAATCTAAGATTGAATTAAATTAGATTCAAAAGTTTAAACTAACCCAATTGTTCGCGGTAGGCTTATTAATTTATTGGATTGTATCCAAAGTTTTGTCAAACTTGTCACAAAACCTGCAATAATATTCACTCGTTATTTTTCACAAAATGAAGTGAAAAATTTTTCAAAAATTCCGAACTTGAACTAACCAATTTCATTGGGTATTGCGTCCAATTCATTTTCTTCCAAATCCAATTCACGAAGTTTTTTCAAACTACCAATTTGTGGTGGAAGCTTTTTGAGCATATTATTGCTCAATACTAATACCTGCAAAGAGCTAATTAATTTTCCAAAGTTTAATCAAAAATAGAAACTTGGAAAAGGAAATTCTTGCAGACATATATTATTTAAATGCTATTTTTTGGTAATACCTCTAAATTAACAAGCTTATCAACATCATCAGGAAGCACGCGAAGTTGATTTGTTGATAAATTCAATTCCGTCATTGCTAGCCAACAACCCATGTCTAGAAAAAGCCATTTTGAAAAAGCGTATCAAAAGTCAAATAAAGCAATCCTAACTGATTTAACAAATGAAAAGATAAGTGAATGTTCAGAAAATTTTAAACTGTTAGGAAATGAAATTCTGAAACAACAAGAAAATAATTAATTTAAGTTCATAGGAAAATTCGAAAAACTAAAAAATGAAATTTTAATTTGGAAAATAAAAGATATTTTGAATGTAAATAAAACTATAAAAATGGAAGAATATTCCAGTAATACGTATATAAATGTGTAAGTTAATTAATTATTTATAACAAATTAGTAAAAAAAAAAAAAAAAAAAGTTAATTCTTTATAAACAAACCAACCAAGCGGCATTGAAGTAAGAGCATTCTCTTTTAAATTAAGTTTGCTTAGACCGGTAGCTTTTGAAAATATTCCGAATGGTATTTTCGCTATTCCATTATGCTCCATGTTAATCGACTGAAATTTAAAATTTTAATAAAAACTTGACTATTCGAAATTAATTTTAAAATGGCATTATTTTTTTGTCACAATTTTTTTTCATGAAATTTTAAAACGCATATTTTATTTACAATTAGATATAATTTTGTAAAAAAGTATCCACTTTTATTTCATATTTCAATAAAATGCAGCCTACATTGAACTAGTGAAGGATATCGAGAAATATTATCATTGAAATTTGAGTTAGTCGAGATTATGACCGAGAAATGGAAATTTCTCACTTATATTTTCCAACTATTCTCGAAAAAGAAACTTTGGAATGAAGTTCTCAGGAAATCTTGGAAGGAAGTTAAGTTTCAGGGCATTTGAGAGTTTTATTTTTTCTTCTTTACATTTGATAACATAAAGTACTGATATCAGCACTTACGAACAAAAGTCAATATATTTAAATTTCGTAAAAAAAAAAAAAAAAATTTTACGGTAAGTTTATTAAATCTAATAAGTATTAAATGTAATGTTTCTAATTCTCTTGTTAAAATTACCATTTTTTTTTGAATTTTTCTTTTTAAAATTCATGGGAAAAAACTTTTTCTCTAAATTGCGCTTTCTTTTTTTAATGGAAAAAACATACCACACAAGATGTAAATTGTTGAGGTCCACCAGATGGAAAAACGGTTAATTCATTACGACTCAAATTTATCGTTTTTAAATTCGGCAATGAAGCAAGCATACCTTCCTGGAAAAAAAAAGAAAAAAAGGAAAGGTATATTTTTCGTTTTTTTAAAATTGGAAAAAAGAAATCCTCACAATTAATATATATTACTGACATATTGATAATGGTAAAGTTGAAATTTAAAAATCAATAATTACTTAATTAAATCACTTTAGATACTTAATTTTCAATTTGAACCATGCTTAAACTTAAAAGTATCACAGAAGTACAGAACAATAAATGAGAATGAATTACCGGTAAAGCTTCTAATTGATTACTTTCAACTATGAACTCTTCCAATTTATGACAGAATGCCATTCCAGATGGTAAATGTCGTAATTTGTTATAACGTATACCCAATCGAATTAAATTTTGCAAATTACCCATCGATTCGGGTAACGATACGAGATCATTGTGTTGTAAATCTAGCTGTGTAAGCTCTGAACATTCACCAATTTCTGAAAATTAAAAATAATATTACCAATATTTTATGTAATTTAGTAAACAATGACAAATTTTTCATTTCCCTTTAATTTCAAAACATTTCAAATATTGAATAATTCATTGCAATTTGCAGAAAATAGATTAGATTAATTTTTAGATAATTAATTTTTGCTTTAATATGAAAATTGTTGAGAATAACATATGTTTATATAACTTGTAATATGTATTAAAGCATAGCCATAAAACCATAAGAAAATATGATATTATTAAGCCGATCATTTTTAATTTTAACAAAATTCATAAAATATATAATACTATAATCGCTAATTTTATTTGTATTTTTAAAATGTCTAAATAACAAATAAATGAGATAAAATATAAACCGTCAGGAATTGTCCTTAAATGATTGTAACTGAGCAAGCAAACAACAAGCGATTTAATTTGTCCAATTGTTGAAGGTAATTCGCGAATTTTATTTTCTCGTAAATCAATCATTTTCAATCGTTTTAAACGGCCAATTTCGGGACCAATTGAAACAATCCGATTGTACCGTAACCACAACGTTTCCAATGAACTAATTTGATAGATAACGGGTGGTAACTGAAAAATAAAACAATAAGACAAAAATTCGACAGAAAAAAAATGCGACAATTTTTTTCGCAATTTCTATTCTCAATCAATTTTTTTTTTCTCTTTTTTATCAATGTTTTAATTCAAAAATACAATTAAACAGTTAAAATTTTAAGCAAATTTGTTGATTTGAAAAAAAAAAAAGTTAATTAATTTTTCGAGATGTATCAAATTTTGAATTCATATTTTATTGCAATTAATTTGCTTTTGAGCATTTTTGGGTCAGAGTTACGAGAAATTTCTAATAATTTTTCGAAATATTTTATTCCTTTTTTTTTTTTTTTTTTTTGTTATTTTTCATTTTCTCGAAAAAATAAATAACCAACCTCGCAAAGTTTGTTGTGACGTAAATCAAGTGTTTCAAGATGGGTAAGCGCTGCGAGCGTATCCGGTAATGATGTAAGACCATTTTCGCTTAAACCCAATTTTTTCAAATTAACTAAATTACCAATTTCATTTGGTAATACGGCTAATTTGTTTTTATACAGAAATAATTCCGTCAATTGGACTAAATCACGAATGGATGATGGAATGCTTACAATCTGAAATTGGTAAAGTATTTGATAATTTCAAAATATTTCAACAATGCTAATTATTGTAATATTATTTCTAATTCAAATTAATTTTTATTATATTAATCATTTCAGTTAGTAAAATCTGATTGAACGCTGTTTGCTTCTCAACGGGTCAAAGGTTAAAATTGCTAGTAAATTAACAATAAGTTGCACATCCAAAATGGATCGTTGCTAATTAATACCGATTTCGAAGTGTATGATATTTACAATAAAATTACAGAAACTTACGTCGGAAGAGCTCAAATCCAATCGTGTTTCGTCATTATCCCTGCACTTTTGCAAATCTCTTTGCAAATCCTGCAAAATTAATCAATATTTCACAAAAAATATAGTTTAGACTAATTAATTCAATAAAAATTCACTAAACTCATAAATTTTCGATTTAAAATTTCCAAAATTTAAGACAATTACATCAAAAAGTTAAGTCGAAGAATATGTAAAAAAAACAATTGGCGAAATAATGCTATTCATTTTTTTTAAATAAAAAATGAAATTTTCTCTTCTATCATATTATAACTCTCTTCATTGATGCAAAATTTCTTTAAATTGAATTTTTTTTTTTTTTTTTTTTTTAATAAAATGTTTGGTAATGCACTTGTCCTTTTTTCTTTTTTTTTTTTTTTCTTTTTGCATTCAAGATAATTAGATAAGTAATTTAGCTTGGTAATGGATGTTCACAATTGTTAAAATTATTTGTTAGAAATACCATAAAAATTGATTAAGTTTTCTTTCTATGCTTTCTCGAGAATATTCCGAGAAATAAAATAAAATGTTCCTTCGAAAGAACCTGTTTTATTTCTCGTTCTTTCTCTCTCTCTCTTCAGTGGTAATATTTTTTTCGAACATTTTAACCCACTCCATTAATGCGCATTTTTTTTTTTTTTTTTAGCAAGCAATAAAACTCTTTAAATTCAATTTTATTGCTTTGGAAAAAAAAAAAAAAGAAAAAAAGAAAAAAATTTTGGTATTCACTTATTTCCAAGCCATCAATTCTTCCGATTTCTTATGCTTGATTTGAAATGAAATTTTAAAAAAGAAAAATAAAAGGAAGTACAATGAATCGTTTTGGATGATAGCAAAATAGATCATTGAATCTGTCAATCTTTCTAGGTAGATTGAAGAATGATATATCTGTCAAAGTTTGCGTCATCTCTCTTCTGTGGTAGATTGAAAAGTTGAATTAGCAATTTTCAACCAATCAATACCACATATATAATTTCGTCTAAGCTATCTTATTTCTATTTTTTGATAAAAAAATTTTTAAAAAAATATGATTTTGAAGTTATTTTGAAATTTTGAAGAGATTTTTCGTAATTTTGAAGAAAAATTTAGCTAAATTAATGAAAGAAATTAAAGATACTTTAGTTTAAAAAAAAAAAATGAAATTATGAGATAGCATATTAATATTTTGCTAAAAAAAAAAAGGAAGCAAAAAGGAATCAAATTTATAAATACCAATTTATTAATGAACTTATCGCAAATATCTTTCTAATAATTGAAACAAGATATATATAAAAATTTCTAATTAAAAAAAAAAAAAAAAAAAAATAATGGATAATTTTCATAGAGAAATGCATCGTTTTCGTTTTTTTTTTTCCTTTTTTTTTCAAATATAATACAAACATTTTAAAAAATATATAAATTTATCATGGGAATAAGAAAGATAGAAGATGAAAGTAAAGCCTATAAGTTGCTGTGAAAATATCGAAGAATTTTGAGTAATTTAGTAACTTTCGTTTTTCATTAAAATATATTTGATTCAAATAATTGACTGATTTTAATACTTGCTAATATTCAAATTTTCATCATTAATTTGATCAATGCTACAGCTGCATAGTTTACAAAAGGAAGTTTCGTTAAACAACAAAAGAGAATAAAAATGTTTTATTCAAAATGATGAAATTATGAGATCGTATATTAAAATTTTGCAGAAAAAAAAAATTGGATTGCAAAAATTGGGATAGATTAATGATATGATTTACCGGTATTAAATTTGATTTTAATTTCTGAGAGAAACAAAATTCTTGCTCATCGACAAACGATAAATTAGTATGTAAAAGGAATAGGATGATAAAAAGAGAATTTAAAATTTTACAATACTTTAAAATTGCTTTAAAACATGAAAATGCTTTAAAAGGAGAATGGATAAAAATGAAGAAGTGACTTGTATTCAACTTGAGATTAACCGAAAAAATAAAACTAGAATGAATCATACTAAGATTGAACTATTTATAAATGAGTCAACAAAAATTCAATAATAATAAAATCCAAAATTCTGACAGATAAGCAAAATAAATGAAATTTTTGGGAGGAAAGTTGGAACCGATATACTAAATTAATTAAAACATTATCTTAGAATTCTTTAATTACTAAGAGATATTGTAGAAAGGATTTCAAGAAAAAAAAAATTAGGTGATATTTCAACTAAATAATTAAAAAATTAATAACAATAATAACTTATTTTTTTAGGTAAAAAAACAGATTGAATTTTACGAAAAAAAACAGAAAATTGAAAAAAATTATGGACCCGTCGTGGACGTTCGCCGAAATTTTTGGATTGTGTCGGACGTTCGGACAGGCTACTTCGATATTTACCACGCGCGAAACTTGATAAACGTTCGATGAATGCACCCGGCGATTTACTTCGGGTAACTTTCGAATTTTTTCCATTTTCTTTCGATGATGGACGAAATTCGAAATTTGTTGTTGCTGTTGCTGATGACGATGATGATGATGATGATGATAATGAAGTGATAAAACGAGCTGATTGTTGTTGTTCATTACTATTACTATTACAATTAGTATTGCTATGATTGTTGGTACCACTTGTAAAATCAGGTCGACCGTTTAATTTTGCCGCTTCTTTAGCAATATCAGTCATTTTTTCAGCAGTACGAATACAAAATCGTATGGCATCCGGAATTCGGGTTGTTGACGGAAATGAAGTGGTGGTCGAATGGCCAAATCTGTTACTGTTACTGCTAGCCAGTTCGCCCTGTTTTCGCAAAATTTTTCCGATAGAATAGATAAATATAGTACAGTATAGTATAGTGTAGTATAAATATTAGCCAATATAGTAATATTTATCAGCTTTAAAAATACAAAAATTAATAAAAATTAAGAATTAAAATTAAAGCAGCAAAAAATAAAGCGCAAAAAGAAAGAAGAAAATAAAAAATTTGAAAAAAAAAAAGAAATTAAAGAAAAAAAACGGTTTTTTTTTTTCTTTGTTTTTTCAAATTACTCCAATTTTATCAAATGCAATTTGTTGCTGAATTTTAAAAATAAATGAACACACATATTTTTGAACGATGAAAATAAGTATTTACGAAAGAAAATTTATGAAATTAAAGAAGGATTTAAAAGAGGACTTATTATTAAACCCTAAAAGAAGCTTTCTTTAAGTATTCTACAAGAATTTATAATCATCAGATTGAAGAATTTCAAGAATCTTCAATATTTTAAACAATTTAGATAAAGATGAGATATGATGTTAATAATATGGAAAGCATTTTTTCGAAGAGCGCTTATCCAGAAAAGATCTTCAAAAAAAAAAAAAAAAAAGAAAAGTAGGAATAAATTTAATTTTCAATAAAATAAAAAAAGATCAATAAAATTAATAAAACTTCATTAATACAATAGTTAGTAATAAGATGGAAATAATAACGACTGTAAAATTTAATATATTTCGAACGGCAATAAAGTTTGAATGTTTATTTCCAGTCTTTAAATGACTTCATTGATTAACTTAATTAATTAAGGACATTTGTAACAGACGCGAAAAAAAATTGGGAAAATTCTTGGACTGATACAAAAAATAAAGCTCAACATAAAATGAGCAAAACTGCTTTTCAAATAAAAAAAATTTTCATGAAAAATTGAAACGAAAAAGTTCAAATTTGTTAAAGATTAAAAAAAAATTTGGAAAAATTTTAAAAAATTTTTCAGTTTATCCTAATTTATTGGCTAGTGAAAGGATTTTCAACAATCCTTTAATTTTTTCTTCCTGTTTTTGAGCTTAAAAGTAGGAAGAAATGCTTCATTTATTTCTTTTCATTTTTCATTAAATTTGAGAGCATCTTAAAAATTTCACTTGAATCAAAACATATAATGAGAGCTTAAAAAAGAAGGCTTGAAAAATGCGTTAATTCATTTTTTCCACAGATTTTTAAATAAAAAAAAAAAAAGCTAATTTAAATGAGGAGAAAAATGTTTTTTTCTCCTGAAAACTGAACTGTATGACAAAAAAGAAACAAAATATTCGGGCGGGAGAGGGAAAATTAGAAATGAAATTTAATTAAAATGTTTTATGACATAGTAACAAATCCTTTCGCATCATAAAATGATGCATTTATAGGAGGCCGATCCATTAACGTTATTTATTAGCATTGTGTTTAAATAATCTTTAAATTTTAAGATGAAAAAAAGCAAAAAAAAAAATCAAAACTTAATTTCAATACTACAATAAAATATATAAATTCCAAATTGTACATTTTTTCTTTATGTATGGATTTTCCAGAGAAATCTTAATTTGTAAATTAAAATTCATCACATATACTTATTTAAATTTCTATATAAATGGTTTGAAATTTTGAATTAAAAATTTTTTAAATAAAAATAAATTACTTTAAAGGTTTGAATGCTTAAAAAAAAAAAAAAAATGGAAAATTTTTGAACAAATAATTCAATAATTAGTAAAAATAACAATTACAAATATGAGTATTATATTTTTAAAAATTAAATTTTCCTTAATTTGCTAAAATAGTAGGAAATGAAATGAAGTGAAGTGTATTTCCAACTACTTAATAATAGTGTAATAGCAAGTGAACAAAATTGAAATCGATTTCTGGAAAGCTTAGTTCCAAAGACGCATAACAATGAAATGAATGAATGAATGAACGAATTCTCGAGTAAATCCAAGAAACAGACAATATGTAAACTTTATTTATGTATATTCATATAAAATATTGCCAAAAATTTAAATTATTATTGTTTACCAAATTTCTTTGCCACAAATTTTATTTATTTCCATAAATTATTCGAAAATTATTTAAAAAAAAAAAAAAAAAGAAAAGCTTTTTGTTTTTATATTTTCCGATTAAAAAAGCTATCAAATATTCATCAAAAAAAGAAAAAAAAACCCATATGATTATAATCCATTAATAAAAATTTGTTGCAAATTGCAAATTTCATATTTCTGAACATAATTTCAATTTCAAATATTTTTTTAAAACCGATAAATTTTAAATTTTTGTTAAGGAGAAAAGACTATTGGAAATTTTTTTTAAATAAAAGAAAATGGATAAATTGAAAATAGAATGATAAATTGTCGGGAAAAGATTGGAAGGAATGATTGCGTTGTTTTCTTTGTGTATTAGAAAAGATAAAATAAACAACAAAACGATAAACGATAGGTATTAATTCAAACTTTTCTTCTTTATGCTCTTCGAAAATTTAGTTTACTACAAATGATAGCACGAAAATATCAATCAATTCCAATGAACTAAAAGAAGTAATAAGATAACATTTTGATTGCTTATCATGGGTTTTTTTTCCCTTTTTTTTAATGAAAACATTAACTTTTTGCTACTTCTGGTGATAAGCTGTTAATGTTTAACTGATAATGAAATATTCCGGATTGATAAAAACATTCATTTCTTTTTTTCTGACTACTCTTTATTTCCGATAAGTGTCATTTTAAAGAAATTATCATGTGTAGGGATAGATGAAATTTTTTAAATCTCAAATATTAATCATAATTTTCAAATTTTTATTCTTATTTAAATTAGGAGAAAGCTTAGCTAGCCATATATTTCTGATTAGTTTCCCTAAAATGAGCCTTAAAAAAAAAAGCCAAGCAAGAGCCTAGCAAAAAAAAAAAAAAAAAATTCATTACTAGGAATAATTTATTGAAAAAGGCAAAAAAAAAAAACCAACAAAGTCGTTTGTCAATTGGTTCTTAACAGTCTTAGTATATTTATTTCTCGTTTTTCCCTAAGTTATGTTATACCTCTTTTCCGAAGCAATAAATTACAAGAAATATTGAAATATTATGTCAATAATTGATAAAATGATTGATAGATGATAATTAGGTCAAAAAAAAAATAAGATAGGTTGTTTAAGAGAGATAAAATTTAGGATGATATTTTTTTTCGCAACAATTCTCCAAACTTTTCATACTTTTATTATTTTATTTTATTTTATTATCTTTCATCGTTTTATGCAAGAATGTTATAATGCTATCATATTTTACATAGTTCGTTTGATTTGCAAATGAAAAATTTTAAATATAATAAATTAAAACAAAAAAAGAGTAATAAACGAGTAAGGAAATGGGAAATGTCGTCTCGATGGATAATGAAGACTATTCAATTTTATTTTTACTTCAATGAATAAATAAAAAAATTAACTCGTTTCGACCATTTATTTTAATCATTAATTCCTGATGAAACTTGGTTTTTTTTTTTTTTTTTTTTTTTTTTTTTTTTTATTGAGTAAAAAATTCTTTTTCAGAAATTAATGATTAAAAGTAGTCTTAATGAGTTAAAGTGAAACGAAATGGAACAAAAAGGAAAAAAAAGACAGAAATGAGATATTTTTTCAGGTAAAATTTTTATTACGAAAGTAGTAGAAAGTATATAACAAAAAGGCATAAATAGTGCAGGATGGCTTTCTGTGTAATCAAAGATTTAAATTGAAATAATGAAAAAAAAAAAAGTGAATTTCATTTTTTTTTTTCTTTCTAATGTTATTTATCAAATTCGAGAAGAGACGGAAGAACAAAAAAAAATATCATAAATGTGACTGAATAATAGGAATGATCAAAATTCGATAAATTATCTTTTTTACGAAAAGTTCAGGAAATTTTTTTTTTTTTTTTTGAATATATACAATAATCGAATATACAAAAAAGGAAAGAGTTCTTTTAATCTTAAATCGGAAAATTGAAAAGCCTTAGAAATTATTTGCCTAACATGAAAGAAAATAGATTTGATGGGGCAACAAATGAGACTAAATTACCAATTTATTTTTGCTGAAAACTGGTTCATGTCATCGAGAAATTGGCCATTTATCATTTCTTTTTTAGTTTTACTTTTTTTTCTCTCAATTTTTAAATGATGGAGAATAAGAATAGGAATAGGAATGGAAAGAAATAATGTTGTAAGGAAAAAGATGGATGATAACAAATATAAGCACTATCATCACCATTATCATCATAAAATGAAAAATGAACATTTCAAAATTAGCAAAATTATATTTCAAAGAAATGATTCAAAAGATTTGATAATGGATAAATGATAAATGATTACTCTAGTTCGTAATTTCTAACATTTCATCATTTGAATAAACATGTTATCAATCGTAAGCGATAATAACAATGATCATGTATGTGATAAGAAAAAAAAAAAAGAAAAATAGGAATTGTTGAAGTACTGGCATAACTAATAAGTTTTGATATCAAATCAATCAACAAATGAAATCATAATAAATGGATAAATAAAAGGATAATATTATGATAATTATAATTATCATTTTAATTACCATTTTATTATAATTTCATTCATTTCGGTATATCAACATTATAATAATTATAATTATTATTTTATTATCATTTTTATCATTTTAATTACCATTTTGTTATCATTTCATTCATTTCGGTATATATCAAACATACAATGCATGTTTACTATGTTTAACTTTTTTTTTCTAATCATAATTAGTAATACAACTAATAAGATAATTACAACTATCAAAGATTGATAATGATATGATAAGAAAGAAGAGGCGGAAAAGTGATTTTGCAGGTAAATTAAGGTGATAAGAGAGAAGAGGAAGAAGTCAAATGACATAAGATTGTATAGTGCAAAGACACAACGGGACCATTTCATGGAAGCATCAAATTTGGCGTAACAGTAAACCGGTTTTGTACCTAATAATATGATAAACACATACAAACATACATATAGACCAATAGAGAGTTAATTAATTAATTTAATTACTTAAAAAAAGAAAAAAAAAGAAAAAAAACTATTTGGTAATGTCAAGCGTTTCTAGAAGTGATGATACTGAACTAAACTTTAGTTGATTTTTTTTTTTTTTTCAAAAGTTTTGCTACTACAGTAATATTTATAGAAATAATAGTAGATTAAATGTTTGTTAATTTTTGCTAATACAATATTGTTATAGAAATAATAGTGGATTAAATGTTTGCTAATTTTTGCTAATACAATAATATTAATGTGTTGTTATAATTTACAATGGAAATAATAATTGCGTAAAACACTTGCTGATTTTTTTTTTTTTAAACTTTTGCTGATACAATAATATTAATGTGCTAAATGTATATTAATATAAAGACATATGAAAATATTTCTATTCTAACAAATACTGGAAGAAAACTTTTTGAAGCCTAAGGTTCAAAAATTTATAGAAAATGATAAACAGAAATCACAAAACCATAGAAACCAAGATCAAAAAATGCATAGTTTGTCTCCTTTTAAAGGCATAAAAAATGAAATATTAATTATTAATTTAATATTATGTAAAGCATTATCTAAAAATAAAACGAATGAAATATTAATTATTGATCTAATATTAAGTAAAATGTCATAGTTATGCAGTCTTTGATGATTTTTATACCTCTTTATCAGGCTTATTTTCAATAATAGAAACCTTCAACTTAGGCTTATTTATTTATGTATTTAATTTTCGATATGAATTTTCATCAATAAGAATCCATCATTCGTAGACGTCCAAAGATAGTAATAATAAGTTATTATGTATTTTTTTTTTTAAATAATGTATTCATTCATGCATATAATTTCGAATCAAATACTTATTCCAGGAAGATGAGAAAATTGGTTAATCAAAAATGGACTAAAAATAGTATTAGACTCGGGAAATTGAATTTTTTTTCAAAATTTTTTCTTTCATTCTTTTGTTGAATAAATAAAAAGCTAAATTATAAAGCATCAAGAATTCTCATTTAATCGCTCTTTCCCTGGTATTTTTTTATAACAATTAAATTGTTACAAAAAAAGAAAGATTGAAATTTTGCATTGTAATGAAATTCAAATTTAAATCCTTTTTTTTTCACATTTGTCGACAAAAGAGCAAGCAAAATTATAGAATTATTCAAAACAAAAAGGAAAAAAAAATATTCTTTTAAAACAGTAGATATTTTAAAAAAGGAAAATTATCGATGTTGAATTATAAAGAAAAATCATAAATAATAAAACAAATAATTGACAGTAGAAATTAAATAATTTTAATACATTAATGGATAAATTCTATGAGAATTGTTAGCAATTGAAAATAAAACAAAAAATGAAAAGTTTTAATTTGATATTAATGCCTATTATCAATCGATTCTCATCATTTTTGTTAAATCATTCTCTGGAAGTTCAACAGCAGATCGAATTATTCATCAAAATTATTTGAAACAAAATTTCTACCAGTTAAATTAAAGAATTTCATTTACTCTGAATATAATAAGAATATTTTTATTATTTGATAAGAATTACCCAAAAAAGTAATTTTATTCATCAATTTTCTTTTTTATTGTTATATGAAAAATGTTTTTATATAAATGACAATGAAGGAAAAAAAAAGGAAATAATAAAATATTTTAAAAAAAAAAAATCACTAGATGTTGCAAACATTAGTTAATCTATTTTTTCTTTTTTTTCAGTATATAATTAATAAAAATCAAAATATTAATTTGATTAAAATTAAAATAAGAGATAAAATTTGCTGTATAAAATATGCAAATCTTTCAATTAATATCATAAAAGGAAAAATATATACCATTTTTGTAATATTTATTAACTTAACTATTTTTTTCAGCATATAATTAATAAAAATTAAAATAAAAGATAGAATTTATCAGATGAAATATATAAATCTTTAAATCGATCCACTGATATCATAATCGAAAACAAGTGAATGATTAATCAGATACGACGAATTGAAAGAAGACGGCGGAAGGATTATATTAAATGCAATTATAATAAGGAAGTAAGATTTATCGCTCTAATGATTTCTCTATTCCTTTGAAACGATCAACCACCTTTTTCATTTTTATCTTCAACATTTATACATAATATATATATATATATATATAATTGAAAATTAATAGATATTTCGTAAAAATGAATTATTAGAATTAAAATATAATTTGAATCTTTTTTTTCAGTCCTCAATTTCAAATCTTTTTTTTATACCTTTTTTTGTTGTTGTTGTAAGTTTGATGAAAAATAAAAGAAAAGAATTTTGAAAAAAAAAAAAAAAAAGAAAGAAAAAACAGACATATTTGTAAAACCAAAAAGAAAAAAAAAAAAGGAAGGAAAAGAAATACTTGAAATGCTGCAAAACAATAATGATCTTTGATATTTTTCAAACAAATCATTAACTTCCAATATTTCTTTAATAACTTCTTTTTCTACTTATTGAAGTTTTGAAATTTAAAAATTTTTGATTAACATTTTAACGGGAATTATCATCATTAAACTAAGAAGCATTATTTCACACTGAATTAAGAAATGAAGTATTAAACTATTATTAGAAAAGTGCTGTTTCTAATAATGAATAAATACATATATTAATCGATGAAAAAAATTAGCACATAAAACTTTGAATAAACAAGTAAAGTACAAATAAATAAATAAGCAAATAAACAAACAACACAGGTCAAAGACAAAAAAAGATTTAAAGTTTGAATATTTAAAGTTTTAAGAATTTTTAACATTAATGATTGGAAAAGAATTTTCATTAAATAATAATGAAAAAAATTTGAAAAACAATTTAAAAAAAGATTAAAAAAGAGAGAAAATATTCTAAAATATATTCAAAAAAAAAAAGACATTAAGAATTCTCATTTATAGGAATGAGTTTATCAAAAATTATTCATTAATAATAAGCAAATATATTAAAATAATTATTGTATTTTTCAATTAATATTTAAAATTTTAAAAGAATGAAGGAGGAGAAGGAAAAACGAAGAAAAATATATCACAAATGGATTACACAATTTGTATGAAAATGAGCAAAATTTTGTCATTTAAGTACAAAATCATTTGATAATATTTCTTTCTATCATTTTCTTTGACCTTTTGTAACAATTTACTTAAACCCAACACTATTTTGGGAAAATGTAACAGATACAAAAAAGAGAAAGAAAAAATTGGAAATAAAACATCTCTTTTTCTCGTCCTTACTTTTTTTTTTTAAAATTAAAATTAATTTTTACAATGACAACTCATTATTGAAAAATGAATGAATTACATGTAAATTAAGTATTAAATATTAAAATTATGAATTATTGATCTTCAAAAAGATATATAAAACAATATATGATTATAGATATATATAAGTGTTTGTGTGATAACTAGATATGTCTCGATGATAACGATGATTGTGATGGAATGCATTCATCAATCTGATAAGTGTTGCTTACAGTTAAACTTTCATTTCTCTTCCTTCATCCATCAAACTATACAACTTCTTTCTAATTCATTTTCTATGCTTCAATTTATATTATTGTACAAGGTTCACTTTTTCATGGCTCAAATGATAACAGAAAATTAAGAGAGCCAAGGAGAGAAAATTATATGATGATAAAAATTACTTTAGCCAAGATGAAAAATCTGAGAGACTGAAGAATTTTAAGAGCCAAGAAGTTATTAATTGGAAGAAAAAGAAAAAAAAGAGAAAACAAAAAGGTAAAAAAGGAGAGAAAAAGATGGAAGAAATGTTCAGAAATATCCACAACCGTTCGATGCTAAGCTAAAATGCAAGTTGCGAATTGATCTTTCGGAGGAGGAAAAGGGAATAAATAGCAGTAGTAGTAGAGGTAGTTGTGGTAGTAGTGGTGGAAGAGGGAAAAGAATGGAGAAGTTCGTGAACTGAAAATTTAAGGAAACCAATCGCTGCTCCTCTCCTTCCTATCGCTACAACTACTACGAATTTACGAACTCATCGCAAAATCACAATGGACACAAATGAATGAATTGGAGATGATTGAGGAGAACGGGGAACAGATAGAATAGGATTGAATCGAATCGAATCGGATCGGATCAGATCGGATCAGATCGAATCAAAATGGGAAAGGCGGAAATCTATATGAATCCCTGAAGAAGTATACAACATCTGGATGAAGCATCATTGAATTGTCCTATCAAGCTGCTTACTATATCCGCCTAATTCCCCCGAGTTCTCCCTAATATCTCATAGAAATATCTATTTGAGGTCAACAAAACCGGTCAATGGATGATTTATATTTTGAACATGGGGAAAATTTTGACAATAATTTGTCAACTGTGCTAGAACAGTCAACAAAAGAAATTGAAAATATGATTAAGATTTAAATTTATGATTAAGATGATGAAGATTTAAATTTTTTTTTTAATTAAACTTTAATTTCTTGATTGTTTATGCCTTTGACTTATTAATTTCGGGATACTTTTTTTTTTTTTTCACCATAAATATAGTGGGGAATATGAATAAAAAATACAACGTACTCTGATTGTTGGAAAAGTAAAAAAAAAACGAAAGAAAAAAGGTGGCACTATGGATTTTTCAAAAATTTTAACAGTGGAAATGAATTATATACTAATTTCAATTTTCATTTTCTATTTATGAATATTTCATTTGCTCAAGTAGTCTTTCAGAAGAGGAAAGACTACGATTGCTAACAGATTATTTTTAAAATTAGAATAAGACTTAAAATAAAGTTTAGCCTTACTATATTCCTCTTTTTCAAAAAACTTATCATACTTTATGTAAAATACTAGTATCACAAAATCTAATCATTAAGATTCGCTAAATTCATACTATAAAATAAGCTTCTAGAATTTTGATCTTAGAAGTTATAAGTTGTGATCTTATAAGATATTTGCGCTACACTTTCCCATAATCAAATTTCCGATATATGCAATTACAAATTCAAAATTCAAAATTGAATTTTAACGAAGATTCTTTCAGGATAATTTGAGACGAGATAGGTACGTTAAATAACTTAATAATTTCCAAGCGGTGTTGCTAAATAATAAAAAAAAAAGTGTGCAATTATGTCTTTTCTAAAAAAAAAAAAAAAAAAAAAACAAAACTTTTCTTTAGCTCAGATCTTAGTTATGGAGCAAAATGGTGTGATATTCTTATCACTATTCTGGCCAATGCTAGCTTATCATTATCAGAGTATAGTTAGACAAAATCATACCCTATCAATTACACACCTGTTCATTAAAATATGATTCGAAAATACATACAATCGATATGGAATGCTTTATAACATTTTTTAGTGATAGCGATGTAATAAATACCACTGTCAGATGACTCATTATTGAAATGTGAGCAAAAGCTCACTCATTACCATCCATCGTTATCATTATTATCATCATCATTAGTGTCATCACCACCAATCATAATCATCATCATCACCGTTAGCACCCATTATTGCTGATCAGTATCGTAAATTATCATCACTCATTAAGTATTACCAGTAATACCAGTAATACCAGTAATACCAGTAATTATCATTATGAGCATTTTACTACTACTACCATTATCATCGATCGTTATCATCATTAGCACCATTGCTACTATCATCCAGTCATCATCATCATCATCGCTACCACTATCACCGATCGTCATCATCATCATTAGCAAAATCATCATTTCTATCACTAATCGTTATCATTATCGTTACTGTTGGCACTATCATCGCCCATCGTCAGTTATCATCAACAAACAGCAAAATCAGTGAAAGAATAAAACAAAGACTGTCACAAAAAAGGAAGAAAAGTAAAATAAATAATGCTGATTGGGTGGGACATCGAAGAATATATATTGTTGAGAATTTGCATGTATTTTAATTTCCAATCAATTCCTTCCCCTTTTCTTCGTCAAAATGATACGTATTGACTGACGTAGGGACGTGTACGTTGATATTTGAAGGACAACAGAAACAGGAATGTTATAGATGAATTGAATTAATTCTATTGATTGATTAATCGAAAAATGATAAAGATATCAGTGAAGAGTTAAATATCAAAGAGAGATAATAAAGATAATGATGCATAATGATATGATCAAATTATTGTTAATTAATAAATGATCGCAATTTTTATCATGAAAATTTTTTGTAAGAAATGAAATAAATAAAATTTTTTTTTTGAAAACAATAACTGAAGAAGCAAAAAAGGAAGAAAGAAGTAAACGTTGAAATGAAAGATTATGATAGATGAAGACAATTATCATTTTATCACAATTTAATAATGATATCAGTGTAATAGTAATAATCAACAATTTCCCAGGTATTAAACGTATTAAGTGGAATTAAATGATATACCAGTTATCAATCTAATGAACTACTACTAACAGATGATTTTGTTCATTTCAAACACTCTAAATTTATCAAATTTATTATCATAAATCAAGCCTTAAAATGTGCGATAAGAATTAAATCTAAAGTAAGATCAATATATGTTGTAATTTTAGTCATTAAATCATTATTATTTCAATAATTTCGATCACAAAATTTCAATAAATTTTTCTCCTAAATTCCTGCAAAAGTAAAAAATAAAGTTAAAGTCAAAAAATTCAAAAAAAAAACCATATCATTAATAGAAGTAAAATGATTCCTATTTAAATTCTAATTAATAATTATGAATAATAGAGTAAGGATTTCAAAAGATGAAATTTCAGAAGAATTACGGAATATACTAACTAATGATTACTTTTTTGGATATTTCAAAATAAAAAAAAGAAAAACAGAAAGTATAATCATTAAAATGTGAAAAGTAAAAACAAAAAAAAGTTTCGCCTTTTTGAAAAAAAAAAAGTATTACTTTTTTTCTTTTTCTTCTTTTTTTTCTCTCCTTTGTATGCAAAAATGACTTTTTCGGGAGTGTAATTTCGGAAGTAAAATAAAAAGTCGGAAGAAAAATTGGTCATTACAAATCATTTTCTCTCTCTCTCTCTTTCTTTCTTTCTTTCCTTTCCTCTTTCTCTCTTCTTTTTTCTTTCCTTTTCATTCTCTTTATAGAAGAAAAATCATCCGAGAATATACAAAGTAGCAGTTTTGAAAGTTGAAGAAATAAAAATGAAGAACAAAATGATAGTAATACTATAGGAGTGTGACAATTCAATTCTCTCTCTCTTTTTTTTTTTCTCTTTCTTTCTCTCTCCCTCTCTCTCTTCTCATAAAAATTTCTTTTTATCAAATTTTCCTTAACAAAGCAAATGAATTTTAACAAAATGACATCTTTTTTCCTTTTTTTTTTTTTTGATATATAGCACATATAATTTTGAAAAATTTTTTGATAATAAAATTCTTGGAATATTTTAGATTAAAATTTTGGATAAATGGAATGAAATGAAATGCAAATATTTAAAATTGATAAGAATTAAAGGAAGAAAAAGTTAGGGGAAGTTTTTCCTCTTATTAATTATTAAAATTTGAATTCTTTTTTCTTTTTTAAAAAGTTATATTTTTGAATAATTTGAAGAATTTTCTTATAAATATAATTTCAAATGATACGAACTACAAGAAATTAGAATCAATTTAGTTATCAATCATTTAAAATGAAAGATATGAGATTTAACGAAATATTGAAATCATTTTTGATAATGATTAAGATTAGCTTTTGCTAATTTTTCTCTGATAAAATTTTTATAAATATAATTCCGAACAATGCAATACAAATGAATTATTAAAACAGAATGAAAGGAGAGAAAAATTAAACTTAAATTTTTTCTTTTAAATTTAATTCCAGAAAATGAAACTATAGTTTAAAATGATAAATGAAAAATTTCCTCAAAATTTTACAAAATTCTCCAAAATGTTAATGAGAGAAAGGAACAAAACGATTCCATACGATTATTATTAATTGTTATTCGATGAATAACGAAGCAACTAATATGGAATTTACTATCACATTTTTATCCTATAAAATTCTTCCAAAAAAAAAAAAAAATTTGTAAAAAAAATTTTGTGAAAAGTTTGACTAAACAGAAGATGTGTGTAACAAAAATTGATAAATTTAATAAATCAAAAAGTTCGACAGATATAAGGCAAATGTGAAAGAAAAATAGGAAAATATTGATAGTTATCCATCATACATGCTTGTTTTCCTGATTTTTTTTCTAACAAATAATAAAATAAATTTAAATTTGATCTATGATCATTTATTCCTTAAAAAAATTTTTCAAATTAGAAGTGTTTACTGAAGAAGGAAAAACTTAAATAATTAAGAATCAGAAAAAAATATATATATATCTGTCCAATAAATTTTAACAATGAATTGATTTAATAAAATTACGTTTTTTAAATTTAATTCCATCTATTTTTTCACACTTTTATCATAAATTCTCATCTTTTCTTTTTTAATTACTTTTTTTTTCTCTTCAGACCTTGCAATTTAATGGTAAAAGAAAAAGGAAAGAGGAACAAAAAAAAGAAAAATCAATATTAAGATTAACATAATAGTACTGAAAAAAAATCAATATTGAGATCAACATAATAGTATTTAGTCTCTGAGACTGAATAAATATTAACTTTAATAGTAATTAATACAAAAATGGAATTAAAATTTTTCAAATTTTTTAAACCTATAGATATCAATGAAGAAATTCAAATTTCAATCAATTACTAATCAGTCAATTAACTTAAGTATTAAAATTAAAAAATTATTTTATGCGGTCAAATATAATTTCACATATAAGAGGTAAAATAAACTCAAAAAATTCGTATAAATGAATTTGTCAATATTTAAGAAAAGTTTCATATTTGAAAAAAAAAAAAGAAAAAAAAAGATTTCTAATACTATGAAATAACTAGCAAATGTGGGAGACAACTAAAAATGTATGGTGACAGCTGAAAAAAAAAAAGTGAACCAATTTTCTAAGGTAAGGGTTGAAAAAAAAAAGAAAGCTTTTTTTACTTATTATTTTAAATTCACTACAATTGTAGTAATTATATGATTCAAAAATCGATAATATTATCTTTTTATCTTTTCTTTCAAGATCTGTTGCTAAATGGAAAAAAACACAATCCAAACTGAAGGCATTTATGGAATTCAGCAAAAAAAAAAAAAAAAAAAAGCAACAAAGGGAAAAAATATCGTTGAAATTCGAAAGAATTCAAAATTTGAAAGATGTGAAAATGGTCTGAAGAATTTTGCAAAATCAAATTTGAAAGATGTGAAAATGGTTTGAAGAATTTTGCAAAATCTGAAAAAATAAAAAGATTACATCCCAAAATTAACTTTCTCTCAAAAACAATAATTTCAAATGTAACAATATATCCTGGGAAATTTTTTAATTTCAAATTAAAAAATTTGAATAAATATGGTTTATTGCAGGAAAAAAAGTTAGTTTTAATTAAAAACTTACAAATTCTTTCAATACATCAAGAAGTTTATGTCTTGTTCGGGCTCCCGTAAAATGTACTTTATCCTGACCAGGTCGATCGATTACCGTTACACGTTTAGCATTTTCGTTGTATTGTAACGATCGTTTTCCATCCGCCATTTTCTGTGAAAACAAAAAAAAAAATTTTAAAATCATTTGAATTAAAAAAAGAAAAAACATTGTTATTGATTAATTTTTAGCAGATCTCGTTTCTTTTTTTTTTAACTTAATTCAAATTTCTACGTGATCTTATTTTTATAGCAATTCATTTAATCTAATTATAAAATTAACTTTGCTAACATCGAATTGACTTTATCATATTAATTTATCAATCTATCACTTTATCATATTAACATCTACTGTATATATCATCTCTGTTGTGTTAGTAATGCTTTTACTATCAATTATTATTTTAGAGAGTCAATTAATTAATTCCACACATTAATTTCCTGACATGTCATATTTTTATCATTATTTTGATGACAGGAAATATTCATGTCTTCAACGAAAAAATTTACTAAATATTATTTTCAAAAAATTGAATTAACATTTCTCTTTTCAGCGTATCCTGTTGATTTTTAAGTAAAATGCTAGGTTCGTGAAACAAAATACGATAAACGAAGAATAGTCACGTTCACGCTTAAAAAAAAAAAAAAAAAAAACAGATTTCCGAATTTAGGCTTCTAAAAACTATGCGAAAATATGCGAAAAATTGGTAGCATCATGATAAAAAAAAAAGAAAAACAAAAATTTTCACAAATTAATCGTTACTCCCACGATAAGCTATGTACAAAAAAAAAAACATGGAAGCAAAAAAAAAAAAAAAAAAAAAATACACATTAACATATCCTGCAAACGTAGATGAAGTGCATACAGCATGCATGCATGCACGAATGCAAATTGACACGCCCGGATAAACTATGATGACGACTTTGTTGTTGCTTTTTCAACAAAAGCAACAAATTTGTTAATAAGAAATCAAGAAATTCAAATCGAACAAACACCACTAATCTTTGTCCCGAAGGGTTATTTACGTATAGAGCCGTAATTTGCGTGTGACATAATTTAGGATAAATTTATCTCGTTAAATCATGATATATTAAGAGATTTCTTTTTTTTTTTTTTTTTTTCTCGTTGAGAAGTATCGAATTACACCATTGATCTTTGTCACAAGCGGTTATTCACGTATAGAAATGCTTGACTTACGTGTAACATGATTTGAGCTAAATTTATCATTTAGATCATAACGTATCATGAAAATTTCTCGTTCTTGGTCAGAATTATCGGGAATATTCATTGGATGTGCAAACTGGGATTGCGGGAAAATTATGTATAAAATATGAACGATGGTTAAATCTAAATTTTTAGACGCCTTTAAATTTCCATTCTATTCATAAATTGGTATTGATTAATTTCCTGTTATTTCTTATTTTCCACTTTTTTTTCCCGAATTGTATATAAAGATATATAATATATATATATATATATATGGGATATATTATGAAATGAAAACCTGTGTAAGATCAGGAAATGAATGATCTTTTGTTGTTGTTACTGATCGCTTATGACTGATTGGTATGATAAAATGAAATTCCGGATAATGAATCATTCCGGGAAGTGATAAATGATGAAAAGTTGAATCCCAAGTTTTGCGAAAAGTTTTACGATTTCTCGAGCAAATGCATGCATCTGATTGTTTATTTCCCGATCGTGCTGATATTGCGGATTTTGTCGTTGTTGCTGTTGTTGCTGGTGTTGTTGTTGTTGTTGTTGCTGGTGTTGTTGTTGTTGTTTTTGTCGATGTTGTTATTGTTGCTGATATTGCCGTAATTGTTGGATTACAATACTTTGCATAAAATTGTGATATTTGCAAAGTTTCAGGATTATCATTGTTGATGACATGTCGGATTCTTGATGACATCTTCTTCTTCTCGTCAAATCCTTCTTCTTTTCCTACTTTCTAATTTTTCATTCAATTTCGATTTGAAATTAATTCTGAATACGTAAAATTATGGGAACTTACTCTGAAATTTTTCTTTTATTTGCGTCAATAAAAAACTTTTTATAAAAAATGCGTCAAACAGTTTGGAGCTGTAAATCAAACGAACGAGCGGATGCTAATCGATATTGAAATTATAGCATACGAAAAAATATGTTTGGTATTTCAGTAATGTTCTATATTTTTCAGCAAAAAAAAAAAAAAAAAAAAAAAAAAAAATTTTTTTTTTTTTAAAAAAAAAAAAAAAAAAAAAAAAAAAAAATGATAAGGGAATATCACCATATCATGAAGAATTTATTCGCCAAAAAAAACAAAAAAAAAAGGAGAAAAAAGAAAGAAAAATAAAACTGTCATCATTATGGGAACAGCAATCAATCAAGATTGTTTACTTCAAGATTGTTTACAACCGCGTTGTCATTATGAAATCAGTAATATTTCTAATAAATAGAAGAAATTGTAAAGAAAAAAAAAAAGAATGAAATTTCGAAAAAAAGAATTTTCCAAAAAAGATTTTCACAAATATTCGAAAAAAAATTTTCATAAAAATTTCATCTAAAAGCCAAATAAATACCTTTTTTTTTGCTTTTTGTAATCATTCTAATGTAACATTAACATTTTATAACATTTCAAGATATTTTATACATATTGCTAAACAATGAATAACTTTTAAAATATTTATATGTCAAAATTATTTTAGCGATATTTCAAATTCCTGCTAAATGATAACATATAGGCCAAAAAAAAATTATGATAAGGTTATCATTTATTCTTTTATCACCTGAAATTCATCGCCTTATTTCTTCTTCCTTTAATTCCATTCTTTTATGCAAATTACATTTGTTAAGTAAGTTTTGACAAACTTGACCTTTTTAACATGAAATTCATCAAAACTAATTCTTTTTTTTTTTTTTTTTTTTTTTGGGATTTATTGCAAACTTCTTTCATTCAGATAATCTAAAATATCATAAATTTTAAAAAAAAGAAAAAATCTACGATCATCAAAATTACAAATTCGTTTTTCTTTTCCTTTTTTTTTTTTTTTTAATGTTCTTAATCATTTTTAAAAACGAAACATTCTTGATTTTCTTTAACAGTATTCGAATACAATAATTCTAGTCACAATTGTCATATTTTATTTGTCAAATGTTGAAAAAAGTTTCCTGATCCGGTTTATGGAACTAAAAAACAGATTATATAGAAATTAAAAGGGAAGAACAGGAAGAAAGAGACAAGTGAAGAAGTAAAAAGTTTTCAAAAGTATCGAATTAAATGAAGAAATGAGAAAGTAAGAACTTTTTTCGCAAAGGAAGAGCGAACTTAGGCTGTATATAATTCTCCTTTTTTTTTCTTTTTTTTTTTTCAAAATAAATATGAAATGAACAACAGCTGGAACTAATTGATCAAATAAGCATAGCCTTCCTTATTTCTCTGAGTTTTGTTTTATTTTTTATTTTTATTTTTGAAAAGTACACAGTTGTCTAAGACAGCAAAAATAGTTTCGTGAAAAATCAACTCATTAGTTTACTAAAATATTGAAAAAATTTCCAAAATAGATATTAAATAGTTAAAATTCAACTTTACCGAACCGGAAATTTACTTTTTGGATATTCTCGAGAAAAAGACAAACATCCGGTAATAATTTATTGCTTGTTTAATATTTTGGGTATTTTTGAAAAAACAAAGGACAAATCTTTCGTTCTTTCGACTTTTTTTTCGTTTACAGTTTTTCAACGAGAGAAAAAAAAAAAAAAAAACTGGCTGGGATTTTTTTGTTCTTGTTTTTTCTTCTTTCTTATTAAGTAACTTTTTTCCTTAAATTGAATTCTTATGTGCATGTTTTTTAGCGTTAAAAAAGGAAATTAAAGATTTCAAATTGTTAAATAAGTATTTTGGCTTATAGGATGCGAATAAGAAAAGTTAAATTAGTTTTTGTTAAAAGCAAACTGATGATAACTGTTTTTGGGCATTCTCGAGAAAATGATAAATAATTATTGCTTGCTTAACTTTTTGGGTATTTTCGAAAAAACAAAATGACAATTCATGTAATTATTTAACAATTTCAAATGGCAATTCATATAATTGTTTTAATTGAATGAAAGAATTTATGAATATTTTTCTCCTTTTTTAACGCATTATTTTTTTAACCATTAAAGAGATTTAATAGTTAATTTATCGGAAAGATTTTAGGAGGAAAATATTCTGTAATAACTATTTTAATAAACATAAAATGAATGCATGAATATAATTGAGGGCAAAAAAATATTTGTTTTTATTAAATTGAAAAAAAAAATTTTTTTCTATTAAAAAAATTAACAAAATATTATTCGTTTTTAATATAACTATTATCGAAAAATTGATGTATTATGAGAAATATATCTTATGAAAATATTTAGTAATAGAGAAAAAAACTTGACAAGATTTTGTCAATTTTATCTTCAATAAAAATATCACCTTTCATGAAATGATTTCCATCAACATTAGTTTTCGACTTTTGTTTTCTTTTCTACTTTTTTTTCTCTTTTTTTTTTCTTTTTTTTTTTTACCGAAAGAATAAATGAGTAAAGAATAACTCAAAGCAATAATCCTAAGAAAAATTGTAATTAAAATAATATACAAATTTAATAACAGATATTCATACATTAAGATGATTAAATATTCCACTAATTCATATACATCTTTCATAAGATGTATATGAATTAGTGGAATATTTAATTAAAATCTGCAATAGTATATAAGTTATTGGAATATTGATTAAAATATTTAATTGTGAATAATTTATTTAAATATTTAATGCAGATATTCATGTATTAGGAATATGACGCGTTTTGTTAAATAGCTGAATAAATTATTTTAATTCAATATTCAAATCTTTCATTTTATCATCTATTATTGTTTTAAACATAATTTTAATAATTATAACGCTAAATTTAGTAATTACAAAGTAATGGAGAAGAGAAATAATTGCATTTAGTGAATGTAGGATAATTTTATTGATTAATTAATTTGTGAATTAATCGATTTGTGACAATGTTTTCCTTTTTTTTTTTTTTTTTTTCAAGAAAAATTATCATTTTTGGAAAAAAAAACTATTTTTGTTGTTATCCTAACCTATTACGTATTATTTTGGATAGATATTTCCAAATATTGAATTTACTATTTGCTATGAATTTAATCAATAGAATTATTATCGATAAGACAAAAAAAACTTTGAAATTTCATAAGTCATCTTTTACATTTTTCTCGACTTTTTAAGCAGATCTAATTTTAACTGCTAATTTTTTTCCTCATCTACAATTAGTCACCAAATAATTATAGTTCATGTAAATAGCTTGTTGCTCGCCTATTTCAAACTATAATTAATTTTATAATTGATAAATTTGCAAGATTGATAATTTTCTTGTCTCTTCTCAGTTCTTCAATTATTGAAGCTTTTTAGATTTTACAGCTAAATAAATATATCTTTTATCATGACAAGAAAAGATGAAAAAAGGTAATGAAATTTGTCCGGAAAACTTTGGCACTTTTCGTTATCTTATTTGCTAATTTAACAGATAAAACTGATGCAGGTTAATTAGGCATATTAACTAGACGGGAAAATATAAGATTAAATTTATAATAAGAATTTGATAATTTAGCTAAATTTTTCTTTCTTTCTTTTTTTTTTTTAATTTTTTTAATGTATGACTCAAATTTAACAAGTAAGAATGATGCAGGTTAAATAAGCATGTAAATTAAACAAAAAGATATAGAACTAAATTTGTAATAACAATTTGACAATTTAATAATTTAATAAAAATTTGGTTGAGATATAACGAAAAATTTAATTGAATTATCAAGCTTTTATTACGAAAGCCATATGAAAAAATTGCTGTAAATGAAGGATAATGATAATATATTAATTAATTAATTTGCTAATTTATTTCAAGAATATTTGAATACAATTTATTATCAACGGAACAAAATTCATTCTGAGAAATATTTCGGAATAATAAATTTCTTTTTTTCCAAATTATATCCTATTTTTATTTCAACAAAATTTATTCCTGAAACAATAAACAACCTTTTTTTTTTTTTTTTTTTTAAATTATATTAGTGATTACTTACTGTTGTTTCAAATTTAAAAAAAAAAAAAAAAAGAGAGCGGAAAAATGCTAGGAAATAAAAAACATTTCAGTTGTATCAAGTAATTAAAATGGAATTTTGATAATTATCACAACCTAATACTTGTAATTTTTGCAATAATTTAAATAATGATAATGTTGCAATAATGTTGCATACTGCTGAGTTCGAAAATAAATGTAAATATAAAAATAGAAATTAAAATAAAAAAAATTTTGCAGAAAGTATTGGTGTATTTCGATTCAAATTTCGGAAATGAATGAAAGAGGTGTGAATCGGCAAAAAGGAAAAAGAAAAGAGATGGCTAACAAAAGTAAGTAAAATTAGGGGAAAAAAAGCGATATGAAGAGAGGGAGAGAGAGAGAGAGAGAGAGAGAGAGAGAAAGGTAAAAGGGAAATGAACATTTCGTTGAATAATGATTAAATTTTTGTTTTTTTCTTGACGAGAAAAGAGCACAACAAGAATAGCTATGATTTTTTTCAACAACTAAAATTTTTTATTTCCTCAGAAATGTAAAAATTTCATTGAACAAATTATTAACAAAAAAAAAATGAAATAAAATTTCGTAAAATCAAAAAGTAAAAAAAGAAAAGGTTTAAAACATTAAATAATGTCTTTTCATTGATGTATAGTTGTTATTGTAAGATCAATCATTATCAGCTATCAGCTGTTTATCACTTATAGATAATAGCTAGGACTCTCTTCCACTTCTTCCAACCTCAGTAGGAATAACGATTTAATACTTTTCTGTGTAGTAAAAAAAAAAACACTGAACGATTGAAACTGTTAAATTTTCTTCAGTTATCAAATTATCAGTAAGTTTATCTTTCAAAAAGGGATTGAAATCATAGGGTGGAACAGTTTCGAAATGAATTTCGAAGAAATGAAAAGTTCGCATATTCAATTAGTTATTTATTGTAATATCAATAAGATGGAAGGCGGAAATTGGATAAATTAGTTTAATTACCTGGGATTGATTTAATATTTACTGGATTGTTTTCAATATTACCAACAATGCTTGGATGATAATTGTATTAATTTAATTAGTATTAATTACATTATTAAGTCACTATACTAAGTTCTTATCATTTACAATCAATAAATATCACAAAATACTTAAATTTCAAAAAAAAAAAAATAATAATAATTGAATGTGATGAGAAATGAACAAAATCACTTGATGTATGTCTGCAGTATCTTATTAGCACTAACGACTGGATCAAATTAAATATCAATAAGCTAGTTTAGACGGTAATGATAATGATAATGATGATGATGATAATGACGCCAATGAAGATAATTGATGATGATTATTACAACATCTAAAAAAGTTGCCGCCTTGGATAATTCGTCCCTTATGATTAATTACACGAAGTTAAGGATGATAATTTCTGGATTAATTTCTAGTCATCCGTAAATTTTACAACAAATTAGTGATTTAGTGCAAAGAAAAAAAAACGACTTTTGGGGAAGTTTTTGCTCCAAAAATTCTTAGTCGTTTTTTTTTTTAAATCTCTGAATAATAAATAAAATCATTGATGATGAAAAGTTTGAAACAAATTCAACTAGCGTAAAAAGAAATCGATGAAATGATGCATAGAAATCAATATAATTAATAAAAATAAAGTAAAATCAAAATTAAAAATTAGTAGCTTTTATGTTTACTAACAACGACAATAAAAACTTGATTTAAAAAAAAAAAAAAAAAGAAAAAACAAGAAATTTCAACAATATTTATATCATTTTGTTATAAACACTTCATTCAGTTATATACGAAATTACGAATAGGACCAGTTTTTTTTTTTATTTTTAATTTTTATAAAATAGTAAATAAAATTGAAAATAAATGAGAATTAGGTGAAGAAAAGTTACAACCAAAACAGGTAAAATAATTATTGTTTAAATAATAAAATGTTAGCAAAATAGTTGTTATTCTAATAGCACTTTTCATAGCTAAACTATCAAATTTTTTTTTTAACAGGAAAAAAGTTGGCAAACAAATAATTCGATTTGTTTAAATTTCTTCAGCAAATAAAATCAATTCAAATAATTGATTGGAGCAAACTATCAATAAAATAATAAATGAAACGATGATGAATCAGAATTAAGTAAAATAAAATTATAACTATAGTGAATACAAATAATTATTGTTATTGTAATAGCAGAATATCTTTTATGACTAGTTTACCTTCCAGAAAGAAATGAAGCTAAAGAATTGAACAAATAAGTCTCCTTCCTTTGAAAAACTTTATTTTTACGATTTAAGCACCACTTCAAAAAATATAATTAACAAGAAAAAAAAAAAGATCGATAATCTTTTAATTGTTCGATATAGACATCTCGAGATTATTTTATACTTTAGATGACGATGTAAAATTATCGTTAAATTATTAAAATTATAATTAAATTGTTACTTTCTTGGAAAATAATTAAAATTACATTTAGTAAAATTACAAAAGATTTAATAAAATGGAAATATGTATTTTGTTCGGAGACAACTCTTCTTAGAGAGAGCCAAAAAATAATTAAATTTGTCAACTAATCTATCAAATTGAAGGAATCTCGAGAAAAAATAAAGAATTTGCAAGCATAAAAAATGCCTTAAAGAAGTATGAATTTTTATCAGTTGAATAAAATTTCAATTTCATTCTAAAATTGAAATTTTGTTTAAGTAATAAAATTCTTGCCAATAATGTCAGGAATATCCGTTATATTAATTAATCTATTACTACAAAATTTTAAGACGATAATGATAATTAAAATTTTAATCATATCTTTCAATCCATCGACTGGAGTTTTTGAGCCTTTCACCTTGGCTAGTCTGGTTCAAAAGGAGTTGAATAAATAAGCATGAAGTTTATTATTTTAAAATTTTGGGTGAATTAATTTGGAATTTCGCAAAAGAAACGTAAAGTTTATAGATTAAAATTTTGAATGAATTAATCGTGCAAATTTATAAAAAATTGCAAAAACGATGAAAATCTTATGAGATTTTTTTTTTTTTCTGTAAAAATAATATAAATGGTAAACTGCATGCATTGAATAAATTTCAATCATTAAAATGTTTGGAAAGCTAATGGGAAATGTAGTATAGATATCAGCAATTAACGCTAATTAACAAGTGAATTTAAACAAATCTAACATGTCATCTTAATTTTACTGAAAATTTGCTTTTTGAAACTTGTATTATAAACATTGAATTAATTAGTTAAAAGATAAAAATCTGCCGTAAATTGATTAAATTTTATGATTCAATGATAAAATTCATTTTAAACCAATAAATTTTCTCATTTATCGTTGAATACTACAATGGATCGTTTCGTACATGAAAGTTAAGCGGAAATACGGAAGATTCGAAAAAGACTCAATTTTCAATTTTCCGCTTTATAATTATTTTTATCTTAAAACTTTTAAATTAATTACTGCTTTTCTCTAAAAAATTTTTGCTGTACTTCTTACTATTATCAGTGTTGCGAAGGACTGTTAACAAATTTTTAGCAAAGGGTTTAAAATTTATTTAATGATTTAAAAAAAAATTTTTTTTTTTAAATTTAAGAAATTCAACGATTTTTTTTTTTATTTTAATATAAAACTTCATGATTGCAAATTTACGAGAAAATAAAAATAAATTTTAAATAAATCTTATAATATGAATTACGAATTATATGTTATTTTTGTTATTTTTAAATTTATATATATATATATATATATATATTTTGTTTTTCAGTGAAATCGAAATTTACAAATTCGAAATTAAAAAATGGAAAAGAAAAAATATCGATTAGAAAAAAAAATATTTGAAAATAAAGTTAATATAGTTTTATTACTTTTAAAAGAAAACAACAGTTTAATATAATATTTGAATAAAAATAATTATTGTAATTGAATAAAATGATAGTTATTAGAAATATAATTGTTATTAATGAGATATGCAGAGGAAAATAACAAATTAATAGACAGTAGATAATAGAGAACAATAGGTAAGCTAATCCACTGAAAATCACGATCCCAATAACTATATAAGGGAAATCTCGGGCGTGATCGGTGTCACCCGGCGCATTCGTCGAGATCGTTCAAGTGATAGCGACAGCGAACCAATGCACCGAGTGTAGTTTATTGTACAGTGGTATACCGGGAATTCTCGGGGTAATCTGTATCGAATGATCGGATTACTTATGCATGAATGTTGATTTAGATGCCGCGGTCAATTTTTGAAAGGTCATCGGTCCAGGTGACTCGATTGAAAGTGTACATCGGGAAAGAATGGTATGTCTGATAAAATAGTATTGTTTTTGATTTTGTTTTATTTCATTTTTTTTTTTTTTCGTCAACTGAACCTTCCTTCTTTAATTTCATAAATTTTAGTTTATTTCTAATACTAAGTACTGGAAATACTATTTAAAGATTTATATTAAATTTTTAAAATTTTAAAAATCATAAATTAATAAAACGAACAAATTGAGAAAGTATGCCAACCAGAAGAAATATTTTTCTGCTTTTTAGTAATGAATATTTCTATAGTCCAAAATGTATTAGTAACATTATATTTTTATTCCGTCATAAAATGATAATTGAAAGGAAGGATAAATCTAATTATCATGATAAGGATTTACAATAAGAAACTCAAAACCATACAAACAGTAATCATTTATTTTTGATAGATTGTGTGATATGATATTAAAACTGTCATTAATTACTAAATTTTCAGCATGATAATTAGATTTATCTCTTCTTTTAATTATCTCAATTTAATTTGATTACATCAAGTAGTTCTAATGATCATCATCGTTATCGAAAATACTAATGGAAAAATTTGCCATCGTAAATAGGTTAGGAAAAAAAAGGATTAAAGTTTTAAATGCACAAATCAACAAAATAAACGAAGTTTTTAAAAAATTACAAAAAGAAGTACAAATACCAATGGTCATTTCTGGCAATGGTAGTTTGAAATGATATGATAATAGATAAAACCGATGAAATGCGGTAAAATAATGTTCAAAAATAGAGTAAAAGCAGCAAACCAAGAATAATTTGTTTTTATCTTCATTCCTAAAACCTCCTTATTACTTATTTAACTTTTATAAAGAATAAAGGCAAAGATAGGTTAAAAAAAAAAGCATTTCTGAAATTAATTTTCTTTATTTTTGGAATTACTTTTTTTATTCCTGAAATTTTTGAAATTACTCTTTGCATTTCTTTTCTCTTTGCTTCTTCCAGTATTTTCGTTTCCATCCATTTTAGATTCAAATTAACAAACACTTATTTATGACATTTGAAGTTCTGAAACTTTTGATAAATATTTGGAAATTATTCAAAAAACAAAACAACACTGATACTTCATTCAAGGTATAAATTGATGAAATTTTCAAATTTTCATTTATTAAAAATTAAAGAATTCAAAACTTAATAATGCTTTGTCTGTAGAATCTTGTTGCGAGTAATTTATTTATATTTCAATTTAAACAAAGAATTGTAATAGAGAAAACAACGATATGCAGGAATATATTCTATAGTTTGATATCACAATGGAATATTAACTGATTAAAAAACAAAATAAACAAAATTGTTTATCAATGAGAAAGCTTATCAGTGATTGTCGTTTATTTCGAAATTTTTTGGGGAAAAAAATTTTGAAGAAATACTGATTTCTTCATTTTGATATTTGGCGAATTCTAATTTTCAAAACTCTTTTGCTTCATGGTAGATAATGACATTTGACCTATCAGATCCCTTTCCGTTTCAATATATGACGATTTATGTTTTCTAAACGATATGGTAAATAGGTCAAATGATATCATATATAAATATAGTACTTTAAGACATTCGAATTATACTGGAAATTAAATAATTAAATAAATTATACAATTCCATGAATGACTTGTGATATTTTGAAGCTGAGATGCAAAGAATCACATATATTTAATTTCTTTTCCTACCTAAATCAAAATTACCTAAGTTAATGCATAGATACGTGTCAAACTAGACTAAATTAAATAAAATAGACAGTTTTATAAATGAATTCTTGCAATGTTTTGAAGTTTTTAATATTCTAATTTTCTATATTATCACTTTAACATTCATACTTTTAAATGACAGTTACAAATCAAAACACCTTTCAAGTTGTTCTTTTAAGGATTCATCCAAAATAATATATGAAAGAATTTCATTTCATCATTTCCTATTATTTTTATATATGCAAATTTTGCTATGTAAACTATATGAAATATCTTTATAAATCTACCATTTCAAAAGCATATCAAATTAGTCCAAAATTAAATTACCATATGAAATGTGACGAAAGGAAAAAAGAGAGGAATTTAAAAAAATGAAAATAATCAAAGAAATGAATCCATACAATCAACTTTTAAATGTGAATGTAAAATGCAATTTGAACAGCTCAACTGTGATTGATCTTTATCAGTAGTATTCGTAGTATCAATTATTTCATAGGATGAACAAGCTAAAATTACTGAAGCATTATCTCGATCATTCGTTAGTTTTCGTTGCACATGATTCGGAGATGATAAATCCATTTTAAGCATCTTATCATTATCAATAGTTATTGTCGGATTATCGTATGAACATAATTGCATAATAACTTTTGTTGATGAATGGAAATTATGCTTTTCCTTCCTGAATTTTGAAAAAAAAAAAAAAAACAAAATTAAACATAATTAAAACTGTTATAT
Organism: Onchocerca volvulus; assembly: GCA_000499405.2. Lineage (NCBI taxonomy): Eukaryota > Metazoa > Nematoda > Chromadorea > Rhabditida > Onchocercidae > Onchocerca > Onchocerca volvulus. The sequence continues at coordinate 1,572,681 of HG738138.1, forward strand.
ACTCTATGAATATGCCATATCTAATTGTTGTTTATAAATATATAGTTAAAATATTGGTTGTGGACAATTGCGCCAAAAAATTCGTTTCGTAAACATATTGCTCATTAAGGTCATTAAGATTAAGTGTCATCTGATAATCCTATAAAATAAATTATTGAGCCCTGTAGTTAAATATTAAAAGCTAGAAGATTTATAGATATTTAATTCTATTTTAATATTTATATTCTACAATTATGATCTAATTATTATGATGGCATTAAGCAATTTTATTTAATGATAATGATAAAAATTTTGAATTTTCTTAGCTCATTTCTCATTGCATGCAAATTATTTGTAAACATTCCATTGGCTTTTTTAACTAATTAAATTGTTGTTTGTCATCAAATAGCTTTAATTAATTGGTTCTCAATTTCTTAATTTATAATTACATGAGTAAAACTTGGGAATTAAATGAGAACCTTATAGAATGTTGATTATCATGATTTTTTGTTGCATCAAATTTGTAATGGAACGGTCCGGCATATTCCACAAAACTAAAATTTGAAAAAAAGTAAATATTTAGCAAGCATAATTTAAAAAAAAAAAAAAAAAAAAAAACGTGTTGATTCTTGGAACTTAATTAGAAGTTATGTGATCAGCAAATTATCGACTATAAAAGATTTAACAATCGGGAATTGAAGTGGATCTTACGAAGAATGGAATTTAAGAAAGTTTTCTTTTTTAGAATTAATTTTTTTCTTTAGAATTTTAGAATTAAAGGTAGTTTAGAATTGAAAAATTGAGTAATTCAATGAAGGTCAAGTTAATTTTCTGATGCAAAATATGTGAGATAAATGAAAAATATATCCTAAAATTGTATACATAATCTTAAAAATTAGGATTATTTGAACACTTTTAGTTTAAAGCAATCAAATTTTGAATCACCAATTTTGATAAATGAATTAATTTATCGTATTTTCATTTTGATCGTTATAGATAAACGAAATCTGTAAATTTTGCAAAAATCGAATTCGAATATTAAAAAAAAAAAAAACAAAAATTGCTAGACAAATTGCATGAGGACAATTTGACGAAAGAGACAAGATAGGGGTCATAGTTCAATCCTTCAACTGTACGATGCAAATGCCAGAAATTTTTTATTGTGAAATATTCAGAAATCAAATCTCAGCAAAAAGAAAGAACAAAAAGCCTACAATCTTTAATGTATGATAAAACTTAAAGAAAAAATAAAATAAAAAGATAAACTAAGATTGAGATTTGATTTCCATTGATCATAATCGATAATATTGCACGAATAATTTCACCTACTGATGAGAATGTTTGATAAGTGCATCCAAGGCAGAATTGGTAGCATTTGATAATGAGCGACATCGCTTGATTAATGCTTTCGTATGTTGTTGTCGCAATTCTCGATTGATAAGCGCATATAATATTGGATTTACGGCCGAATTAAAACAAACTAACAAATGAGCAGCGAAAAATATTGATGATAATGTTAAAGTTGACCAGGATACCTGTAAAAAGTATCGATTTTTTTTTTTTGCTATTCAAAATTTTCATAATCAAATAATATGTACCAGTAATTTGTGAGATAATTAAGAAAGCAGTAATTAAGTTTGATTAAAAGATGAAAGAATATATGTTTAATTATAGTTAAAAGATTTTCTTTTAAAACTTGGTGAATTTCTTTTTTTTTTTTTGAAATTTCAATATGATTGGACGAGATAATTTGGAGATTTATTACCAATCTATTATTATTCATATCTTAGTACCGTAAAATTACAGGAATGAATTTTATAAATAAGAATTGCGAAAAAAAAAAAAAAAAAACTTACAACAATAAGCTCAAAATGAGCCAATAAATTTAATGTCCAATGTGGCATCCAACAAAAAAAGTAAAATAAAATCATGGCAACAATTCGTTTTGTTACCTGTAAACTTTCTTTTCAAATATTAAAAATAATTCCAAAACTAATTAGTTCAATTTTTCAAATTCATATCATGGAATATAATTAAAAATTCTGCATATTTTGAAACTTCCGCAATATTATTAAATTTTATTCTTTGAAACTGATTAGATATCATATCTATTATCAATACCATTTACTCATAAATTTGATTAAAATTCTAAGGATCTTTCCATTTATGATTTTAAATTTCGTCTTTATTTAGTTAGATCAGAAGATAAGGTTTCAAATTAACATAAGAGAATACTTTAACGTAAAATTTAAAATATACCTGCCTTAGCCGCATATTTGCATTTTGCTGCTTCGTTGTGAAACTATGCCGATGAACATTTGCAAAACTTTTATGCAATCGTATAATTACCTTTAACAGTAATTACCACAGTTGATTAATGATTAATGATTATTTAATTAATTATCACATAATTAATTATTTCGAGAAAGAGAACACGAAAAAGATATGCTTAGAAATTTTATTTAATAGAAAAAAAAATTGCAGAAAATAAAAAAACAGAAAATAAAAAAAAAAAAAAATGCAAAATAACTTCTTACATTTAGGTAAAAATATGTAATCAAAAGAGCAGGTAATAAAAAGCCACATGCGAATGTATAATACATAAATGTTGGATTGCTTTCTTCAAATACACATTTTGTTTGTGTTAGGTGTTGATAATGATACTGTTGATGTTGATGATGTTGATAATGATGATGACGATGATGATGTTGATGATGATGTTGATGATGATGAAATTGTTGATCTGTAAATTACTATTTAAGATTAAATTTCAAATATTTTAAAATTTGGAAAATCATAAATCTGTAGATTTTATTATCATCGTCAACGGGTAAAAAAAAGTAAGACGATAAAAGTGGAAAGAAAATAAGATAAAATTAACAAAAGTTGATTGAAAAAAACAAACAAACAAACAAACAAACCTAGATGAAAGGTATCATTTTGATTAGCTATCACTAGACTACCTGTATGAACATCAACACATACAACAGTTGCATTGATTACAACAGGTAATAAAAGTATTATTGCTAAAGCTGAACATGATAATAAAACAACACATGCTACTGTTGTTCTTCGCATTCTGAAAAAAAAAAAAAAAAAAAAGAAAGTAAATAAAGAATAAACAAATAAACAATAAGCAAACAACAAACAATAAACAAACAAACAAAATTTTTTATAACTTTCTATATGTTTTTTATAAGTTAATAAAGCATTATTTGTTCTTATTCTAAATACAATATAATAATTGCCATTCATAAAAAAAATACATTTTCAAAAATTTCACATTTTCATCTGAAAATATTCTATTTAAAAGAAAAAGAACAAGAATTTGGAAAGAAAAAAAGAATTATTCAATAAATTTTTAGCATAAAAATTCAAAAATTAGGAGAAACAAAACTGGTTAAGCATTTTGTTGAATATTAATTAAATCTTTAAATTTTATCAAATAAATTGCAACTTGGCAAAATTTTTAAAAGCAATAAATTATTTTGCAATCTTTTTATTTAAAATTTTTTATTTTATTTCTTTTCTTCTCTTTTTGTTTATACATTTTCAGGAAAAAAAAAGCAGAAGAAACCTGATAGATTTAATCGGTGAACATACTGCTAAATATCGATCCCAACTAAGAACAGTCATAATAAAACTACTTAAAAGTTTGTTAACACTTTCGCCAAACCAATAAAATTTACACATTACTTTACCAAATAACCATTGCCCATATAATAATTCATTAATTAAAAATGGTAAATGCATAATAACCAAAAAATCTACCACTGATAAACCTGAAATTAATTATTTAAATAAACCAAGTTAAAGAAAGATTAAAATGGTAATAAAACTTTTAAGTAAAATTCTTGAAATTTTAAGTAAATTTTATGTTTTTTGTTATAATTTTTTTATATTTTTTCTTTAAAAAAAAAAAAAAAAAAAAAGAGAGAAACTAGAAAATTGTTATCCTTACATAATGGCAGGAATAGAAATGAATATTTCATTTTCTCTCTTTTTTTTTCTTTTTGCTTTTGCTCCTTTCTTTCTTGCATTAATTTTTTTTCTTAATTATTAAAGTTCATTAAAATTCGTCCTTTTCAATTTTAAACATAAAAATCAAGGAAGGAAATAATTCCAAGTAATTAATTAGCAGAAACAAGAAATGATAGAATCGTATTAATTAAAGCTTTAGGTTGTAAAAACACAATATGTTTTATTTTCTAGAACATAAATTTAGTTTGAAAGCTTTGTTTCAAATTTGGATTTTAATCTTGAATTATGGTTTTCGCTTATCGTTTTTATTATTCATGTTTTTTTCAATAACAAATAAATAAATTAATATTTTGTGATTAAAACAATCATTTTTGATGGATCTTTTTTTTTTTGCTGACTAGAAATACTTGAAAATTTTATTCCTTTAAGTATTTGTATGATTTTGGGAACAAGAAAGATAATATTTTTGGTGTTGAATTCTGAAAGCATTCATTAATTATTACAATATTAATCACATCATATTTTTCATTTATGATTTAATTAATAATTCCGGATACAATTATTATTCAGGCTGATTTGTCATGCCTATTTTTCATCCATCTTTTATTTATTCTCGTCGATCAATATTTAATATATTTTTCATCTCTATTTATTTATTATTAATTAAACCTCATAGTAAGTTAGTTAGGATAAATTATGCAAAAGACTGTAAAGGATAATTTTCAACTTATTTAAAAAGAAAATCCATTTTATTTCTCAATTTGATAAACTTAATTTCGCAACAAAATTTAGGAAATTGACGAATTTAGCAAACTTTCAAACAATCAAGTAAATTCAATATTCGACATAATAACTTTTAAGAATAAATTTTATGGACACAATGATTTTCAAGGGAAAACAAACTAAAAAAAAAAGTAAATAATATTTTTTTTTTTTTACATTTTTGATTCTATACCACCATTATGGGCATGTTCGCTAATTTCATTAATTTAAACGTTGGGAATAAATTAGCTAAAATTAAGTAAACATTTGAAAATAAGTAATCTTCTCCTTGGAAGGAACAATCAATTTAAAAGTTTTACTTAGCAAATGCGAAGTTTCTAAAAAAATTCCAAAGAAAAGTTCTTTTTTGGAACTATTTGTTTACCAAAATTACATATAATTATTTCAAGAATTTAGATGCGCAAAAATTTATGTTTTTAAAAGATTTTTTGATTGAAGTGCATTGAGCAGTAAAAATTGCTATTAAAAATTCATCTAAAAATAATTTTTTTGATTTTTTTCATTTTTTAACATATTTTTTAAGTTTTTCTATTTTTTTTTTTGAATTTCTTATTGTTTTTCATTTTTTTTATTTTTTCAAAGGAAATTATCATCATTGACTTTCCTATTTGTTAAATATAAATTAAAATGATAATGTAATATAGAATGGGAATAAAACTTAAATTTCAAAATTGAATTTTTTTTTTTTTTTTTTTAATCCAAATGAAATAATAATTTAGCCTTACCCAAAATATAAACGAAGACATGTAATGTGTTGCTTGGATTAACTTTTACCGAATTCGAACCTTTTTTTCGTGTTGCAGTTAAGACATTAACGATCATTACTATAACACTGCTAAAAACAATAAATCTTTCATTAATTAATTTGAATTTAATCAATTACTTTTTTCTAAATTTAAAATCGAATAAAATAAAATGAATATTTTTTCGCACATATATATATTGATAGCTTTGTAATGATATCTTTATCATTTATTTAATTGTTTTTGAACAATTAATGTATTTTTCAATGTTGTTTCGATCAATAAATTTGCTATAAAATTCATTTAATTTTCCAATTTTAAATCTATTCATCATTAATAATGTCTAAAAATTGATAGATTCTTTTTTTTTTTTACACTATTCCCATGATATTACATTCTAATTTCACTTATCAAAAATTGAATAATAAATAGAAAAAAAGAAAAAAATCAGTAAATGATTAATGAGAGATAGACGGTGCAATTCTTTTTTTTTTTTGTGTTTTTTGAAGATTTTAAAAAATTACCCATTTCCAAATATTCCAAATAAAAAAAGGATGAAATAGGATATACTAAAAATTAAACGTATCAATTTTCGAGCTGGTTCTTCATCATCATCAATTGCAGAATCTGTAAAATGAATAAAATTAAATTTTCAATTCAATTCATTTCAATTTATTTTCGATTCAATTAAATTTTCAATTCAATCCAATTCAGGCAAATAATTCTTTACTATCTTTTTTCCGAACATAGTGTAATTAAAGTAATGAGAAATGGTGCGCCTTTTAAGAAAATGGAAAAGATTTTATTTCATTATTTTTTTTTTTTTTTTTCTACAAATGTTTTGATTAAAAGAAATCTTTTCTCTCAGATTTTCGTCATAAAATTGTATTTTTTTTATTTGCAAAAGAAAAAAAAAATCCTTTGAAATAAATCAACAAGTGCGACGAATTTGATTTCGAATTTAAGAAAAACGTTTCGGATTAAAAAAATTTTTTTTTTCAAATCATTAATTCAGTACAGTTGAATTGCAATAATAGAGTTTATTATTATCATTATTATTATTATTATTATCATCTAAAACAGAATAAATATATTGATTTTTCGTTTTTAAATTTTATCGAATATGCGAAATCAATTGTTCGCATTAATACGACGTATATCATGACAATATATGAACAATGTAACTTTTTGAAAAGAAAAAAAAACAAAAAATTTGAATTTCAATTTTTTGGTGGGAAAAAAAATATAATTTTTCACAAAAAGAAAAAAAAAAAAAGAGTCGAAAATTTAACTTACTGGTATAATCACTGAATGTTTCATTCAACATATTATTATCAAATTTGATTGCTTTCGATATCATTGCTATCATTGTTGTTGTTGTTGTTGGTGGTGGTGATGATAATGATGTTGTTGTTGTTCTTACTGTTGTTGTTGTTGTTACCCAAATCATGATATGATCTGGATTTGTGAACATATCTATAAATTTTTGATAATATTTAGCAAATTAAGTATCTAATATCGAATTTACTGCTTTTTTTTTTAAATTCAAAGATAGTTTGTCACTGAATCAAAGATCTGATGTCTAGTTAGGTTTGAATCAAAGTTGTAGTTTTTTCTTCAAAAAGACACAAAAACAAAAAAAAAAAAAAAATAAAAATAAGGAAATGAATTGAAAGTAATGAAGAATATGAAATGTTAAATGGATTAAATTTATTTCCTTTCTTCATCTTAAATAACAATCACTATATATCCTCATGAGTATTATACTTAATTTGGAAATACTTGCAAAACAAACAATTAAAGAGAAAAAAATTCCATTTATCAAATTTTTTGAAGTTTATAAATTCTGATTAAATTTTAACATTAGGCATATTTTTCAATGTTATATATATTTATATGAAAAATCAGTTGAATTCCTTTTTTTTCTGCTTTTTTTACACTACTTTTTAGACAAAATCAGAAATTTTTTCATGAATACAAGAAGTTTAAAAATAAATAAATTTAAAAAATACTGAAATTTTTTTATCCCTTTTTTCATTTTTTATTCATAAAAAGGATAAATTATGATAATATTTTTTATAAATATACATTCAAATCAATTAAAATTTCTTTCTTTTAATATATTTTACCATAGATTTATTCAAAAAAAAGTTCAAACTTTTAAATTGTTGCAAAAAGTAAGTAAAGGGAATTTTTATCCAAAAATAGTTCTTTTTTGACTATAACATTTTGCCATGTTTAATTAGTATGAATTATCTTAGTGCAAATAAAATACACTTGTTAATTACTGTTCTCATATTTCGTTTGTTTAAATTCAAATGTAAAGTACTATTTAGCTAAAGTTAAAATGCTGCTATTTTTTGCTTTTTTTTCATTAATTTCGATGAATTGATTTAAGAAGTAATTAAATATTTGCTTACAGCATATTTGATTTTTACACAAAATTTTCTGATTTACTATTTTTTAAAAAAAAAGCTAATTTATGAACAGATGTTTTTCATTTGCTTTTTTTTCTTTCTTTTTTTTTTTTTTTTTTTTAGCAATATCGGAATAAAAAAAGAGAAAAAAGCAAATTATTTTTAAAAGTTTAGCTATTCTTTTAGAGTCAACAAATGGTTTTTTAAATGAGTAAATGATTAAAATAAATTTTTTATTACTGTAAAATGAATTTTTCATTATTATATGTAACTAAGGAAAAACAAAGAACTTGAAGTGTGAAACGGTAGATTTTAAAATTGTGAAAATAAAAAAAATCTAAGATTATAAAAATAAGTTTTTAATTAAATCTACCGTAGATTACAAGTATTTCATGCATTATATGTATTAAAATTTTCAAAAAATGCTTAACATTTTCTTATCAAATCAAAAAAAAAAAGATTTAATTTCACAATTACTTTTTTTTTTCTTTTGCATATGAACTCACTGATAAAATGATCCAAAATACCATAAAAAATTTCAGAAATCAGGAATTTTTAACAAAAATGATAGATAAAATAGTGAAACTTAAAATTCTACCAAAAATCGAAATATGTATTTAATATATCGTACAACATATTCAATTTAAAATATTATTGATATTTTATAAAAATTTTCTATTCTATGTAAAAAAAAAAAAAAAAGATTATAATTTATTATTCCTTTTTTCCATGCCATATAACATGTTATCAGAAAAAGCGTTAATCAAAAACAAAAAGAGAAAAAAATATGATTGACAGAAAGAACACAAAATATTTTCGATTATTTTAAGTAATATATCATTCTGAGATTTCTTTTTTTCCAAAAAAAAAGAGAAAAAAAAGATAGTAATCAGTGATAAGAAAAGGAAACAAAGTCATTTTTTTCAACTTTCATTTATTATCTTTTTTTTTTCCATTCCATTTTATAGTTTATTAATATTTACTTATCAATTCCTTTCGTTTTTTTTATCCCTAATTTATCACTTTTCATCCAAATCGCATAGCATAAGATTTAGTAGTTTGCAAAGCTTAAATTAAAATTAAATTGTAATTAAATTAAATCATAAATCAAATAAACATATTTCAAAACACTTCGTCACTTCTTTGCCATCTAATTCTTATATTTAAATTTATTTAAACTATGTAATGAGCAATGATACATATTTTTTTACCATGCATGTAATATCTAAAAATTTTAATAAATAAAATTCTTTTAACATATTGGTTTGGACTGGAAAAAAAAATTTTTTCTTTCCTTCCATACTTAAATTATCAAAATACAATTTGATTCGCAGATGTTTAGTGCGAAAAAAAAAAATTTAATTAGAAATTCTTTCAAACTTCTTCTAATTACTTTCAGCAATCGGATATTAGTTATGAAAAAATTTGAAAATTTGTTTACATATCGCATTTTTCTTCATAAAATTGTGATAAAATTTCATTAACAAAAAAAAAAAAAAAAAAAGAAAATTTTCCAAATAAAATTTATGTAAACACAGAAAAGTTTATGTTTTTCTAAATTATATAATGTGATATTTTTTCTTCATGTTTACTAAGATAGCATATTATTACTAACCTAGGTAAATTATTTGATTTACCTTCTTTACCTTACCTGATTTACCTTCTTTCATCCACAACTTTTTCTTCTACAATATTCATGTGGAACGAAAAAAAAAAAACGAAATTTCCTTTTTTTGAGTTTTATGAAAATGTTTAGGCTTAGGCTTAGGCCCAACTCGTAAAGCAAAATATGCAAATCTGCGATTAAAATATGGTAATAGCAAATGGATATATCTCTTTCATCCTAGAATTTGCCAATAAGAAAATTAAGGAACAAAAACCAAAATGAAATGATGCATAAACGAGGAAATTTGCGACTGTTATGGATGGAAAAAATTCAAATGAAAAAAAAAAATCAGTTAAGGTAAAAATTTTTTGGCAAAAATTTGATCAAATTTTAGAATGGAATATAATATTCCAAAAATATGGATAATTTAATATGAAATATGAATGGAAATAAAAGAAATTTAAAATTAATATATGAATATAAAAGGGCAAATATAAATAAATGTATATTAATTAAGTATTATTGACTCCAATTTTTTCTTATTGATAAAGATGATTAACAATTTTTTTGTCTATTGTCTCAAGACAAATCCAAATTATGGCTTCCAATTTTGAAGTTAAATGCTGAATTAATCGGTAGATCAACTAGATATCCCTAATCTATCGAATAAAATAACAAGTTGGAAAGAAAAAAAAAAATCGAAAATGTGGGAAAAAACTGGTAAAAAAGAAAAAAAAACCGAATGATAGTATGGGAAGGACAATGATAACAGGTAATAAAATAAACCTTTTTAGTAAAATTCACTCATTTCTACGTTAATTAATTTTAAATGATAATTGCAATGCTTTTTTTTCGGAAATAAGAGCTTGCTCTAAATTATCATACAATGCTATAAAAATAATTAGAACATGCTATGATTTATTGAAGGTAGAAAAGTTATAAAAAAAAAAAAAAAGGATGGAAATATCTAAATTTGAATTTATGGATAATGAATTTCTGATAAGAGATAAACAAGTCTGATCCTTAATCAATTCATTCATCAAAGAGAGAGAGAGAAAGAGAGAGAGAAAAGGTTAAGATTATGAAATCTCTCTGATACAGCGTGAATTTATAGTCTATTCTAGATTTGAAAGACTAGGAAAAGTATATCCATTTGCTCATTCATGACAGATTTCTGATAATGTTACCATGACTACTTTTATGTTAATTAATTATAAATCCAACTGACTGAAATAACTACTTTAATTACAAATGAAATGCAAGAAAATTGAAATTTGATAGAATTTTTTCATGCTAACATTTCAAGATTTCCCTCGTACGCCTTACATTTAAACTAAAATGAATTTTTCTAGTAGTAATTAATTTCTTTTTTCTGTACAACTAATCGTAATTTTTCAAAAATTCAAAAATTTCAGCATAATCTATGAAATAATTTCTAAAAGAGAAGAAAAAAAAAAAACGAAATATCTAAAGTAAAAAAAAAAAAAAGAAAAGTGTTAAATGAGTTTTGATAAAAAAATTTTTGGTTTTTATTCAGTTTTGATTGATTGAAAATGAATAAAGTAAATAATTACGACTTTATTCCTTGTAATTCTAATTTCTAATAATTTATATAACATCAATCCGTTAGCTCTTACGAATGTCTATTTTCTTTTAGGATTGTATACTTAAATAATACATGAACCAGGCATTTCTTTGCAATATCCAAATTGAGACAAATTAATCATTTATTCTAAATAAAGTACTTTAGTTTGCTACAAAATCTAACAAAAGAAAATAAATTAACAAAGAAAATCGCAAAAGTAATTGTTTAAAATAATTTCAATGATTGCAAAAGAAATGCAAATAATTAAAGGAACGAACATTTTCTATGAAATTTGACAAGAAAAAGAAAGAAGGAAAGAAAGAAATGAAAAAAAAAAAAACAACAAATAACAAATAATTGATTGCTCATGACAAATATAACTTAATTAATTGCATTTATAGTTTGTCGTTGTTAGCTAACAATGTATGCCGTTTAATATATTTCACATATATCTGATTTATTTCTAAGCTTGAAATTTGAATTTGAATAACAAAATGGAACACTAACTAATTAAAGATATGTTCTATTTGCAGCAATGTTATAAAAGGATTTAAATTAAAAATCGTAATCGAAAATTTATTTCCTTAATTTGAATTCTTAAATTTAATCGTTGAATGATTACATTGAAATTGATTACTATCACCACTGAATTTTCAATCATTGAACGAATACTATCATCGGAGCAAATATTCAAAATTTTCCTACTAAACGGCATAACAATTTTCAATAAATTGAAGCGATTTTTTAATTCTTTCTAGAATTACAATTATTTCACTAATATCAGTGTAGTTCATGTATTTGTTTTATTTAAATTTTGTTAATTTATTTCGAAATAGTTTAAATTGATTTACAAATATTTCATTTAAAAATGAAATTAAAAATTAATTAAGCAGAATCGATGCTTTGCTAATTGCTAAACAAACATGAATATTCAATTTTTAATACAACTTTTGTCATTTTAAATCATAAACATTTACGGCCAAATATTTTAAAATGAAAATTTATCATATTTTATAACCGGAATAAAAGCAATAATTAATTCGAACATTTCTCTCACCTCTCTTTCTCACTTCGAATTCGTTCTCTCCTTCTTCTTCTTCCTCTTTTCAAACACTAATTTGAAATGACCAAGTCTCGATCGAGTTGCTAATGTAAAATTTAAAGAATTGCCGGGAAAAGTATCGTGGAATATTTTTGGTTGACGAATGAGAATGAAAATAAAAAATTAAATCTTAGTTAAAATAAGACAATTCTTATTTGCCACTCCCAATGGATTTCTTCCTTTTTTTTTTTTTTTCTTTTTTTTTGGGATTTATGCTAAAAGCGGATTGTTGACGTGGTGAAGTAGTTGTCTTTTATGATAGCAACCAAAACCCCAAAATGTAATCATCAATTATGCGATGATTGTTTTAAAGGAAAACGAAATGAAAAGACTTTTTTTTTTTTCAAATTTCAATTTTTTAAGAAAAATTATAAAGATTTTCAAAAATACAATTTCTATTTTATGCAAAAATTAAGTGCCATTGCTTTCTTTTTTTTTTTTTTGAAACAATTAAGTTTGATTTATTTAAACTTATTCAAAAAAAAAATCAGGCTTGATTTATTTATGAAAATATTGGCATATAAAAGAGTTTTTTCGTTTCAGTTTTTTTTTTTTTTTTTAAACAATTTATGAGATATGTTATTCTTTCTTGTTAATAGTTATTTGTTTTACCTATTTGTTGAATACTGATCAATTTTTTGCTTTCAATATGGCTACAGAAATAAACCTTTTCCATAAATTCGAAATATACAAGGTACGAAACTGTAGAAAAAAGTTTCGACACTTCGAAATATGTCATTTATTATTGACTAAATAAACCTTGACAATGCTAAAATTTACATCTTTATGATGCACTTATATGATGTGGATTGTCTTATTGATCAGACAAATTATGGATGCTAATATTTTATATTCAAAGTAAATTGGTATAAAGTTGATCAAAGCCTTTTATACGAAATGATAATGATAATTGCTCGATTAATTACGATGATATCGTCATCAGCTATCATCATTATTAATCATCATCGTCATCATGGGGATGACAACGATAATGATAGCAGTTGCTAATTAAAGATGATAATATCGTCAAACCTTTTATTATCGTAAGATTGACCAGGCTGATATAAACTTTGATAAATTTTGTTCTTGTTTTCTTCAGTTTAGACTATCTCATCATTCAGAATTACAATAATTTTGAAATTCTCGCATCTTATTTGTTCAACAAAAAAAGAAAAAATAATTGATGTCATTTTTTTGGCTGTTAAAAAAAAAGTTATTGAAAGAAAAATTAATTGCACATATATGTGTTTGATATTAAATTCCAATTCAATTAATTGAAAATTGAACGAATTGGGAATCCTTGTGCAATATATGAAAGAAAATATAAATAGAATGATGAAACTATTATCATTTTTATATCGTGGAACAAAAAAGAAAAAAAAACTTTGACATTAATTCAACAAATTTTCATCAAAAAGATAGACAAAAAAAAAAAACAGATTAAGCTTTCAATATTTTTACAAAGTGACAACGTAAAAATTATTTTCAGAATTTGGCTTAAGTTGATTATCGAATTATCAGAAGCTTTTTTTCTTCCCTTTTTTTTCCGTTTTCTTTTTTTGCTTTTTTTTCGCTTTTTTTTTTGTTAAAAAAGAAATTAGCTACACTTCTGAAAATTGTATTTTCGTGACAAAAATAAAGTGCATTTTTTGCTTCATACTACTATTCATTTTTTACAATTATTAGTAATTGATTGATTAAATAAATAGGTGACAAATTTTAATAAATATTTTAATTTTAATAATGAAAAAATGAATTTTCGTTTTCTAGAAATCTCGTAAAATTTTCCTTTTTTTTTACATCCTTTCATAATTCATTTGATATTTATTTGTGTTTGATGATATATTTTCGTTTATCAAAATGGATAACAAATGTTAAAAATGCAATCCTATCATTCAGTAATTTTCTTTCCTCATTCGATCGTTATTATGCTAATTATAATTGATTTCTGATTAATATTATGATTGATATGGAATGGTATTTACATCCAATCATTATGATTAAACAAGGAATTGTTTAATGACTGATAATATATTATCAGCAAAAATATCCGATTATACAACGAAGCACCAATGTGAAAAATAGTGTGGAATGCTTCGCATTTATTATCAAACAATTTTGAATTGATACAAATTTTCTACAAAATATGCTAATGTTGAAGAACAAGAAACTAGAAAAGAGATGCATAAAGAATTTATTTAAGTAATAACAAAACTATTTAACAAATTAAAACAAATAACAAGATGCTTTATCAAAAATTTGAAAAAAAAAATAGAGCAGATGGAGATGAAAAAATATCTTTTAAAGATGTGAAAAATTGACCAATATCCTGGACAAAAAAGAAATTTCATTAAAAAGAATCGAAAATTGTTGTCGCAAAACTTTGTATAATCTTTAAAAAAGGATTTTATCCTAATTCAAAATTTCAGTTACTCTTCTTTAATTCTCTAATTTGTGTGAAAGAAATGTCCTTAGAATACTGTTTATCATAAAATTATTGGTATTTAGCAGAAGCGATAGCAGTAGTAGAACGAAAGGAGAACGACAATCACAAACGGAAAGTACATGACAACATAGTGAGCAATTGGTAATAGAATAACTGCAACATTTACATAGCCAATTGGCGTGTTACGTTTTGCACATCAATTCGCACGTACGTGCGACACTGTTACGTTCTAAAACTATACAAAAAGCCGCAAAGAAGCGCATCGTGCGCATCAAGTAGCATACGTGCAAAATAGTATCTAACACTGATTTATGTTCATGATTGAAAAGTTCTTACACCGACAATAACAGTCAGTTCAAGATCGAAGCGACGTAGCAGCAGCAGCAGCAGCAGCAACAATCCGATAATTCAGTTGCGCAGTATTTTTTCCTGCGAACGACAAAGGAAAGAATAACCCAGTGATCAATTTGCTTCGATAATATATTCTAATAATCGCTTGTAACATAAGAGAAAATCACTGTTCCATCAAACAATAAAATTTTTATCAAAAAGATCCGTCACAGCACATAAGAAAAACTTTTTGGACAAGAAATAAGTGAAAACTCTACTTTGAGTACAACCTTATTCTGATATAAATATTCTCAGAATAGCAAAAAAAAAAAAAAAAAAAAAAAAATCGTTTTTCATAGCGTGCAATTTATGTAAATTCCTCTATTTCGGGATGAAATCAAAACTGTATCATAATTTCAGATTAATCATTATGTATTCACTTAGTTTTACTCATATAAACTAATGAAACTGATCTAAATCCACTTGCTGAGTTAATTTTAGGTTAATTTACTCGACTGCAAAGACTAACATTCATATCATGATTAAAATTCTTACATAAAGTTACAAAGTCTAGAAACAAAATAATGACGAAGATGCCAAAATTAGATTAGAAAAAATTACAAAATAAAAATAATCAAATTCATAATCGAAAGACGATACCCGAAATTTGCATAAATGAAATAACTGATTCAAATTTGTCTATTTATTCATAGTTCATCATTATACTGTTTTCTTTTCTGTTTTCGTATTTCGATGACATATGCCGGATGACGTCGTACATATTCCACTTGCTCAAATAGGTTGAACTTATTTCAGCATATCAAAATTTTAAATGTTTAAATTTCATTCTTTTTCTTTCTTCTATTAAATAAATAAATAGAAATATTTCAAATGTTAACAACGAATAGAATTTAAAGCATAGACTGAATAAAATTTATATTAGGAAATCAGGTTTACGTGCCGAATTTCGAAAATTCGGAAGACTCTAGGAAAAAATGATATCGGTATCACAAAAAAGAAATATATTTATATCACAGATTTCAAATCCCTGACTGCTATTAGTTTACCTACCAAAGTCATGCTTCGAAATTGAAATATATGAATTATGAAGCAGAGGGTACTTTAAATTTCTATTAAAAGTTTAGGATGAGAAATTTCTGAGAGACTAACTCATAAACAATAAAATTACAAAACTTTTACCATAAGAATAAGCCTTCGAAACTCATCCCGGTCAAATCGATAATTTCGAAATTTTTGATGCACTTTCCCCGTTTGCGGATGTATATCTTCACCAACTGGAAATATTTTATCGCTTTTCGTCCATGTGAAATATTTGACACCCCGAAGACGTGCCAGATCCAAATAACAATTAACATCACCACAATTATACCTTAAAATATTCGGAAGAAACAGTAACTAATTAGCATACATTTTTCCTTATTGTTACAGGATTAATGATTAGAATTATTGACGGGTAAAGGATTAGGCGGTTATGCCAGTTTATTGAAGTTTGTAGTTCTTTTGCTTCTGCAAAACATTATTTAGCTGTGATCTATGTAGTTTACAGCGTTAGAAATTATGCTTATTATCCGATCAAATTGATATGGATTCTGCTTGGACTTAACCAAATGAATGAAAAAAGTCATTGGGCGGTTGTGCCAATTTCTTATTGTAAAATTACACGATATTAATTAGGATAGAAAGCATTTGTCTTCGTCATAACATCATTTTCAGCAAAATTTATGTTGTAACTTTACCGTTTTTTCAATTCGTATAAATGTAGTTCTAGAAATGCTATTGTGAATATTGTGTTAATTTTGAGATTTGTTTTCAGTTTTCAATTTTCTAAATATAAATTAGAAGTAAATTATTTCTGCTTAGTTGCTATAACTTTTGGTTTCGAACATCCAATGTGAATAATTATACGATTGCAAAACTTGTATAAAATGCCATTTTCCATAGCATAATCTTTCAATGTATTATTGGTTTTAGTCGGTGACCTTTGATTTCATTATGACTGTCTTTCTTACAGCAGTTGAATAAATAATTCTAGTGATTCTTAAAATATGTAAATAACTAACTGGCCTATCCGCAAATACACAAACACACACGAAACGTGCATAGTTCAGATCTGATATCATATTAATAGAATGGAAGTGAATGAGCTGATATATGATAAAAGCTTTCAAGATAATAAGCATAATTCATGACGGCGCTCATCGTTCATTCTCGAAAATTGACCGAATTTACTGCTATGGAATTACTCGAATAACGATGATATCCGGAAACTATCAATATTAATGAACAAAAAGTTTCGGTATAGCTTCAATCATCGGATAAGATTGCTCTAAGGATCCATAAATGTTTGAATCTATTTTTTTTTCTTCTTTTTCAGCTCGAAAAGCTATTCATTTTTTTCTCATCGGGAGTTTCAAGCTGAAGATTTTATTCCATTCAAGGAAACTTTAGCTGAAAACACTAATACATCATCCTAGTTCTAGTTAAAATCCCGACCAAAATATCACCTGTGAAATTTAGTAACAAATATTTGCAATATTCTAGAAATCTTCGTTGAATCATCATTCTTTTTCCTTCGTATGAATGAATTATTATCTTCACCACTAAGCTAATATAAATCATTCGAGAAAAATCTCAATAGAAAAAGATGAATTCAAAAAAAAGAGAATTAAAAAACAAACTTAATTCTGAACTTTCTTATTCTACCTATTCTCCTTCTTTCACTTACTCTATCACAGAGCAAATTTCTAGACGAAGATCGATCAGAAGTGATTACTAGCAAATTCATTTGATGTAAATGAGTTGCATTCGTAGTTAACCCGGAGAAATGATAATTAAATTGCTGACGAAATTTAACAAATGATTTTTCGAAAAACTTATTATTTCAATTAAAATTTAACAATGACCAAAAACATACAATTCGAAGATGACAGCCCAATCCGGCAAAAACAGCAAATGTGTTAAGCCACTACCATGCATTCCAATGAATAGATCGCTATTATGTGTGATTTCCAATTGTTGTAAGAATGTAATACTGCTGTAATGAAATAATTGAAAGATGAGATTGATTTCAAAAAATAAATTAAATTTGTAAAAAAGAAAAGGAATTAAATTTCTTCCAAAAACACATGAAATATGGCAAAATGATATGAAGTTTATGAGAATCGATAGAAATAGGTTTTGCTTGTTAATGTGTGGAAAAGAATTTAATTACTTTTCATATCTATATATATTGAAAATTTTTTCAATATTTCTTTCTATCGATTTTATTCCAAAATCTAAACAAAAATATTCAAAATACGATTGAAACTTATCAAACAATCAAAAATGTCAAACAAATAAATCAGTGCTTTTATTGATCCATTTATTAGATATTTCGGTAAAGAGTAATATAAACCTGTTATAATCGACCCGTCTTTCAATAATACCCGGAATATCCTTCAAAACTTCCATAAGCTAAAACAAAACATCAAATTCTTAATGAAAAAAAAAAAAAAGATGAGCATTAAGTTGTTAAATTCAGTAAAATAAAGCATAAAAACTGAGATAACATAGTAGTAGAAAATGAGTTGTTGGTTAATATTGATAGCAATAATATTGCAAAACAACTAATGCTAATACAGTCTATTGTATCAGCAACAGATAATTTATCATTGTATCAGTGTAGTAGTAACATTCGGATATTTTTATCAACTAACTGTTAATTGATTAATTAAATTTTCAGCAAAATGATGCTCATTTTTTTGAGACAGAAATAGTTTCTAGCAACAATGCTAATATATCTAACATACCAACGGCAAGAATATTTATTTAGAATAAAAAAAAAAAAAGAAAAAATGACAAGAATAAAAATAAAAATTGTAAAAGAAGATTGATGAATCGTATTGATAGAAGGAAAAAAATTGAAATATTATTCAAAATTAAAAAACAGAAGTAATAACAGAGAAAATGAGAAATAAAAAATAAAATCATTTTTGAAATGATTTAAATTTGTTTGGAAAAGTAAAAATGATCGATTAGAGATGGATGAAAGATGTGACGAATTGAATTTTTAAAAAATAACGTTGAAAAAAGATATCGTAAAAGATAAAATAAGCACATTTAAAAAAAAAAAGTTGTAATTATAGCGAAAAGGCAATACACACATACACACATCGACCAAATCATTGCTTATATTCCCGGCAAAAAGCTATTTTGCTTTATAATTTAATGCCATCTTTTCCGGTGTCATCATCAATATTATCATTATCATTATCATCATCGTCATCATCATCAGCATTATTATCAATGGTTAGAATAGGAAAGAGATGAGTGATGAGATAACAGTTTAGCTATGAAATGGATGAAAGTGTAGCAGAGTGTATGTATTTTGATATCCATATCACTATGAATCAGTGTTAACTAACTAACTAACTAACTAATTGTCTGAATCATTTCTTTCTTTAAATTCATCAATAAAATAGTTCACTCTAAATACACTGCATCTTCTTCTTTATTCTTCCTCCATCTTCTTCCTTATCTTCTTCTTAACAACATTATCACCCTATAACTGCATTAAGCTTTTTACATTTATTATTACATCATCACCCAATTATTACTTTTTAAATTCTTTCTTTCCTTTCAACTGTAACTATTGAACTATTTCATTATTTCATATCATTTATATATTATATTATCGAGTAATCAATATATATATATATTACAATTCCAAAAAAAAAAAGATCTATCATTAATATATATATATATATATATGAATTAAGCTTAGCTTATCATTTTTAAACTGCAGTTAAAATCAATAATGTTTCAAATTTCAATTCATTTTTCTTTTTTTTTTTTCAAACTAATATCCTCAATTTCATTACGACATATCCATTTCAAATGAATTCAAATCTAAATTTAATCCGATCAAACAAATTTTATTAATATCATAAATTGTTATCTTTATTTTATTTTCTACTTATTTTACCTTTTAAAAACATTTTTTTTCTTAATTTATTTGTTATAAATATTGTGAATCAAATAATATATTTCACATGCCTTAATTTTTATATTCTATCTATGGTAGACTTGCATTATCAGATATTATAAGGCTTTCTTTTACAAATTTTATTCATAAATTAAAAAATTTACAGCTTTACAGCTACAAATAATGGATGAATATATATTGAATGCATGCGTTAACGCTGGATCTGAAATGAAACTGATAATAATGATGTCGTATTTTATCGCTCATCGCTAGCCTGATATATATTTTTCGAGATTCTTTTGCATGCTCTCATCATGGCTGCACCTATTCCTTATAGGACTCCTTCAAATAATTTGGTTCGTTAATATCTTTCATACTTTTTAGTGATTAGATATAATCTGTAATCGAAGTAATTGAATATTAAATTTTCATCGTTTAGTTATAGTTAATAGAATCAATATTAAGAATATTTTCTTCTTATTACTAATAAATTAGTAAAAATACCAAGAGACAGTAATAAATAATAAAGCTTGCAGAAATACACAATTATCGAATTTTTGAAAAACAAAATTAAATTTTTTTTTTCCAGCCAATAGGATCATTCCCACCCAATGTTTATTATCGTGATACTTATGGACTACAGCACTTGAATGATGGTTACGGAATTCAAAGGAATCATGCAGATTCCATCACGACGGTGGAATCGGATGATACAATAACAACCAAATCTACAGGTATATATATTCAGAATTTGAAATTTTGCTGAAGAATATAAATGAACTAAACTGAGAAGAGCGAAATTTCGCAAGGAATTAAAATTTGACGAAAGCAATCGTAAAGATTAGTTATTAGACATAAAACCGTAAATAGTATTTTTATTTTAAAAGTTTGTAAAAAGCAAGTGCAAATTGGGAAAACATATTTGTAAAAATATAAGTGATTATGAAATTCAAGAATCTTTATCAAATTTAAAAGTAGCATACTTTCCCTTCTAGGTCTCTAAGAATGACCGGGTATAATTTCGGATGACCTCGAAATCATGAAAATCCGCAAAGCTCGATTTGTGGAATTTCTACTTTTCTTAAAACCATGATCTCATAACAATCTTTTGTTATACACTAACTTCCAGTACGTACAATTGCAAATATTCACAATGTAAATCAAATGAATGAAAGTTCGACGTCCAAAGGAACTGTCAATTCGCCATCATTCCACGTAAACTTGTTTCTTTTTCTCCCTTTTATTACTTAATATTGAAATATTTTTTATTAATTAATATCAAAAATCTAAAAATGTTATAATAAGAATAAATAACCATGAAAAATTGATTCTAAAAATTTCAGATTGATCAAGTGGTTACAAATCATGTTATATTGATGCATGCACGAACCTTGCTAACTCTAACTTTGGTTGCTTTTGGTGCAGCACTTCAATTGGTAAATTGCTATTTGATCATTTAAATTTTAAAATAAAAATTTGGATTAAACTTCAAATTTTTTTATTAATTGAGTTAATTTTATAGATGATATTTGGTATCATATGCGTTTTTTATGATGGTTGTCCCTATTATCTGGCCGTTATTGCAAGTATCTTATTCATGTTTAATGCTTCCACTGTATTATGCTTTATAAGATACAGGCCAACGCGGACATTTCTGGTAAGATTTGAAAAGAAAAATGCATAAAAGACTAAACATGCAAAAAATTTGAAAATTTTAAACTATAACGGTTAAAGAAAGTTATGGGAGAGGAATCTTACCCTTCACTATGTATAATTCTTTTATTAAATAATTGAGCTGAATAAAATTAATTCATTAATATGATTCGTAGTGAATAAATAAAGCATGTAAGTTCTTTTAAAATATTATCTAAATATCTGAATTTATATTTTTTCTCGTTGATTTGTAAATTCATGAATCCTAAATTTTTTTTTTTTTTTTTTCGGACTAGTTTATAAACCAAAAAATATGTAAACAAAAAAAATCATCTTTTTATAAGTAATAATAATATTAATGACATTATTATATATCCATTTCTTATTATTTATGAATATTTTAGATGCTTTGTATAATGTTTACTAGTATCAGCTTTATTGTTGCTGTAACAATATTTATTTGGACAGCATATTTAATCTATGGTGAAGATAAGCAAATACGAGGTCAAGGATGGTCATTTTATGAGGTTATTCTTTGCTCAATAAGTTGCGTCATCAAATTTTTTTCTTAATCTAAATTGAAATCAACGGTCATTTTTCAGGAAAATTTCCTAGAGCTTAATCGAATTGTATCCAATACACGAGTAGCTATGTACAGTTTGCACATGGTACTTTCTCCCATACAAGGTAACACATTCAACTCTAATTTAAAATATTAAATAAAAATGTTTCGAAAAGTTCATCCCTAAATTTTGTCTTTAAAACTACATGAAAAAAGGACATCAAGTAATCTAATACGGTTATTGGATTACCGTATATCCTTTTTTCATGTAGGAGATCAGGAATCATACTTTTAATATCATACAAGTTCTAACTGATTAGATTCATCAATTCCAGAACTAGCAGTGATTTAAAGAAAATACAGAAAAAATACCGATGAGAAGTTAGAAAGAAACGGTAAATGTAGTAAAACATCAATAAGTTCCATTAAATTTCATGACCTGATATTTTATTCTAGTTTTCTGATTTCATATAAAAATATTCTTGTTCAAAAAACGATATTTACAGCACTGTGCTGTGCCGGGATTTTGAACATACTTTTCAAAAATTTACGACATATTCAAATTGATCGAGTAACACGCGGCTATTTTTTCACACAACCTCTCATCGGACAACAGGTCAGTCAAAGAATTTTTTCAAAACATTGTGAAGGAAACATTTGTTTCGCTGGAGTAAACTTTACTGCTATAGAAGAATATGCGCAAATAAGGATTTTAGAAATTCAAAAAAATTTTCGATATCTGGGAAATTTTGAAATTTTGGAAAATGAAACAAACAAATGGCTTAACTAAGTGTAGTATAATAGAATTTGCAGACAGTGCTCGTTCCAATTGAATTGAAACAAGTAGAAACATTTGACGAAAGTGAAATCGAAAATGCATCTGTTGGCGTACAAACAAGCGGTGGTAATCAAAGTAACAAAGACAGTTTTTGAAGTCAACAAAATGGATCCACAAATATTCGACTTCAGATATTTTTACAAATTTTTGGTATTAAAAAGAACGATAACTTAAGAAAATTAAGAAAAAGGACTTGGAAACAAACAAATATCTGAATTCTGAAATTCCTTCTGTTGAAGATAAGTATGTCTGATCTGATCACATTCAAAATAAGCAGCTAGAAAGAAATGATATATTATTTATAATTATTCACTTACCTCATTTTCGTTTATTATTTTTCTGAATGGAGTACTTCTTGATAATAATGTTACCCGAACTTTATCCAACAATGGTCCATTCTGTCGAATCATCAAACGATGAAGAATGTGTCGAGAAAATGCATGAATGAGACCACTTCCTTCACAGCCATCAATCGAAAATATTTTTTTCAAATTTTTAAACTAATCCTTCATTTTGAAATTTTGAGTTACATTTCCTTCAAAAAAAACTTTTTACTTATATAAATTGCGTAATCATCAGCAAATGACAAAGAACGATTGATGACGAGTAGTTATGTATCGAAGTACCAAAATCATTTTATGGTTTCAATTACACTGGCACTTTTCTAATTCTTACAGTCGGATATAGCCATTAAAAAGTGGAAAGAATACAAGGAAAACTTGTGTAAATTCATACCAATTAATCAATAAAAAAATGACCAAAGAATTTAATCAATTAAACATCTTATCTTCCATTAAAAACATCGTTTTATTCAAAATATATGAGACAAAAGAGATTTTTAATGAATATTCCACAAAATTTGAAAAAAAAAAATTATTACTGTTCTATAAGTTCTAAACCTGTTCTTTCCACAAAAAGTTTGGGGAATCTATATTTTACTAAAAGTGTGTCCACATCTTCCTTACATCTAAATGCAAATCGAACAAGAATAGATTTTTCCCGTTCTCTTTTCTATCACTCAATTCTATTCAATTCTATCCTCAAGAATTTTGAATCATGAAGATATTCTGGAATCAGGTTAAATGATACAATCACTTATTTTACATTAACTAGTGGTAAAAATAAAGTACTTCCAATATTTTTGTTTTTGCAAAAAAAAGCCCGAAAATTAAACTTACCAATGGCATGTTATAATAGAGACCAAATCGCTGTCGGGCAAGCATCGAAAACATGGCATTGCGGAAACAGACCATTTTCCCATCCAGATTAATCAATTCATGAGGTTTGTTTACCGTAAAAGCATGCCAAGTAACTCCAAATGTGGGATCTACGAAACCATGAGACCACTAAATGTATTTTATTGAATTTTCTGAGCTCAAATTGGATCAGTTACGATCTCAGTATGGAGTGTTTCTTGATCAGTTATGGATCAAATTTTATAGTTGCGCTAAAGTTATGGATCAAATTCAAATAAAGTCCATATGCATGATAACTTCTGATTGACATATCTAACACAATGAATAATTAGCAAAATTTTTTATTCAGATGGCAAAACTAACCGTATCCCACCAGAGGATATCAATATCCATATCAATCGAACCATTAATATGCTGGCTTGCGTACAGATTGACAAAATCACAGAAGTGATGATACATATTTACTGATGCATCTAATTTGATCAGCACTGTTGGCTTGTCGAAGATCACATCACATCGATGTTCCGAAATCCGAAAATCAGGATACGATGCGAAATACTCTAGTTCATGAGCCCTAGATATGTTTAACACCAATAATAGTACATCCAAACCAAAATATGGTCAAAGTGTTGGAAAAACAGAAAATAGCTTTAAAAAAGGATTATACAGTTTCAATTTTAGAAATTCAATACTAAATAAATCGAATTTAGCTTCTCAAAAGTAGATTAACGAGGAAACTTAATATTGTTGGAAGCAGAATTTTCCTACAAAACATAATCCTCAACTTACGCAAAAAATTACTTACCAACTTTGTAAATAACTTTTTTCATCCATCCTACTCTGTAATAATTTTTTATTAAATGCCGCGTCACAGTTTCCACCAACTTGTCCTTTTTGGATCACATCATTTCGGTATCTTAATTTCAAGGATTTTTACTGTAAACAAAGTGCTACGAGCGAGTTGCAATTTCAAATGAATTCAAGATGTTCAACAAAAAAATTATTAATCAAAGGGAAATTCCATCTTCATTTAAAAAACTGCAGAAATAACTAATTCAAAATATCATTCACCTCTTCGAAGTTTTCGAATTTAGATTTTTGAAATTGAAGAAAATATTCTTTGCTCGACAAAACCTCAAATGACTGGAACATTTCAAAAAACTGCCTTCCTAAAAATAAATTTACTCAATTCCTTGAAGCCAACGCAGGAAATTTCAATTTAAAAATGAACTCCCCCTGAAAACAACTGTAAATTTGATGAATCAAACAAAAAACAATAGCATAACGATTACGTACAGTAGTATTTGAAATACAGATCGGCTCGATAGTGTGAAATATTTCTGATAATTTCGGAAAATCACCTTGTTTTTGAAAAATCTCTAATTGCGATTCGGTGCTGCTCAAACCCCTAAAATACTAGCATATATATTTGGTTAAATTTGACTAATATTTGTTTTTTTTTTTCTAGATGGCTCTTCATGAATATTCTAATCAATATTTTGCATCCTAACCTCAAGCCTGATTAAAAAAACCCTACATTGTTTATTTTCCATTTAGTGACAACTCTTTCACCAATTGTTCTTTTATTCGAATTAACTTTGTACAAAAATAAAAGTAATATTAAACAATACTGAAATAAAGAATGGTAATTTTCAAAATAATATTCATTTTTCATCAAATAGTAGTCAAAATCTTGTCCTTACGGTATTAATTTCAAAATAAGATTGGTTGAAAGAAGATATATATATATACGTAAATTCGATAAAGCATCACAGCATCACTTATTAGCAGAAAATAACAAACAAAATCAGAAAAATAAAAAAAAGAGAACATTTTTCTCTGCAAGTATATCTGAAATATAACTCGAAACTAACCAACTGTTTGGCTTCGTACATTTTGCTCTTTTCACCGAATAACTGCTTGACGGATCACAATTTGGCTCATAACCCCAACAATGTTTGTTGTTTATCAAATACTGAAATAGTGTTAATATGTGACATATTTTTCTTATGGCAGCCATTATTTGATCAGAAACAAACTCTGAAAGAACATAATTTGACGGTGACAATGTTAATTTCACTGAAAGAACGCATTCTAGTGATTAAGTCCTATGTTACGTCACCTTATGCAAATATTGCATCAAATGACACTGCAGTCTTAGAATTTCAATAATTTTCTCTTTCATATACATGAAAATTCTCTTCCATATACATGAATTATAAAAAGAAATTATACAATTTCGATAAATCGATTTTGTCCAAATTTAATAACCGCTCAAATAATCGACTTTGCTCATTTCAATAGCCGCTTCATTAAGTCAATTTTATTTACTTCAACAATTATCCTTGCTAGATTTAAAGGCAATAATAACAGTAACAACCTTTAATTGACAAACTTCATTTTTGAAGCACAAATTGCGCACCGTATAATCTCTGTTTACCCAGTATTGGATATGCTCTTCCGGTAAATGTAAGCTATCGATCAAATCGGATCCTTTTGTTGCCAATGGAGAAAATAATAGCGATATCAGAAGCATAATCTTATACATACATTTTATATCTTAAAAACGAAAGATTCAGCTGACAATTTCGAATTTATGCTCCAGCTGACCTTTACTCCTGAACTGCAATAGAAATTTTAGTCACCAAAGGTAACCTGTTATTATAGGGGGCGGGGGAGGTGTTCGAACCTAATTTGATCACGAGCAGATGACTTCTACTGGAGGAAAGTGGAAGTAAATATATTATTTACATGAACAATCAAATGACATTGCAGTAAGGGTCAATCAAGACGCTGGAGGTCAAGGCATAATTTATGGCTATGGAGACAGAAATTTTTTATGCTAACTCAAAAAAAAAAAGTAATAGAAGAAGGCAAGATAGGAAAAAAAGAAAAGTTAAAGATATATTTTGTACTTTCTACTGTAACTATACCTTGAGTATTTATCATTAAATATGATGAACTTGTACAGTAATAAAAACGTATTCTGTAAAAGATAAGATTCAAAAATATCATGAATTTACGGATTAGAAAAGCAAAACTTGGATGTTAGATACAAAAGCGAAGGTCATTTTGGTGTATGAGGGCAACCTTTTATCATCATTCGATTTTTGCTCCATTGTTCGGACACATGCAAATCAATTACCTGCTTACTTCAGTAATTTTTTGAAGCACAAAATAATTAAAACACAAATTTAAAACATTCGAATGCAAACTTTTTTTGACAATGATAATGAAAATACTTTAGAAAAGCATTAATAATCCTTCACTTAATAAAAAATTGAATTGTCATGTCAAATTCGTATATTCAAATTCCAACCAAACCTTAGTTTGTTTAAATTTTTCATGTTAATAGATAAACTAGCTGAAATGATCATAGTATCATAAAGGATTTATTGAACATTCAATTTTGTAAAATTAAGCTTTTTTTTTCGTTATCATCTTAATTCTAAAATTAATAAACTCTTCGTTTACGAAATGCATTAAATCTATTATTATTTTATCATTCTCTCAAACCCTAATCAACAAGCTTATCAGTCTTTTACATCTCCAAATGTTTGAGTTCTCTCATTATTCTCAATCGCTGCAGCAATTACTTTTTTTCATAACTTCTTTTTAATCTCTCCTCATATGCTCTTCAAAAATCCTAGCAATCTCTTCCGTTTCTTTAATTACTATGCTCTATGACAGGCCTTCTCATCCATCTCCTACAACTCCTTAGTGTCTCGCATAATTTACTCTCTCTCTCACCTCCTACTCCTACGATTATCCGGAAAAGGTGAGAACATAGGCACTATTCAGAATGTTAAAGAAAAAAAAAACAAGAAAAATTGCCCGTAATCGCCGGTACCGTATTTTACCGGAAATGCGGGATTTTGATATTTTCGGATTCTGGTGCCTCTATTTTCATTCTTCTCTTTGCTCCAGGTAGTCCGGTTTTCCATTATTTGAGTTAAGAGTAGAGACTGGAGTGGATATAAGTTAAATGAGAAGAAGTCGCTTCCGTGGTTGGAATCCGGAAACGAAACGATGGAATATGCAAGAGAATTCACAAATTTAGAATCTTAAACAGTAGCAAGATTTCGGGAACTAAAAAAAGTAGTAGAAGTTATTCATGAATTCGGAAATACAATTGATGGACTAAATTGTACGATAAATATGGACAACATTTGATCATTGTGCTCTTGGTATTTTCGATTTCTATTTGCCCATTTGCTATCGATACACAAAATGAATTTATTTCAAATTCAATTTTCTCTTACCTAACTAAATTTGAATTTCATGGCATCAGTCAATAAATCACAAACTTGGACTTCAAATGCCGAACTTTTTTGATTCGAAATATATTTACTTTTCTTCCAACTATTTCTGTGACTGTTCTTCGATTTTGTAGTTTCAAGTAAAGTTCACTTTTCTTTTAGAATTTTGATTTCAAATAAACTCCAGAAATTTCTCCTTTGTAATTCTCATTTGCAAATTACGACGATATTTATTGTGGGAATTAAAGTTTTAAATTTAAAAAATTTCAAGTTTTGTTTTCGGAAATCTTCATTAATTGTATTCAGGTTCAATGTGCTGCCTGGATTCACTGTAATGTTGGAATGTGAAGGAACAAGTACTCGTCTTGCCGATTACGTTGTCATTATCGAATTTGATGAAACTCAAATTCGTTAGTTTCATTATCAAACGAAGTATACCATGCAAATGGTTTTATTCATCCTTGATTATTCTCAAGATCAAATTTAAGTTATAGCATAAGCTTAAGACCTCGGATTCATTGCATTCTGTATGAATATGTACCATGAAAATTCGGCTAACGATGTCTGTCTGGGAAGAATTTTATTCGGAAAAACATTATGGTTTTTTTTTCTTTTTTTTACAGAAAGATAAAGTTCCAGACAGCCGAAAACGGTCATTTTTAGGACATGGCAGCAGTGTTGGGAATATTGTACAGCGTTTCCCAAAATATGATTGGTCAGATATATCACTGTCACCAAGTCTTGAAGTGGTTTGTCAATTTTTATCCGAAAATCGAATCATTTCAAAGTTTTCTTTCTTGATGATCAAAATATCCTTGAATCGTGATGAATTCCTTATACTTCTTGTCTCTGTCAGACATTATAGAAGAGACTTATTTTTGATAATATCACAAGCATATAAATTTAAATTAGTACTTGATGCAGTTGAATAGGTAATGTCGGATCTTTGTTCTTTTTGCTTTTCCTTACTGAACACAACATCCTTTCGACTGTACTAAAATAATAAAATATCAGTTTTAATACGCTTTTTTTGATTAAAAAAAAAGAGAGAATAGAAGATGAGACGATATTTTATTATTCAAGTTTTTTAGATTTTTCTGAATTGGTTTAATAAGAAACTGAGATTTGAAATTGTGTTAAATTTTAGTTTTCTCAACCGCAAGGTTGGGCACTTTCTACAGAAATGCGTCCTGTTTGCTTCTTCGCGAACACATTGACGGATATTATGGGTGCCAGGCAGTATGCTTGTTGTTTACAGGTTATATTTCCACTTTTTTTTCGGTTTTTATTTCCTCCATTTTTCTAATTTTTCCATTCAAATATTCATGCATCCGAAATAACTAATTTTCTTATGTCACATCCATTTAATGGTTATAGAATGGATTTACGGTACCAATAATTAAGAAATTGTAATTTAAATAAAGAAAGAACAATTAGAAAGTATTGTTGACTACCAAGATAAGGATAACTGTTTAACTCAAAATGTGTCAGTGCATACCATCAAACTATTATTTTATCCGCCCAGTGGGTTAACTGGTGGTTGTTCGAATTATCTTCTTACTTACTAGTTAGCTTCATAAATTAAATGCTCAGTTTATTTGCAGAGTTTGTGTTACATATGAATCATTATTATTTTTGAATGTTAGATGAACCACTGTTATTTTTGTAGCACAAAAGAGTATTTTGATCAAGTTTTATGGGAGTAATTTTTAATCGAAACATGGAAAGATTGTTTAGGTTTACGAGCCTTGTGGTGATGGTATCGAAGAGGTGGATGATACAAGATCTGATGAAGGACCAAGCCTATTCAAACCAAAAGTTATAGTGATATTATCGCGTTTCCCTTTCTTCGATTTATTTAGAGTAATATGTTGTTGTTTATTTTCTCTAAATTAAAAAAAAAAAAGTTGAATTTATGCATTTCCGACATGTTTTAAAAATTTACTTAGAAAGGTGTTGCAAGTAATTCCCTAAACTTTTGGATTCAATAACAGATTTTAGAATTGCTTAAATCGAATACTGTTGGCTTTATTGGAATCGGATGACAAAGCCGAATTGATGATTTCAACATTGCTGTCTCAGGTTTATCTAACACCGGGTATGCCTGCGGTATCATTTTGCTTGGGGAATGATCGATTTTCTGTACGGGCTCCCAAATCGCCAACTATACCTGTTACATCTGATAAAGTGACGCTATTTTTGCAGCAGTTAGGTTTGTTTAATTCAGTTTTGTAAAATAGCAAGGTTTTTGTTTGATTTAGCTATTATGGAAGAAATTCTGGAAAGAGACTATCTACGGTTTCTAGTTTGTATATACTTGTACATACTTATAATTTTGAAGAGAAATAATAATTTCTAGTTTAGGAACAATCTATAATATTCTAACGTTGCTTTGTGCTGTTATGACTGATCATAAGATATTGTTTCGATCCAGTTCACTTTCTCTGCTTGCTGATAGCTGCTATGCACTGCGTTCGCTTCTATATCCTTTTGATTATCCGTGAGTTAACTTTGTAAATATATTTTAGTCTTATTTAATATGCGTAGATTCTATAACATTTAATCACTGAAGTATAAGGACAGTGTCCTATTTTTTAATCAAATTCCCTATACGAGAGTTGCTAGGTTATGATTAACAGTCTTTCGATCTAAGTGATGTATTTGGCTTAATCCTGATCTCTCCGCTTGCCCTGTTTGCTTATCATTATTTGCCAGAACTGCCAATAACTTCGCATCATTTTATTACATTTATGCTACGATTTCAGGCATACTTATGTTCCTGTACTGCCTGAATTACTCATTGAATACTTAGAAAGCCCAACTCCATATATTATGGGTGTACTAAACACTGTCCGTATACGGTACACTGATTTAGATGCAGTTATAGTAGATCTAGATGTTGGCGCTGTTTATGTACCCCCTTCGATTACAATACCTGTTATTCCTCAACCATTTCATCAGCAGCTTACTTCTTCATTACAAATGGTTCGCATGTTTTCCAAAAATTAATTAATATGAAATTTAAGAAAAAAGAAAAAAAAAAGAAACTAAGGTGATATTTATGAATATTTACTTGGGTGCACAACATCCACTTTTGTTATAGGTGCTATTTCCTGGTCTGGCTACAGCGGATTATGCGTGGAAAGTTGGACAGCCACCATTTCCTGCTTGTGAAGTACAGGTTAGCCAATTTTTTTTGCGACATTTTAAACTATATTGTCCTTTCTGTTCACGTCGATTGATTGCGAAGTTTCAGGATAAAAGAATTCGAGCATGTTTTCTTCGTTTCTTTGCTGATTTGTTAGTTGGATATCGGTGCTGCCTGGAAGTTATTCGTGTTTATACGCCACCATTAATCGTCTTTCACAAATCTGCATTTCTTGGTTTACGGCAGTTTTCTTCATGTCCGCTTATTCGTGCTTTTCTTGATAGCTTGCTATTTCAGTCTTTCATATCCGATCGTGGGTTACCTTTCCGAATTTGCGACTTATTTGACGAAGTGAGTAATTTATTATATACAGAAGAAAAAAATTGATTTAAGTTGTTATGAACAATATGTGGCAAGAAAATGGTATTTGAAACCAGGGAAACCATTCTGGATTGTTCTGTAGTAAATATGGAGTTTACGCGGTATCATTTAAAGTAAATTGGTGACTTTGCAGCTTGTTGCTCAAATTAGCGAACAGTCAAATGGTCAGTTAACTTCGCGAACAACCAGTATAGAAACTATCACCGAGACTGCTGAAAAATTACTTGAGAATGTATTTTTTTCTTTTTTCATTATTCATCTCATTTGCTATACTTCTTAAATGTTGGCTTTCGTTGCATTACTTATACTCATATATTTACTTATGTAAGCGTTTTTCGCGCATACATTGTTTTCATTAACTTTTTTTTCAGGAAAGACAAGAAACTCCCTTTTCAATTACTCCATTTGTAACTCAGCAACGATTTACAGTTTCATTTTCATCTACAAAATTACGTCTTATTAATGATGATTTGGTTGGTTTTTTTTTTTAGATGTTTTATTTGCAATAGAATATTAGGATTGCATTTTGTAATAAAATCCATGATGAAATCCTTAATTATTTTGCTTCACTAAAATTTGACCGTGTTTGGAATCTCAAATTGTAATTACAAATATTATTCAAGGTATCGCAAGTAATCAAACGTAAGCTGAAAACAACCTCAAATAAAGTAGCACCTGTGTTATGTCCTCGTCGTGTCCATGCTACGCCATGGATTATTGCTAAAGAAGAACGTATGGGAGCAGTTTCTAGACGTTTACAAGTTCTTAGTAGCTGTTTACATCATATATTTGATTTCAAATTATCGGATGCTAGAAAGGTGATAATTTTGTTTTCTTTCTGGAATCCGAGGATTTCCAATAACTTTCATAAATATTTGGTGTTTTGAAGACATTATCTACAAAGAAACTGGTGAGAACAATATTTTTTGTTGCTGTTTAAAAAAATAAGGAAAAAACAAATATAATGAATAATCTAACTGCAGATAATGTGTGCAGTAGAATTGTCAATGCGAAGCGTTAATGCTCGTGTAGCATTTTGTCAGCTTCTTTGGAAAAATCTTGTCCCAGTCAATCGTGCGACGCTATTCCCACAGCAATTTGAATTAATTGTGCGATTAATGAACTGCGCTCTCAGCGTATGTTTTTTTTTTTTTCTTTTCTAAAAAAAAGAAACCTATGTAAAGTGAGCTAGAATTTCAATTAGACGTTGGAAAAAGTTATGAGCTGTATTTTTGGAGGTAAGAGATAAATGGTTTAAATTTGTGAATTATTAATTAGGTAACTAGACTGGGTGAATCAATTCAGTTGAGTAGACTTTCAAGAAATTTTCAGCAAGAATCCAGGGAAGATGAACATGGAATTGCATATGCTATGCTATATCTCTCCAACATTTATTGCAGGGTAAACTGTTATTTCAAATTAACAAATCTGATTTTTCTGAATTTTCCTTTTTTGATGAGAAATCTTTTTTTCTCATTTGTTGTGGGCATGATGAAAAAATTTCGTTGTAGCGCTTG
This sequence comes from Onchocerca volvulus, assembly GCA_000499405.2. Classification (NCBI taxonomy): domain Eukaryota; kingdom Metazoa; phylum Nematoda; class Chromadorea; order Rhabditida; family Onchocercidae; genus Onchocerca; species Onchocerca volvulus. Next base: position 1,606,191 of record HG738138.1, read on the forward strand.
ACAGCTGGCGTACATCAGTTTGCATACACTTGCATTCAAGAACATGCAGTATGGGATAATCAGCAGTTCTGGGAAGCGGCATTCTTCCATGACATTCATCGACAAATCAGGCGGCTTTATTTACCAGCACGGGAAGAATCAGATTGTCCATTTCCATTGAAAGAAGTATGTATTAGTCCGGATAAAACATTTTTAAAAAATTTATTGTTTAAATTTCAGCTTTATTGCCATTCATTTTTCCATTAGAACTATGAACAGTTGAAAATATATGTTTAGAAAAAAATCTTCAATTGTATCCAGAAGTTTCATCTTATTAACAAAGGAAGCAAACAAGAAAATGCAGGAACGGAAAAACCTTCAAGTTTTAATTTAAGTGTAAAGGAAAAGAGAAAAAAAGAAAAGGAAAGTACAGGAACGGGAAAAGATCTGAAAGTTAAGCAAGTTTTAGAATGTTACGGACACATGGAATTTGATGGAAAAACCTTCTGGAATGGATTTAGTCAGTGATCAACTGGCAAGTATGTCGAGTGTTAAGGATGATGAAATCGAGAAACGAGCAATAGACGAAAATTCGATTGTTTATGGGCAGGTATATGGTTTGTTTCATTGATATTAAATATTGTAGATGAATTCATCGACTTTACTTTAGATTTTCTTCTTTAATTGTTTTGAAACAAATGTTAGATTAGATAGAATTATGGAAATAAAATGGTGTTTCATTCACCTATATTCTTCACTAATTGCTTTTTTCGTTCCATTGGTGCTAGCAGTATATCCATTTTCGATTTTACATTTAGTTCATCCAATTCCTTTGCATAAATGCTTGGACTGTCTTGTTATTTTAGCTTATCCCATATTCATTTTCTGCGGTATGGGGTTGCTTGTACATGATTATTTTACAAATAAATAAAGCAAAAGATCAAATAACTTTATTCAGTAATTATTGAATTGTTCAGATTTCTAAATTACTTATTTGGCCTTTGCATTATTTATTTTATGCGCGGTGAAATTTCATATATTTCATAAGCTGGATTTATTGATATACATACATATTTTCTGTTTTTCTATACGGAATCTATGTCATAGGCTAAACATTACATCAATCTAATGGTATATATGCGAGTGCCACTGGATGTCTCAAAGCTACGTCGCGTTAATGTACGTGAACTGGAAAGACGAAGTGATCGGAGTGGAAAAAAACGTGATTTTGATGAAGAAACTGAACTGTCAGTGAGTGAAAGTGAAGTGGAAAGTGGTTTTATTGAAGCGGATTCAACAGATTTAGGAAATTCTACTGTGCGATGGATTAGCAGGTTAATTCTCACCTTCTTTAATACTGAGATGGTTGTTATCGTGAAATTTTTCAAAATGATTTAAAAAACAAACCTCTGGTTACTTTACAAGAATTTATTGTCTTTGGTGAATTTGTTGTGCGTTTTACAGACTCATCGATCGTATTTGTTCATCAGCTGGTTTGGAGCAACTTCAAATTGAAAGCCTTTGCGGAGAAATACCGGGTTTCGTTGCACTACACATCGATAATTTGGAACAAGTTTATACTGAAAGCAAACGTCTTTCACCTTTGCATAAAGTTGGAGTTTTAGCTTTCCTAAAATAATTAAATTTATCTTTTTATCACTGACGGAAGTCTAATCAGTAAGCAACTTGGTTAAATGGCATGGTTTGATGTCATTTAGCTTTCAGAAGATTTACAGGTTGTGTTGGGCATACTCTCATTCTACAATAGGAGAAAACGGTGCATGAAAACCGTTAATTCTGATATTCCTGTTGATGTTTTCCGATTAATTTTTTATTTACAAATTCATTTGCAGCCAAAATTATTACAACCAGCACTTTTACTACCGTCTGAACGTATTGTTATTGGAGGACTGCGAGTATTTTTGTTAGCCGATGGACGTGTAACAAGTACAACGTGTGGTGAAACACCACAAAGCCTTCTTCCAGCAGAAGGAGCTATTTTCCTAACCAATTATCGGGTTGTATTCAAAGGACAGCCTTGTGATTTATTCCGTATGTTTATGAATTGTTTCACTTTTTTTTTCCTTGAATTAAATTGTAAAGGATTTTTTATTTAAAATTTCCTTTGACATTATGCTGTGATAAAATTTAAAAGTGGAGGAAAATTGCAGTATGTGAGCAAGTGGTTGTACGTTCAATGACAGTCATGTCAATAACGAAAGAGAAACTGATCGGTGATACTTCATCTCAAAGCTCTCAGCTTGAGGGTATTCCCGTACGTGTAGCACATCAGTTACATGATGCTTTCCAGATACGAAGTTCGAGTTTTCAAGTAAATTATTGATTATTGAAATCACGTCATCATTGTCTTATTCTGCTTATTATTTAATAACTGTTTATTCATTCACGTCATTATTTATTTTTCTTTTTTTTCTCATTTGCCTATATTTTTCATTATTAAAATATTTGTACGCTTTTTTGAATATTTACAGCTCATGAAATTCGCATTTGATGAAGAAGTACCAAGTGAGAAGGCAGAGGAATTTATGGAAACTTTGAGTAGTTTACGATGGGCATCTGTTTTACCACATACACTATTCGCTTATTCAGCTGCTTCATCAGTACTTTCTTCAACTTTAGGGGGTATCACATCGAAACATAAATATGGAACGATGAAGTAATGCATTTTACTGTATTTTTGTTTTATCTGATTGCGCTCAATTATTAGCACATATTTACCTCCCAATCTAGAATTTTCCATATTTTTATCCCATGATTTCGCCTCTGCTCGATAATTTCGTGTGTATGGTCCAATCAGATTTCGGATGTTTGGATTGAATGACAAGGATTATATTTTTATTATTTTTTTTTTTAACATTTACTCATTTATAATGAATTTTACTCTCAGCACAATTACAGAGAATTAAAGAAGGCATTAATGCGAAATCCATTAAAAGAAAGAAAACGATTCCGGGCGCCACCTAAGGCATTACCATCAATTCCGAAAAACGGTGATGCAAGCACACTGAATGTGTTGTCACCCGGTGCATCACCCCATTCCTCGAAAAATGATTATTTAGATCTATCCGGTAAGTTTGGTCTTTTAGAAATTCCATCTTTTTTTCAGAATTTGATTCAAGCTTTGAATGTACGCTGTAAAACAGTTTTTTTTTTCTCTCAAGTTTCTGTTAATCATTTCGAATATTGATTAGGAGAAATGATAGATCCAACAACAAGTGGATTACATCGTCATTATTTAGTCGATTACGATCGCCTGGGCTTGAATCATGGTTCATTTCGATTAACGAATGCAAATCGTCGTTATGAGCTGACAAAGAGGTTTTTTTACAAGCTTTTCTAATTATGTGGGCATTCGGATCATCAGAGTTACACAAAGTCTTTTGAAGATACAATGTGATCATACATCAGGCATATTGATGCATTCGAAAACATGCTCACGATACTATTGTAAAGCGTTTAATCTTCGTGTTGCTGTTGTAAAACATTTAATCTCCTTTTAATGGCACATTTGAAATATTCAAAAGTGGTTAGAATTATAAGGTGAGGAGGATCGTTTCAGAAAATTTTGTCGACATAAATATTAATTTCTATTTGGAAGAGGTCGTAGGAGATTTGCAATTGATTTAGGCTTTTCACTCATTGTTTTTAGAATTTCCAATAATTTTCGAAAGCAGAGTTTCATGCTTTCTTTTATTTTCAGTTACCCAAATATTATAGTGGTACCTGCAAATACACCTGATGATAATTTTACGAAAATCGGCAAAGGATTCAGACATTGTCGTTTTCCAGTAATTACATGGAAAAGTGACAACGGTGCGTTACTTGCACGTGGTGCAGGCTTCACTGCACAAACAGTGGTCAGTCGGTTAAGAAAGCAAGCAAATTTCCTCGGTAATAGTGATAACCAAAATATGGGTTATAACGGTTCCTACATGTCCCTTAATTCGCGTGATATGGCTCTTCCCAACAGTGTGGAATTACAGGTATATTTACGAATTACTTTTTTGCTGGTAAACTGTAAAGTTTTTTATTTTTGCAAGTAATATCTGTCTTTTAGAGCTAGTCAAAATTTTGAAAAATAGTGTTGGCTCAATTTAGTTTTAAAAAAGATATCTCAACTTATTTTATTTTGACCAAATTAATCTATCAGGAAAGATATGTTTCTATGTTTGCGGCACTTTCGCCGAGGATGGCAAATGGAGATGGCCATTCGTTAATGTCGGAATCAGTGGAATCATTGTTATCACTCTATTCGATGATTACGGCTGATGGTTTATCATTAAATTCCGGTACACCTGATTTATATCGTAAATCACAAACGGACATTGCCCGACATGCAGCAAATTTCGTTCGAAATAGTGGAGGAAGATCTGGGATAAAACGTAAGACTTACCTATGCAATTATTTTTGTTTTTCTTTTTTTTTTTCTTTTTTTTTGGATCAAATTTTCTTCCCTTTGGATAAATTTGTTTTTCTTCGTAAATCTTTTCATTCCTCGTAGGATGCATAATTTAGCAGATATTCCAGCTGCAAATGGTGATCGGTTTGTTGGTTATGTGGATAACAATATCCAGCCGCGACATACAAATTTGGGGCGAGGGCAGACGGTGAAACCGTTGATCAGTCTTACAAGGAAGGCATTATACGTTTTAGGAGATAGAAATCAAGCTAAGGTTGCTTTTAGCACATATCTATACATTTCCAAGCAGAATTAATGTTTAAAGTATCAATTGGGTTGGACTTCTATTCATTTTGAATTTAAATCGTGTGGTATCTATTTGAGTGACTTTCAGATGTTGAAGTTGGACAAAAGATGTGAATTCATTCCTGTAAATTATCCATCCGCTCATAATGTAAAGATAGCCTTTAAAAAATTTTTGCGTGCAGCATGTCCAAGCTGGCCGTTATATGTCGATCCCTCTCTTACTTTCCTGAAACAGATTGACGAATCTTTATGGTTACATATGGTAAGCGAAGTATTTCAATACTGTTGAAATATTTGAGTCCATAAAATTTGGAACTGTTTGATACTTTTTCGTAACAATTTCAGGTATCTTCATTGTTGCATTTAGCTTGTGCAATAGTGGATTTGATTGATGTACAACTTTCAACTGTAGTTATATGCATCGAAGACGGATGGGATGCCACTTGTCAACTTACGGCTCTTTCAGAGCTTCTTCTTGATCCTTACTACAGGTGTTCATTAGCTATTTACATAAATTATTTCTTTTTTACGACAAAATGTTTTAGATTTCAGTTTTTTCATATTGCATATAAAAATAATAAATATATAATAAGAATGCACTGCAGGACATTTGAAGGTTTTCGAGTTTTGGTAGAAAAAGAATGGCTTGCATTTGGGCATCGTTTCTCTCATCGTCACAATCATACAGCTGCATCTCAAAGCAGTGGTATTGCACCAATGTTTTTATTATTCTTGGATGCAGTACATCAGGTATATCGTTATATTGATAATTACGTTGCGGAATCCAAAGAATATCGTTGTTATCATGAAAATAAATTAATATTGGCATAAATTAGAAATGTTCTGATAAATTGAAATATGAACTTTTTAGACATGGGAACAGTATCCATCAGCATTCGAATTCAATGATTTCTACCTTCGTTTTCTTGCTTATCATTCTACCTCTGCATGTTTTCGCACATTTTTACATGATTCGGAAGCGGAACGGATCAAGTTTGATTCGCTTACTTTATCAGCAGGAGAACCGCGTGCTGCATCATTGTGGACATACATTGATCAGAAGCGTCTTGGGTGAATATGTACTTGGCATAATTCAAGCGTATGTATCACTACAAGTGTAGTTCTTGTTACTTTTTGGATGTTGTTTCAGGTCGCCTCTGTTTGATAATTTCATGTACGTTGCCGAGATGCACACTGTTTTACGTCCACAGTCGAGTGTAGCCAGCATAACATTATGGCCTTTTTATTGCGAAGATCATTTGGCACATGGATCGCCTTACGATATTGGTAAATTTTGCTTCCTTTTTCTTTTTTTTGGATGAATATTTTCAGATTTTGATCTTGAAAAATCCTCGCTGGTAGCAAATGTCCTTGATTATTTAAATTTTTGAAACTATTTAGTCCACAAAACTGTTTATTTCTGCAAAAAAAAAAAAAAAAGACAGTTATTCTTGCAGAAACAGCTGAGATGGAGCAGCAACAACGCGAGGATGAGCATCAAGAATCTTTGGTTGATGTTGGAGCTTCGGTTTCCATATCAAGGAGATTATTGGATGCAAATTATCGTTGTACACATTTTCTTCTTCTCGATTCATTTTCATCTTTGATTGAGGTATGGATGAAAATTCTACTTTATTAGATTGTTGGAAATAAATAAAAATATTTGAAAGATCAGAATATATCTCCAGGATAACAAAAGAATAAGCCTTAAAGAGTCGTTGACATTTTTTTCAGAGGTTCATTCGCTTACGTCCACTTCGCACTAGTGAAGATGAGAAGGCCGTAGAATCATGGCATACATTAGTTGTAACAGCGAATGATCGTGCAACGCAAATTTCATGCTTTCGGGTTGGTTTTTGAAAATTTTTGGACATAATAAATTGTAGTAAAGTTGATCATATGTTTTTCCACTTCGATGTCATTCTGTTTAATAATGTTATGGAGTTTATTCAGTATTGCCTAACAAAGACAGCATTTGGAGAAATTTTGACCTGGAGTTTATTTTATGCAGGTTTTTTTCTTTTCTACTGTCCTTTTCTGTTGATTTAGGGAATCTAGCAATTTATTTTCTCATAGAAAATGTTGTAGAATGATGATGATGTAAATACTGTAAGTATTTGGCATCGTTATGTGCAAAGAGCTGTTCAAAAGAAGGAAACTGTTAAGCTTTTGCTTCATGGTATATCCCGACAACAAAGCTCTTCACGATTAAGAGATAGCACAACAAGCACGTAAGTTATTTATGCCAATTTTCTCTTTCTCATTTTTTCATCGGAAAGTAGTAATGAGCAAGCGTAACTGATTTTGATTGATGTAGTTAGTTGAAACAATGATCGTAGTGAGTATACGAAAACTTTCCAGTGCCTTGTCTATTGTTATGAATAAAAGAGAAAAACGATCTATTATCATGCATCATGCGCAACAGCGTTACTGAAATTTGAAACAAACTGCAGCTTTAACAGATCATTCCTCACAATATGTGTTGTGTATCTTCTGACATGTAGTAATTTGCGAGAGTTTTTTTTTTTTGAATAGTTAAATGCATCATCCTAAATACTAATTCAAAATAGTACAAGGAAATTTCCAGAAATTCTGGTCATCATTTCGTTACACAGCAGGTCACTCCTGGAGATGCATGTGCAGTATGCCATCAGAATGTTCCAGGTGTTGTAGTACGTACAGGTTTGATTTTGCATCTGTCTTCTGCCTTAGTATTAACAGTAGTGGTAGTCGTTCATCCATTGAAAACTTGTAACGCTTGAAGTTCAACATTTTTAATAGTAAATTTAAAATATTTGAAGGAAAATATACTTTTTTTCAGTTCATCGATGTCTGGGATGCGGTATGGTTTGTCATGAAAAATGTTCTGCTCTAGTTTCTTCTACTTGTCCTAATATGGAGGAAAAGCGATTAGTAGTAACGGCCAAATGTGACATTCCACCAGTTTCAAGACGGTCTGCAACTTATACAGGTTGATTTTTCTTTCGAAATTATCCAGGTTCATTCATGATATATTTTTTGCAGTATTCATGTGTAAATACTTACCTCCGTAAAACGTGATATATTAGTTGATTTACTGCTGTGGTAAATTGCAATTTAGTGATCAACATCAACATTCTTTCAAGAAAAGATTCCATAAGATTTGATGTGGGATCTGAACAAAATGTCTATTCATATTTTTGCATTTTTTTTTTTTTATTTCAATTAACTTTGGGAATTCAATTGCAGCAGACACAAGGACGCTAACGATGAGTGCAAGTTGTCCTCATGCTGGTGCCACCTATAGCGGATTTTTAATGAAGAAAGGTGCCACGTTTAAAATGTGGAAACCTCGCTGGTTCGTTCTGGATTCAAACAGACATCAGGTTATGAACTTAAACAAATAACTTTTTTCATTTTCTTTTCGAATCTATGGACTTTTCAACTTTTTGACCATTTATCTGAACTTTGTATCTTTTTATTCATTATGTAATTTTTAGTTGAGGTATTATGAGAATGAAACGGACATGAACTGTCGAGGTGTCATTGATTTAGCTGACGTTAAATCTGTCGAAATAGCTGCTAGCCATGCGTTGAGGAAGCCGCTTCTGGAGGTATGGATCTTGGATTGGTTTACAAATATTTTTTTTTTCTTTTTTTTTGTGCATAAAAATTTTGAAATTAATGCCAAATTTTGGCATATAATCTTTAGTATTTTGATTTTAGCAGTTCAAGTGTTTTCAATTTCAATAATGTTTTATATCAACGATCTCTCCTATTAATGCTTTACTTGCAGTCTGTAAAAATTGTGCATTGTTCAGGTTCGTACCTCCAGACGTGCCTATTCACTACTTGCCGATACGAAGGCTGACGCCGATTTGTGGCTAGAAAAAATTTTGGCTGCTTTGCACGACTAGCGATGATTGATTGGGTACGTTTACTCATCTGTTTTCCTTGGCCTTTATGTATCCATTTATATTATTAATGGGCAAATTGTTTTGTCCGTCACTATCAGTAATTAGAACTGTTTGTTCATTCATTTTAGCGTGTTTGGTACAAATAGCACAACTTCATGCGAAACATACCATGAACAAGTTTCTTGTAGAAACTAACGACGCAAGTTGTAGGATCGTTTCGTTTAATGCATTTGTTGGTTTAAGTATTGATAGTTTGCTCCAACTAATTTTATCTTGCCAGTATTGTCTAATTTTCAGTTTCTGATATCTATGTTTCGATACTTAATTTTGAAATATATTAATTAAACATTTATTCCTTACCTGTAAGCATTGTGTTGCGTGCCATTTTTTCCTTTTTTTGCTTTTGAAAATATCTGGTTTAATTTTTAGACTGAAAATTTGCAAGAAAAAAAAAAAGAAGATAGTACGATGTATTTTTTTGTTATATTTATTCCATTACTGAATAAGAAAGCATCTCTTTTTTATACTTATTCGAAAGCGCAAAATTTTAGCTTGGTCGTCGTGTTATTGCCCATTTCCGTTGTTTTGCTGCTTTTTTCAATATATTTTGTTTTTGCATTTTTGAACTAAGATTGTTGCTTGAAGAAGCTTTAGAAATATGCAGAAAGTGATGAATTTTTTTCTTTCTCTCCAGTTATAAATAGTTTGATAATCAAGTAAGAAATATGCGCCGTGATTAAATAAGATACGTCTTGGTCGAACAAAAAATAATTTAGTAGCGAAATGTGAAATAATCTAATTTTTTTTTGCAAAAGAGCATATCATTAATTTTGTGATCAAACAAGAAACAATTTAATAATTAAGTAAGAATGTATAGTTGAAGTTTTTTCTTTATTTTTCTTTAAACTGCATTTACTGTGACTTCTCAGTTTACTAGATCTTTTAAAAACAAACTGCATTATGTTAGATTTCAATATTTCTGTTTTAGATGTTTGTATGCATTTATTAAATTTTCTTACGTATTAAGAGCAGTTGAATTCTGTTTCATGCGTTCATGTCAATAAATGTAAGTAAAATTTCATGTTGAAGAATTTTTTTGCTGCCATTTTTATTCATTTTAATTCGAAACTTAATAATTTTATAGACGAATATACCTAAGTCTGCTTTTTCGTTATATGTTTTATAGCAAAATCGGTGAAAAAGTTGTAACTTTGTAAAGTTTGTAATGACAAAAGACAATTTCATGAGTGGTGAATTTTGTTAAGTTCAATTAATTTGCTCGTTATCAAATAATTTTTAAAAGATGGAAAAGTGCAGTGGAAAGAAAACTCAATGAATAAGAAGGCGATTTTTCTTTATAGTTAAGGTAATTCCTATATTCAAGAAATGAGTAACAGGAGTAAAAAATTTCACTAAAGCATTCCAAAGTTTATTTTCATCATATAGAATGGTGCTAATGACAGAATAATACCATAAGAAATAATGAATAATAAAAATGTATAAGTAAAGGAATTGATGGAGTGATGAATGAATATATTTCTGCCTATAATAATACTGTTCTATTAGAAATGCGATAATTCGTGATAGTATTTGGTATTTCAGTATCTGTAATATTCTTACACAGATAATTTCAGTTATCATTAATTATTCTGCAATGAAGGCAAGCTTCTAATATTGGAATATCTGGGGAAATAAGGCTGAATTGTCAAGTTGGTGACTTGGATGGTATACTTGTATCGATAAATACTGAGAAATATGATAATTAAATATGGAGTAATTTATCCAGTTTATCCATATTAAAGTTAGCGGAAATACATTTAATAAAAATCAATTTTAGAAAATTTTAAGGAAAGACTTAGGATCAAACTTAAATCTCAACTCCATTAAATTTGTTACCCAAATGTTTCGTTGTGAAAATTTTTTGGAAAATATTTCAAATGCTTAATAATCTATTTATTTGCTGATTTTCTTGTTTTGCAAATATCGATTGGTTTTTCAGATTTTTCGAAATCTTCTGAAGTCTGTAGCATCAATTTAAAACCTAAAGTATTCAAAATTTAAATTTAGTGTTTGTAAATTCCGATATTAAATTATGTTCTAATGATAGAGTTATAGTTTCAAATTTAATTTTAAATTGTGCATAAAAAAAGTTTAACGAGAAAAGCCTTTTTCACTGAGTACTTTTCCGGAAATTTTTGAAAATTAGAAAGTTATTGTTTCGGAAGAACAATTTTAAGATGCTAAATTCTTTTTGTCATTAATAGAGTATGATGAAAGCTTGGAATAAACTATAAGTGGATTAAAGTGAATGAAGGCGACAAGTTTTTTGCTGATAATATTCCATGACAATAAGACTAAAATAGAAGAGTTCATTTTGTCGGAAAGATATACCACCGAGAGATCGATTTCAAATATTAAGTATCAGATTTCTGAAAATGATTTCTATCTACTGAGTACTCCCATTATATTTCATTAAGATCTGATGATAAATTTCCTGAAGATTTAAAGAAATAATTAATTAAAAATGAAATTAAAAAGAAAAAAGATTATTGTTTTGATATTAGTCGATTGAATGGGGATGATTTAACGAAATATTGTTTAAAACTTTTGAATATATTCATTAAAATGGTTTCATTGCTCTTAAATAAAAATTACTTTATTTAAAATAGTATTACAGGCAGAATATATGAAATATAGCATGTATCATGATAAATACATCAATTAACAATGCTAAGAACTATCGTTGAAATTGAAATTTCATTTTCAATGAACAAATTTTAATCTAGATTTGAATTTTTCTTTTTTTTTAGATTTTTCGAAGAAATGTTAGAAGTTGTAAACTACGGAAATGATACTGTTAAACCGGTGATGTGAAATAATAAGATAAATTTGCGTAAATGTATACAAAAATAAAACATGATATTCCATGATGTTGATAAGATCAGAAAGAAAGTACTTATTTATCGAAAAAATAATAGCATCAAAAAATCAATTTCAAATATTGTCAAATTTTTCAAAATAATTTTATTCAATAATTATTTGAAATATTTGCTGTTGATAATTTTTCATTATTCATTGTCAAAATTTAGATAAAGAATTGATGTAAAGGATAAACAATACGATGTATGACCATTACATTACATCAATTTCAAATAAATATATGAATAACATCAAATTCAAAAAGTAATTTAGAAAAATGAAAGCAAGATTGAGTTGTCATAGGAATTATTTAACATTTAAAATGCATTTTGCCATGTATTTCAACTCATTCAGACTTCCAAAATTGACTAATCTAACTTTAGTGAATTATGAATACAACTTGAATCAAATTTATTATAAGCACAGAAGATGAATAAACTGAGAGAAAATCAACGTAGTGCTATTTCTTATTTTGACGGAAAATTAAAACGAATTTAGAATTAATTAAAAATTGTTGCTGCACTACATCAATTATTTTAATGAATTTGATCTTTGAGATCTCATTTTATCATTTTTGATTTTAGTTATTAATTTTCATAAATAGATAAATAAATTTTCCATAAATATATAAATGATGCAATACATAAATTACTTATTTACTTATTGGTAGCGATGAATTTATAATTATATCGTAAATCTAAATTCATTGTCTATCGGATTCACACATGATGACTGTTGACCTTGCTATGACCTTTGCTATGTTTCTTGTTTGTTTTGTAATGTTTCATCTTTTCATTTCGTAAATCTATCCGAAAATCATATAAGTTTTTAGATATATTTTTTTGCAGTAAGAATATCATAACGATTCAGGAATTTAATTGTGATTATTTGCTACAATTATAACTTTAAAATGAAGGAATTGTTATTCATTTGGAATTCCTTTTTTTTTTTTTTCCAAGCAGTTATTTCAAATTTTATTTCCATTGAATGAAATTAAAAATATCCTTCCGACTCATGATTATATTATTCCGTAATTGAAATTCATTTTGTTGGAAAATTAATGGAAAAAGGTATACAGTAGAGTATTATGCTGGATAAAGAAATGGAAAAAATTAAAATCTAAGGAAGATATATTTAAAAATCTTTTACAATCAAAAAACTTTTTGTCATTTCTCAAACGACAACATATGGCCCAATTTTTAGAAGCGAAAAATGTCAATGAATCAGATTATTTTTCAAGTTTTTCTTTTTTTTTTTTCTTTTTTTTTCTTTTTATCAAATTACAATTGTTCGCACACGATCAATCACAGCACTGCTTCAACATTTGAACTGTTCTTGGATAGATACAAATATTTAATTCCATAGTAGAAAACAATGCGATTATCAAATAATTATTTTACTCCAACTGTGCGATAATTGAAGATGGTTTGTAAAACTACGAACCAACCATATTTGTTTCAAGCTGAAATTAAAGTTTTTTGAATTTTGAAATTTGCTCAATCTTTGGGATTTCAGAATTTATTGGTAAATTCAAACTTGAAATATTTGTTTTTATTGAATTAATCAAAGTAAATTAAGAATTTAACTTTCAAGATCAAAAATTTTGGTATTCCAAAAGTTAAAAGTTAAAACCGGTTCGAAATTCTCCAACTGTTCGATATTTTTGGTAAGTTCGGTTAAACTTTGATTGTTGTATGCAGCTTGATGAAACGTCATACGCTCTTCGAAATCATATTGGCAAAGAATTTTGTTCTCGAAAAGATAAAATTTATCACCAATACAAAACCTAAAAATTGAAAATTTTCAAACTTATTGATATACATATTGCAAATAATCATTAAATTATGAAAATTTTCGCAACTTCTTGTGTCTTAAAAACCAATAAAATTTATTTTAGTTTTATCTTCAAAAAATAAATCTCGAAATTTATGCTTTCCGAAAAGCAGGAAAAGTAACCGTTGATTGCAAACTTGACATGCGAAGCATCGTAAATGATAAACATTATCTTTGGCCCGCATGACAAGTTCAAATGCTGGAATATTCTTATCACAAGCGGCACAAGTACCCGTTAACCCAAATAATCGCAAATAATCTCGAGCACATAATATCATACTTTGTTTATAGTATAATTTCGAGCCAAGTTCTCCCAATCGACAAAGACAACAAACACACTGAAATTAATGACGTATTAATTTTATAGTTTAATCTTTTTTCGCTCATTCTCGATTTTTGAATGTACAATTTTAATTAACATCTATTCAACATGCGAAGATTTGAAGGATAATTTTGCAATTTTCTTGAAAAAAAAAATGCTTGGAAATTCTGAAAATGTTGCGAAATTATAAAATTTTAATTTTCTCTCGAATAAAATTGAAATTAAATTTGAATGAAATTAGAAGGGAAGGAAAAAGAGAGAAAAGAAAAGAAAAGAAAATGAACAATTTTTTTTCGTTTTCCTTTTTACGGAAAGCTGTTTTGGTTATGCAATTCATTTTTTTTTTTTTTTTAATCTGAAAATTTTTTTTTTTTTAATTAAAAATTTTTGATTTACGAATAATGTTGGTAAAAAAAAAAAAAAAAAAATGGAATATTACGAAAGCAAGTAATTAATTAACCTTTAAACAATCTTCATGCCAAAATTTGCCAACTGCTTGTAGCATATATCGATCACGAATTTGAACAGAACAACCAGCACAAATTGAATTCATCGAATTATACCTTTGTTACGATTTATGAGGAAATGAACATTATTTAAAAAATTCTGAAATTTCAATTCATAATTTCAAATTTTTTTTTTCAATTTATCATTATAAATGTAGCATTATGCGACAACTAATGATATCATTATTAAACAAACATTTTTCGGCATGATGATGTCATTATTAAACCCATATATATACAGTAAAGAGATAAATATGATATTGGAATTATTTAACAGATCAAATATATGATTGTAAAAAAGGCAAGATTATTAAGATGGAAAAAAGTAGTGTTCTATGCATATGCTTATTATAATTATTATTTAATGAATTTTGAAAATTTTTAACAATTTTTTAAATTAATAAATTTCTAAAAATTTAAATAATTCAAAATTTGAATGACAAATCGGAAATGTTCATTTGTAAATAAATACATATAGTATAACGGGAAAAAAGTTAAAAGTTGAAACATCAAAGTATCATTTTAACAAATATGTTTCAATGACATATTTTCACATCCAGAAAGTCGAGTATCGCTCCAGATGCCTTATCTCGAGACCGGATGATGATAATGATGACGATGATGATGGTAATGCTTTTAAATAATTGCTTCTCGTAATATTCGATGCTTCTCGAATAATTAATCATCATTTCTTTTTTTTTCCTTTTCTCCCTCCCTCTCTCTCTCTCTCTCTCTCTTCCTATCCAGTTTTTACAATTATTACTTTATATTTCAATTTATTCGTTTTTCCATTTTCCTTATTACCCTTTCAAAAGTATTTGAAGTAATTAATGAAGTTTGAGCAAAGATTATTTGAAATAATTTTTGGTAAATATTAATTGTCTGAAATATCCTGACATATATATGCTCATTTTTTGATAATAAAAAAAAGTGTGGAAAGGAGAAAAAATTTTTTAAATAAATAGTTGTAGGTGTTAATAAATAATTAAATAAGTGAGTGGGTAAGTGATAATTTGTAAAAATCAACTGTAAAATAAAAAATAGCTTATTTTTTTTTATTAAATGCATTTCCAATCTTTTTAGTTACTTTTTGCAAGTTTATTTTCAGCTAAAAATTTATTATTATATTGAAAATATAATAAAGCTTAACATTTGAAAATATGATTGCTAATTAAACATTGACTTCTGCAATAATAATAATAATAATAATAATAATAATAATAATAATAATAATAATAATAATAATAATACAACAGCAACAAATAATTATGGTTTTCTATTAGAAATAAAAATAATGACATGATAAACAATATAAATATATAAACATTCTAAACAGATTATTGCTTGAAAGATCAGTTATTGGTTGTTATAAAGTTTTACAATTTATGAAATTATATACTAATTATTATAAATTCCGATATTTTTAATGCAAATTACATGTGATACCTGAAATATTTCGAAGAATTAAAGAAATAAAAAAGAAACAAATATTATGCATTGATTGTAACTTTATCATTACAATCTCACTTCTGAAATCTTATTTTCGAAATGATATTAATTATTAATTTGTGGAGAAAATGGTCTTAATAAAATGCAATTTTAATGAATGACATTATTTTGCCGTATTTGCTTTAGAATGTAAAATTTACTTTCGTTTAAATCTAAAAATAAATTTAAATCGTTTTGCTTGAAAATTTTTTTTTAAATGAAATAATTTTTAGTGATAAACGTACCTGCATCAATATGATTATTGCTTGCTTTTTTTTTTTTTTTGAAATGATATTTATGTAAATATTGAATATAATTGATGAAAAGTGAAGGAAGTAAAGAAACATAAAAATAATTTAAAATGGAAATGAATAATTTTGATACAAAACAAGTGAATTTGAATATTTTTATTAAGGTGGAAGTATGGCATATATATGTTAATGCTTCATTAAGTAAGCTTTCTAAGCTTTCTAAGTACTTTTCTAACTTTTCTAAAACACCATTAAGCATCAGGGAAGCAAAGAGACATAATAACTTAAATCTCACACTTCTGCATAATGAGCAAGCTTATTAGTTTTGGTTTGTGCAAAAATACTAATTGAAAAATTTTTTGTTGTTTAGACGAGAAAAATGTAATCGAAAAAAAAAAAAAAAAAGGAACGAGTTGCGGTAGTTAATTGAATTTTCAAGTTTTCGAAATATTTTGCATGATAATTGAATTTCTCACCTTAAAACCGTTATGTAAAAGTGGCAACACCTGGGTGATGTATGAAAAATACAAACGAAGAATTTATCTTCAAAAAAAAAAAAAGAAAATTCAAGAAAATACTATTAAATGAAGAAGATTATACAGTTGGAATTGTTAAAAATTTGAATGAAATGGAATAAAATGCATTTTATTTACGATATATATAGGAATTGTTGGTGAAATTTCATTTTTTTTTTTTTTCCAACAGATCGATTAGCTGATCAAATAATCCGATGAATTTGTATTTCTATCATCAGCCTGATGAGCTTTTCTCGAAAAAAAATAAAACGAATTGATTAATTAAGAAAGAAAATGCAAAAATTCAATTATTAGAAAAGGTTAAATAAAAAGAATTGAAAAAAGTTATGTTAATTATTAATAAAAATTTCGATAACTTTCTAATTTTCTAAAATTCTTGTACTTTTAGCAAAATTTACGATAAATCATACTTCATGATATTGAAAAGCTAATAATACGATTGAAATTCATAGCCAGATAGTTTCAAAAAATTCTTATTTAAATGTATGATATTTCAAATGAATGGAATTTTTTGATTTGAATTAGGTAAAACAATTTGAATAATTTAAAACATGCCAGTCAAAATTTGCAATTAATTTAATGTCTGGAATATAGATTTCAAATTTTCAAACATTCATGCATATTTTCCGTTCATTTTTTCTGCTGTTCTAGAAAAATGCTTTCGAGCTTAAATTAAAATTGAAAGTTTAGCACATATTCATTAGAAATAATTTAAATTTGTTAGCAATTTTTCAACTAAAAACTAGGAAGTGCTATTAAAGATTATCAATATTAATAATGTTAGGAATAAAATACGTTTAAGTATGACTAGCATTTAAATAATTCATTAATATAAAGCAATTTGTAGAGTTTTATTAATTATATAATTGTAATTTAAATTGTTTATAACTTATTGCTACAATTTTTATTTTTAATCAAGTAATATAGCCATGCTATAATTTATCTTTTCATGCGTCAAACAAGTGGTTAGATTCGAAAAACAAAATTAATTCGTATAGTTGGAATATTTTAAATAATCCAAACTTGTATCAACTTCAAAGACATTTTTATTATCAATAGAAGAAATAAAATACTGTGAAATTTTCTTCAAAATAATTAATATTACAAAAAATAATTTTTGGGAAAAAAATTGAGAAGTTAAAAAGAAAATGATAGAATAAGAAAGATAAGTAGAAAAAAAAAAGCAACGTCATTCAAATGAGGAAAAAAGTAAAACGTCATTAGGTGAGAAACGAAAAATAACGTCATTTAAGTGAGAAACGAAAAGCAAAGCGTCAATTAAGTGAGAAACGAAAAGCAAAACGTCAATTAAGTGAGAAACGAGAAAAAAAAAAAAGGGGGGAAAAAAAGAAGAAAAGATAAACGCCATCAAATGAAGTAATTTTAGATATTGTCGGTACTGATGACGATTAACAGCAAATGGACGTTACTTAGCAAATTGGATATGGTCGACGACATCCATCCGAGATGTCCGAGAATGAATCGAGAGTAGTTGAATCGAGGGGAAGCGACCGAATAAATTATGGAAAAGGGAAAAGAAATTAATGAGTTTCGTAAAATGTGCTCATAGGATACTTTCGCCATGCAAATAATATTTTAGGGAAAGGGGAAAGAGGAGGGGAAAAATTTGTTTTGATCAGATGAAGAAAATTGAAAGGGAATGGAAAGAAAGAAAGGTAGGTAAAGAAAAGATGGAAAGGATTGAGTAAATGAATGAATGAATTTGAATGAATGAATGAATAAATGAATAAATGAATTTGAATGAATGAAAATGAAATGAAATTGGAATGGAATAGATTGAATGTATGAATAATGCACTTCGACTAAAAGCTTTATCAACAAATAAATTAATTAAATGCAACTATCAATTCTAACATATGTACCAAATAATTCAATTCGTAATTGTTATAGTCAATAGTATGATGACAATGCTAGTAATTAATAATGATAATAACTACCAGAACTTTGTGGTAACCGTAAAATTCGAGGAGAAGAAATGAAAGGAAAAGGAAATGGAAATTTTTAAATTTTACAAATGAAATGTTAAACTTTCCATGTCACTTATCAATTATCAGCGAATAGTAATGTGACAGCTTTTAGCTTAGTATAAGGAGATAATGACATCTAAAGGATAATGATCATTTGTCCAAGAATTCTGAGAATTTTTGATGTTACTTAAATATATATATGTATGAAATTTCATGTTATAAGTTCCTTCAAATATTTCAAAAATGCTTGCGTGTCTTCGCAAATTCTTTCAAATAAAAAAAAAAAAAAAAAGAAAAAATGAATAATGGGAATTGAAAAAAGTAATTGATAACCTAATATAGGAAATCAGTGCATGCCTATCAACAATTCCTAAAATAATAATATATTCGATAAAGCAACAATGAAAAGTATCGATCAACATTTTGCTGATCGGATCATTTGCGCACAACATTAGAAGAATGGTGAAAAATAAAGCAGTTAGAAGAGATCGGGATTGTTATTAAAAGCTGAAAGCTGTTGAAATAGAATGAAAAACTAATAAATGCACAAATTAGGATAACTTTAATTTCAATTCATTATACTATAATTTTTAATTTTTATATTTTGAACTTAAACACTTGAAAAAATGGAAATAATTACGGATGAATCAGGGTAACTTTAAATTTCAATTCATTATATTATGATCTTTTACTATCACATTTAAAATTATCAAGTCATATCATATAATGATACAGGGATATAAGAAAAATGATGGCTGATTTCTTTCTTTTTAATTTTTTATATATCTTATTATCGTGTGAAATTTTAATTACATTTTACTTTCCATTTCTTTTTAACTCTTTCTTCAAGAAGAAAAAATGATTTCTAGGAAGATAATTAGTTATTTATAATTAATTATTTATCTGCTAAATGCATATTCTGAAGAAACATATTGCTATGTCCAGGAAATCTCGATTATTTATAGAAAGTAGAAAATATTTATTGCAAATTAAATGAATTCATTTAATTATTACAATGCAAGATGTATGGTAGGAAATTTGCCGATTATAATAAAGGAAAGAAAAAAAAGAAGTGATTATATATTTTGGTGGTAATTATTCGATATAAATTCAAATTCATGTGCCATTTAATTTAAATTTTTGTCAAAGTTATGGTATTTTCAATCTGTTTTCATTTACAATAATCAATTCTAAAATCCACTGATAAAATAATATATTACAAGTTATTTGGTTATACTTGCATATTAATATAAAAATTTGCAAATATAGTTTTATTTAGCAATGATTTTCTTTCTTATTATTCATGCAGCAATTCATTTCAGATTGAAGAGGCAAAATTTAGGCTCAATTTGTCAAGTTGATTATCGCAATTTTGCGACAACGGAAGGAAGCAGAAAAAATAAAATAAAAATAATCTAACATTTAAAAAGACCATCAAGATGCTTCGTAACAATTGTCATGATTTGATCTTATTAGATTAACATTTTCAATGAAAAACTTTTTACACCTAATCTTGGCTAACAACATTGATGGCCAAGTTTGAATCAAACATTATTATTCGTGTTATTTTCAATTCAATCTTTATTTTGCTTATTCAAATAATCTGATGACTATTTTCATTCTTATTCTTACAAATAGTATTTGTTAGATTGTTGATTGACTTTTGCAAATATGCATATTTTCTTTTTTAAATTCATATTTTGATATGATTTCTTTCGTAAATATTTAATTTATGAATCATTTCATTGATACTAACATTTGCTTTATGGCAAATTTCAATTATCTTTGAACAATATTTGAAATTGATTTGCACCAAAGTTTACAATTTCCAAAGAAAAAAGTTTTTAATTTGAATATTCGCTCAAAAAAAAAAAAAAAAAAAAAAAATGAAGAAAAAAAAGTTAAGGAAAGATGGTTGCACCGGTATGTAACAACAAATTTCTTAAAATTTCTCATATGAATCAACGATTTTTAATCAAAATTGCCTGCTGTAATTCCATTATTACTTGCATCATTTGCGTCATAAGTAAGTGATCATCCATTAATAATTAAAAAATTTTCCAATCGATTTTTGACGAAAAATTCTTCATTTTCATCTAAAATATTCACATTTCAATCAATCAAAATATTTAAATGAATAAAATATATTCGTGAATAAATAAATACATTCATGAGATCTTTTCCATTTTTCTTTTTTTTTTTTTTTTTTTTGCATTAGAAGTACAAAAGTGATTTAAAAAAAAAAGAATTAAATAAATAAATGAATTTATCAAAGATTATTTGATTAAATTTTCAATTATTAGTAATATTTTCAAAGGTACAAGTACAAATAACTGGTTGTATACAACGGAAGTTTTGAAATACTACGAAAATCCAAATGATACTATTACAATTGGCAGCGAAGATTTTTTAAATCAAATTACTTATTTCAAAAATGCAACTCTTGGACCATGGCTTTTTTGCTGGCTCGATCGTTCGTAATGTTTATTCGTCGAATAAGATACAACTTTAAATCTGACTAATTAAATTAATAAGTAAACAAATAATAAATATATGGAAGAGTAAAATTTTTGGTTGATAACTACTTGGGTTCAAGTATTTCGAGCTCATGTTAATCCATTAATTAAACCAGTAAACCATGAATTCTCAGTATTTTAAAACATATAATATTTACTATTGATGAAATTCATATGATTTAAATTTGAGTTTAATACTTTTGATAGTTTTTTTTTTTAGCTGTAACCGATTTTCATTGTACAAAAGTGAATTATTTCACAGCGGATGAACCATCTGACGTTACCACTTCTGTAGAATGTAAGTTATGCAGTTAGAGGAATTAATTCTTAGTGAAATGATCAATAAAATTAAAATCAAAGTCGAAGTGCATCTAACTGAAAATTGAAATTACAGTTAATTGAGCCAAGATTGAACTTTTTTTTTCGCTCTTAAGTTTTAAACTTTTTACATAAAAGAAATGTTTGATTTTAGTTTCAGTACATCGTGCTTTCATTTTTATGATTTCTGGTGCTGTATTAATTATTTTGGGTTCAATTAATGCTGTAATATGTTCCTTTAAAGAACGGCCTTATCATTCTCTTATGTGTTGTTCCGTATTACATATTTTTTCAGGTAAGAATTATTTTATAAAATATTTGATTTCAATTATATATATATACATATATATGCTTAATCAAATAACTGTTCATGAATAATTTCAGGTAATTTTTCAAGTAATTATTTCAAAATTTTCCAATATTTTTAGGAATGGCAAATTTTGCATGCATTATTGTTTACATGGCTGCTGTTTCTAAAGAAGTGGGCAATAAAATTTATGCTTCCAAAATCGATGATCCACTTTTTCATTACTCTTATGGATATTCTTTTATCATGCTTAAAGTATGTTTCTTTTTCAATATTCAAAAATTTTTTTTGTAATTAGAAATTCGAATTTCAAGATTAATTTTATAATTTTCAATGCAAAAGTATCATTTCCCTCTTTTTTCATTTTTTTTTTTTTTTTTTAGATTTCATTTTTGGGAAATGAATTTGCTGCATTATTTTCCTTAATTGTTTACATGGCTAAACGTGATGAACGTATGTTTAACAGATATCAAATAAGGTTTTACCTTTTTTCTCTTTATTTTTTTGAGTTTTTTTGCTTATAATTATATGTCTGTAAAACTCCAAACTAATCTAAAAATTTTTTTTAATTTATGATTTTTTAAACACTGTACCTTAATTTATGAAAATTTATTAATTTTCAGATCTTTGATAGCTAAAATGGATGAGACAGACTTGCTGAAAAGATGTCACTGTCAGTATTACACGAAATACCATCGACAAACCAGGTACTATCAATATACTTTACATTTTTCATTTTTAGAGAACAATTCATGCAATGAATTGTACTTTGAGATGCAAATATGAAAATGCCTAAGATACTACAAAATAAATTAAGCTTTTTGTATGAAGTTTTTCACATAATTGAGCCGAAAATCTATCCATACTTTTCTTTAATTTCATTAATTTAACAGAAATTTAGACAGATTGTTCCATTGTAAGTATGAATTAAAGAAATTTTCAGAAGTGTATCAGAATTTTTAAACAATGAATGTACAACCTTCAAGCGACCAGCCGTTATTGTCAATTTGTCAGAAAAAAGTGCACATTATTCAAAATTTGGACTCTGATATTTCTCGTAACAATTGATAATTTTGCATATTTGTCGAACTCAATTATAGTGCATTCGTTTCTCTTTATTTGCATGAAAACAATCATCAAGATGAAATAGATTCTAACAAAATATACAAGTTTAACAGGAAAAGAAAAATAAATTAAAAATCGCGGTCTCAATATTCGAAAATAAATTTAGATTTGATATGCATAGTATTTAGGGACAAAAAATGTACAGACTTTTTGGCTTTTTTTTTTCTTCGATGTATTTTTCGGATAAACAGCAATAATCACCGAGGAATTTGAATATTCATATCCGCCTGGTATGTTAGTCAACATATTCTATTCACGGATTTAAATAAAAATTGTGCTGTTATCTAAATTTAATCATTTACAAGTTCCAGTAATTTTTCAACCAGTTTAAATTATTTCAATAGATCATAACGGGAGACGTTATGAAAAGATAACTGTAACATTTAATATTTATACTAATCAATTAAATTAAAAGAAAAAACGAATAAAATATTGTCAACTACTCAACTACTTTTTTCAAAAAAAGAAATACAAATGGGCGACATATGCATGTAACTATCAGTATTTAAAGTTTCGATTTTAATGAAAAATATGTTGTTGTGTTGGTGATGATTGGCTTTTCGGAAGTTTCCTTCTACTTTTATTCATATCACTTGTTCGACGTCCTGCAGCAACAATCGAAAAAACGCATAAAACTGCATAACATATCTGATCAGCCTAAAATGGATTAAAATCTGCGATTTCCTACATAATGCGAACATGCCAACCATATATAGAAATGTAACATGCAATTTTGTGACATGCAGATGTGATATGCATGATACATTTTCAAAGTTCAAACAATATCGAGAAAGACATTGATATGATAAGAAGAGAAATTAAACACAATTACTCTATTAACATCGACAACTTCCTCGTATGTATTTGTTCATTTGCCCACAGATTCACAATTAATTACATTCTGCCAGATTGTTCGCCATTACGGTAGCCACGGTTGAACCGTTTGGAACATTGTTTGCCATTGCGATAGCGACGGTTGAACCGTTCGGAACATTGTTCGCTATTCCGGTAGCAACAGTTGAACCGTTTGAAACATTGTTCGTCATTACGGTAGCGACGGTTGAATTGTTTGCAACATTGTTCGCCATTCCGGTAGCAACAGTTGAACCGTTTGGAACATTGTTCGCCATTACGGTAGCAACAGTTGAACCGTTCGGAAAATCATCACTGTACGTCGAACGTATACATGAAATTGATTTAGATGCAAAATTCACATCATCCACGTATCGTTCCGTATAGCGTACGGAAAATACACGATGTAATGACCATGCAATATCGGATGCCTAAATCAACAATTACAACCATAACATTCATGCAAATAATAGCAATAAACAACAACAACATCAAACTCATAAGAAACAAGAAAACTCCGAAAAACTACTTTTCCCACATTCACTAAATTTTTTCAACTTTTTCCACCATTTAAATAAAATTTTAAAACAAATAATTAAACAAAAATTTCAAATAAAAATTAAAATATTGAACATATATCGGTTACTTTTTTAAAACTAATCATGCACTCCTTTCACTCTATTCCTAATAGTGAAATAGTTGAACTTTGATTGAAACACAAATGGAATGTCATCTTTTCCATTTATGGATAAATGAGTAATCAGTAAAGTAGAGCAAAATACAATACTGACAAACATGCGGCAAACAGCAAGTTGTTATCACAATCATAAGATAGACAAATATATTAATAATGAAATGGAAAGCTAACTAAAAGTGTTCTGTATAAAACGATATAACATCACGAACTGTAGCTGAAAGAACTGTTACAATACACTTTTAAAATTCCATATTTAAATCTTACCATTTGCGACAAATAACGCCTTTGTATCAGCTCATTCTTTTTGCGATCTGTAATATGGTAAAAATAAATTAAATATTTTATATATATAATTTCGAAAAGAAAACTTTTATAATACTGAAACCGAAGAAAAGTGCCATCCCACGAATAGGGAAGCTTGAAAAATAATTATCCCATTTCAAAAATATTCATCTTGTCATCCAAAATATGCAGAAGTAAAATGTGCAACTCAGTTGCAAATTTAAAATTGTTTCCAGAATGGAAAGGATTTGGTGGAAAAAGGGAATATCAAAGTATCACATGACAGGGAATATACATTTTAATAAAATTTCATTTTATTATTCTTGGTCAAAGTTTTCTAGTAGCCTAAAATATGTAATCTGAAACGTGGATCTTTTTTTTTCAAATCCAAAATCGAGTAAAAGTCTTTACTCTAAAAAATACTCAAACTGGTAGTAAAACGGTTGACAAAGAAATTTTTAAAAAAGTAGAAAATAAAAATTGGAGAAGCGAAACAGATTAAAATCAAATGAATTTGAAGTAAAAAAACCTCAAACATTTTTTGCATTTTATATCTATAATCATGCAAAACAGAAATAATTTTGAAAATCTGATCCATTTCATGCAGGAGAAAAAAATTTAATTAAGCAAGAAAAGAAAGTGTAAACTACTGTACATTTTTTTTTTTTTTTGAAAATGACTTACCATATTCTTCAAGAACAAATACATTTCCACCAAAGGTATTACATTTTTTAATATTGCTCAATTCAACGAAATGCTGAAAGTGATTCGAAAATTGAAGTAAAAACTTTTAATAAACTGTATAATATGTTGAAAATTTTTAAATTTTGGAATGAAAAAACGGAATAATAATGGAAGCATTACCTGTCTCTCTTCGAAAAGTAATGCTATACCATCCATTCGCACTTGCAGTAATCCACCTTGATTCGATTCCATATCCTGAACTGGAAATTCGCCACCCAAATCTCGTCCAGATAGTGTAACTTTACCTCGTATTGCAGCTCGTTCCATAGCTTCCTTCATCGCTGTATACAATTCGCGGCACTGTAACTTTGAAAATTTTCATCAAAATGATTGTTTAAAATCTTGATGCATAATATAATAAAATGAACATTTTGGAAGAACAAATTCAGTTAAAAGATATGAAACAATTTATGTAGAAATTTTCAGAAAATCGCATTCTACCACAACAATCAAATTTCCTTGATTCAGAAGAAAATATGTCCAACATATGCATATACACATAAAAATATAACCTTTCTTGTGTAAAACTTATGCATATGAACTTTTCCTTCATGTCGCCGCCATAAGCATAAAACACGTGTTTTGGGAGAATACGTCATATTCACTAAACGTTCGTACCACCATCGTTCTGTGATTGCACCCGTTACTGCTCGAAGTACTACTGCATCATCGCATACCTCAAAAAACGACCATAAAATTTGAACCACGAGAACTATCATGTGTTATTTTTAAACAAGAATTTAGAAAAATAAAATAAAATAAAATAAAGCTAAAATCAAAACCAAATCAAGTATACTTGGGGAAGGTGAAAGAAAAATTAGTTTCTACTATGTCGGATAGAACGTTAAAATTTTGTTCTCAAATTTCAAATCTGACTAGACTCAAAAAGATTTAAGTTTGATTCTGATTTACCTCCATAAACATCAATGGATCTTGCGCTGTAGATCCCTCATGAACAGTAAACGATTGCTTCTGAATGAGACGACTTCCGAGCGGTTTCAACGGTATCCTATTACTTTGCTAAAAACTAGACGTTTCCATGGTAGTCATAATTTTGATGTGATAGAATAGATTGATAAAATAAATCAAAAAGTTGCAAATTTGTTAATTAAATACTGAAATAAGCATATGTTTCTAGTATCATAAAGGTTTTCCCACCGTAAAACTGAAGTTTTTGAATATGGTCAAATCGAAAAATTCCTGAAGAGTTTCATTCGTTAAGGTGTCAGAGATTAAATCAATAAAAAAAAATATGCATTTTTCTAAAACTGATAATTTTTCTTATATGCAAAATGAAGAAAAAAAAGACATGCAATCTCAAATACTAACAGTTTTTGGAAGATCATCCAAAAGTTGATTGATCGTTTTCGAATAAACCAAACCAATATGAGCTTTACCTAACAATCGTCGTATTTTCTGAAACTAATTCAAATTTTAATTTATAGATGAATTTCGAAAATCTTTGGAAAATTATATACGTAGTATAAAGATTTTTCAGGTTAACCAAAACTATCTGGTCATTTAACGCAGCGCATTTCATTCTTTGACTGAATTTTCGGTAATTGTGCATAAAATTTGAAAAAGAAAAATTTTGTTGCGAAAATATTGAAAAAAAAAAAAAAAAAAAAAAGAAAAAGATTTCGTCCTGAAACTATTAATCATAAATGGCAAACCTTTCTCCAAAATCTTTCTTTTTTTGCTTAATTTTAAAATTTGTAAAAATATATCGGAAGAATAAATTAACCTGTTGAACAGCTCGTTGACTTCCACCACACATTATCATATAGGATGTTAAGTTATGAAGTAATGTAGACAAGAGATGATCCTCGTCTAATTCTAGACGTCGCTTCTCAGATTCTGACAAACCACAATATCTATCAATCATTTCACATGGTTCTTGATCCATTCCTATAATGTCTCGTTCTTGTGCCACGACATCGAAGAATGCATTTTCCCAAAAATCCATCTTTTGCCATAATGGATTCGGTGAAGGCACTGAATAAATATTTGTATAATTAATGATATTTATTGAAATAATTGACGAATTTCAATCTAAAACATTGTCGGAATCATCGAGAAATATGTGATTTTCTCTTTTTTCTTTTAGTTGATCAATTTCACTAATACGGTATGATCGTAAAAAGAATATGATTGTCATGATCTTAACGATAGAAACATAACTAACTATAAAAATTACAGTTACCTATCTTTATCAATCTACTTGAAGTTTCCTAAAATATGTTCCAGTAGACTTACAAACTGCCTTAGCCGTTAACCTTTTCTAGAATTCGATAAAATATTCTGGTGACATTTGATGGTTTTAGAAATCTATGACTTGATATAAAATAGAAATGAAAATTGGATCGAAACAAGTCAAATGAATTAAAATAAGGTGAAGTGATTAAAATGAAATTAAAATATCACATATCAAATCCTGATAAATGAAGTGCCGAGTTGGTTTTACGTCGGATGAAACACGTGATGAAGTCATTGAATCGAATGACAAACTATCCGGTGTATTTAGATGAAGACGTGATTTCTGAAAGAAAAAATTACAATTTTATATCTTAATTGCAATAGTAATTTCAATTTAAATGTAATGTTGAAAACAAAATATATATTTCATTGACTACCAACTGAAAGATTGAAGCCTATCACTGAAGGAGAAATTTCTTTTATTTTGATCGAAATATTAATCTGATGACACATAATAATTTTTAAAGTTTTCAATTTCAAATCTGTCGAAGCTCAGCTCATAAAGAATATGCTTATAAACAAACTTACAAGAGTTGAACTGAATGATGGACGTCGAGGTACAGTTGTATTTGTTTCTGTTTTATCCGGATCGTGTTTTGATCTCGAATTGTTGTTGGTGTCAGAATTTTTGGTGGAAATGCTATTTGCTTTCGCTACTTCATCCAAAATTTTCAGGTGAATATTAGACTTTGAAACTGACTGCACATCATCACGTGTGCTTTGACGAACTATCGGTCGTGGTGGAAGTGGTGGTGGTGGGCCAGTAGCTGAATTATGATAACAGTGGATAAAGTTGATGTTACAATAGCTATAGAGAAATTAATTACTTGAAAGATTATGAGGGAAAATCATCCAAATATCTTTTAATTTCATTTTTGAATATTTTAGTGATTTTGTTCAAAAGTAATGGCTAACATGGAGTATTCCTCATGTTCGACGTCAATAATGTTGATTTTTCAAATCTCTAAAATTCTGCACTGCTCAAGGATTGAATTATAAATCAATTAAAGAAAATAATCTGAAGTTTAAAAAGTTCAGAATTTCAACAGTAACTTACGTAATGCAATTTCATGAGCTTCATGATGAACACGTGGCGGAATGGGAGGTTTAACACTTCGATTCACAGGTAATGGTAGAGATGGTGGTGGTAGGACCGGAATTGATGGTGGACGTACTGGTGACGAAATGTCATATTGTTGGCGCTCTACATCACATATCGATGAGGATGGAGTATTAAGCTAAAAAAAATTTTCTCTAATTTTAAATTTACGCAAATTTAAATGCTAACCATAAAAATTACCTGAAGTGTATAATGCATAATTTCACTAGTTTGTTGAAAACTTAATTCTTGAAATATGACAACATACTTGGAAATAAAAAAAAAAAAAGTTTTTAAAATAGAGCCTCAAAATGAACCTCATTTATTATTTTTGAATTCTTTAAAGAAAGGATAAATTTTACCGAACTTCCAGATGCACTTGCTGGTGATGTTAGTTCGGTCTCTTTTGTCCAGTAATGAGAATGGGCAATTTCAAGTACATGAAATAATGAGGCTAGGCCATTGGAACCCGATGAATTATATGAATACTCCAAACCAGCAATGCAAGTTTGCAAAGCTTTCAAATATCCTTTATATTGATTTCGAGTTAGTTGCTGAAATTTTTGTACATAATATAACAGAATTACATTTCTTATAAAATTATATTTCTCATAATCCATAATGTTCCAATATACCGTACGTGGCTTATCAAAATATATGTCATAAAAGCTTCTCAACTTTCCATTTTGATAGCATCTTTAAAAAAAAAAAAGTGAAAAAGAAAACAAAAAAACAAGGAAAAAATTTAGCAAGTTTTATTCACCATATCTTGCATGAAATCGTCCTCAAAATGTTGCACATCAAGGCCAAGATTTAATTTTGAACAAACAAGCTGCCTCAAGCTTTCATCTTCCATTAATCGTTTTAATTTTGGATATGTGAAAACGCCAACTCCTTGACCAGCTAGGATCTGATCACATATTTCGCGAACAACTTGTTGATTTCTACTGAATCACTGCGTTAAATTAATATTTGCAGAACAGAAAACAAAATATAAAATGAAATTAGGCACAGTTACCGAGTATTCAAATTCAAGTAATCAAATTATGAAAGCATAAAATTTTATTTAAGCATCATGCTAAGTAATGGAAATGGCAAAAACTATGCGATGTTGTTGAATTTCTGAAAATTTTAAGCAAATAAAAAAAATACTATCATATATTTATTAATAAAGATTATATATTAGATTTTTTGGCATTTCAATCCACGAATGAACTGAATCAAACAGTTTTACGTTTGATATTGTTTAGCTTCTAATAAAAAATTTTATCTGGCATATAATTTCCCTGCCATTGGAAAACATTCTATTCCAAATAACCGATTCTAGACAAATTGTTTTAAAAGAAATTTCTCATTCAAGTACAATAATTCTTAAAACTAAAAATGTACCTCTGTTGTGCAGCTGCATTAGCATTTTTATTTCCAATCATGCTGCTTTTTGTCCTTACAAGATGTTGACTTTGCTCTACTCGATTTGCTGCAGCTAAAGCAATTGGACGAACTGCTTTATCTCGTATAGCTTGAGCTTTAGGAGCCGTACGATTTAAAACCTGCAAAAAAAAAAAAATTAGAATGTTTAAAAATAAATTGAAAATAGACTTTTTCCATTAATGACAATATGAAATACAAATGCATTTAATCAAAATAAATTTGCCTAATATTGTAATCTATTCATTTGATTAATAACATCATTCTAGAAGGAATGAATGAAATAATGAACCTGATTCAACATGTCCTGGCTTTTCTCCGCATATCCATTAAGTGCATTCATGAATTGTGGTCCAAGAACTTTTTCACCTGAATCTGCTAAATGAGCCAAACCCTGTAAGCATATGAATGAATATGTCATATATATATATTTATTTATTTATAAAATGATTCAAGTGATTTATAAAACACATGAAATTTTCAAATAACAATGTTTGCAGGAATATCAGTTACAAACCTTAATACCGGATGCTTTTAACGGTGGTGTCCTGTTAGTTGTTGTACTGGTTGAACTGCCGGATTGTAATGATAGTTTACGAGATGTTGAATACCGACGACCGTCTATTGGTGTAGATTCATTTGAAGGATGAAATGAGAAGTCACCCTTAATGAATTGAGTGAATTTAAGTTGAATACATAATATGAATAATGTGACAAATTTAAATGCATGGATATTAATGAATTTTGAAAAATTTACTCTGCTATCCGATTTTAATGCCAAATTTTCGGCAAGCCTTGCAAAATCAGCCTCACTATCCATTGCTGAAGTTGAAATTGATGAAGATGGTGTAGATCTGAAAAAGTACACCAAATAATTTGAAATCGTTGATAATTTCGTGAAAAGTACTTAACGACAGCCTATAAGAATTTTATTAATTCAATACATAGCCAAATTTAAAATAACAAATTTAACTTACTGGCCACTGCTTGTCGAACTACGAACAGAATGTATACTTTCACTTCTCGGAATAGATAACGTTAACGGCTCCTTATAAACATCGTCTACTTCTCCAAGTGGTTTTGCTGCTCCTAAAAAAGAAATAAAAAAGTCTATAGCTTCAAAATTTTTCAACATAAACTTGCTTCAAATTGAAAAAAAAAAAAAATACGGGAAAAGATACCAAAATGTCAAAATCATTACTCATACTCGATTAAAGAATTGAAGTTATTATGATATTGTTCAGAAACAGCTTAGCCACTTGTTGCATATGCACAAATAGCATTAACCTTTTAATAGAATTATTCTCAACTATTCATTAGACTGAACTTCCGCCGGTTAAATTATCCTCCCGCTGAATGAAGAAAGATAGAATTCAATCATACCGACAGATGTATCCGCTTGATCAGGAATATCAAACAGAAGATCATCAATACTGGAAAAGCTTTCACCATCGGTATTTCCAGCATCGCTTATTTCATCACCGTTTGAATCTGTAACAAAGCATAATGTCCCATATGATAATTATTCAAAGTGATTTTTCCCATCATTGTTATTCCATAACAAACAATAATTATGCCAGTTATTTTGATGATAATCATTGATTAGAAGATCTCTTTATGCTTCTATTCAGATGAATAGTTCTTTTGAGAAATGATGCAACAAGGTTAAAATTAATGAAAATAATACCTGTTACACTGTTTCGTCGTTCGTGTGCAAGAATCCTTCGCCATGCGTCAACAAGTGCTGAATCGTTCGAATATACCTGAAGAATGACTTTGAATTTCCCATCCTTTCCTGAGCACTATTCCTCTTTCATTCTTCCGACATATCTCATCCTAAGCTATACAACTTTTTGCTCATGCATTACTTCAATATCCATGAATAATTTTCAAACTAGTTCAAAAAAAGTACCTCCTTCGTTTCCTCTATTTTGTAGTATCTTACTTGACTGACAAAAGAAAACATTTTTTGGGTTTTTTTTCAGATGAAAAAGAAATAGGAAAAGTAACAAACAGTGAAATGGATAGGCATCAATGACTCGTTGAACCATTTCCCCTTATCACCAATCTGTTTTGGATCATCCGTTCCTGCCTGTACTCGTACATATGTTTCGTTATGTGGACATAAGGAAGATTCAGCAAAATATTCCACAGCTTGGGTTCTAAACAAAACCTTTTTTTTTTTTTTTTTTTTTTTTTTTTTTTTAATAAATAAACAAAGCTTTTCGTAAGCTTTATGAAAAGAAAAAGGAATCAGGTAAAAGGAATATCTGAAAAGTTCAAAGGAATATTTGAAGAGTTCAAAAAAAGCTGTACTACTTCTCCGACTAATTTCATAAAATTGAATTGATTTTTTGAAACATGATTTAAAAATTATGAATTTTAATGATATACGGTATTGTACTAACTTGCAAAGTTCAGCGATAAATTGTGTGAATTGCGGACGGCTACGCAGAAAAGACTCCGTCTGAAGCGCAACAACTGGTCTTGGATAGAGACGTAGCGTACGTGTATGCTCACAGAAATTCGCAAACACATTTGGACTATTAAAAAAGCGAATCTGAAAACAAAACAAATTCTGATTGATAAATTAGCTTTCCGAAGGTGTATTTCTAAATTGACAATCAACGGTAGCAACAAACCATGGCAACACGGATAGCAATATCAACAGCATCACTATCCATCGTATAATCGGTCTCAACGGTTTCCATTTTTGATGTATTAAGCAATAATTTATCCAGTGATTCACGTAAACTATTCTGAAAACATTCCAGAAAATCACGACCATTATGAGGGAAGAAGAATATGTATTAAAAAAATCGCAAAAGATAATTTTGATTAAGTGAAATGAATGTGATGAAAACTAATAATAACCTTTAATTCAGTGCAATCTGGTTCCGGCATATCAGGAATATTGATATCATCTGGTATCAACAATTCATTCGTATCAAGATCGACAACAACAACATCACTTGGTATATCAATCGCTTTATGAGCAAAAAATGATGCTGGTACTCCGATTACGAATGGTGTCGGTGCATATAATAACTAAAATATGAAGGAAATAATAATGGAAATAATCAGGCGGAGTACTGATTTCAGATATATTTGCGAATATTTTCGCATTTTCGACATTTCAACAGATATTTCACGGATAATTGATATAGATATTATAAATATTATACATATATGAAAATATCTTAAGTCGGTGAGTACTCAAAAAGTGCATCGATTTATAAATTAGTATTAATAAAATTTATTTTTTCCAATGATATACTTCAAAAACTGTAAAGAAACTATGTAATATACTTTAGTTTGATTTATTTTACTTACATAAATTTCATCGTTATTTTTTTTCTTCACATTATTAACTTGTGAGAAAGACATTTTATTTGTTACAAAAAGATGCGAAAATAATCTTCAAATTATTACTATACCCACAAATGTATGCTACAAGAATATTAAAATATTGACATTAATATATTAACCTCAATTTTGTAAAAGTAAAGAAAAATAATATTTTTGAAAAATTTAAAAAAATTTAAACTAATAAAAATTTCAAATCAAATATACTTGTTCAGCTGATGGCATAAAAGAAGGAAGCAAAGGTATAATCGGAAACATATATTCCAATGGATACATTAATGCAACAAGTGCTAAAACGCACATACTAACCGCATTGTAATTGCGCGATTGTAAAACAACCTGTAAAAAAAATAATTTTCAAAATTACTGTTAATTTAAAAGAAAAAAAAATTTTCGAATAAATTATACGAAAATAATTAATTTAAATAATTAGTAAAACCAGCTTATTAATTACTTCAAATCAAATTAAAACAAAAGTTTCTAATTCAACTGATCGATTATTGGTTTAAAAAAAAACCTATAAATTATTGCTTTGTTACTAAATTTATATAATTTTACCGAAACATCAATTTTTTTTTTCGTTTGTTGTTTGTAACAAATTACAATAGCAAATTTCACCTTTGATTCAAGCATTACAGCAGCCATTACTTTCATAGCTGTATCAATTCCAAGAAGTTCAAGAGGTAAATGGAGTGGAAAATCAACAAAAGAAAATCGTGTATGATCGGGTAGAGCGAATTCAAAAGTTGGCATGATACTTGATGGTAAGACCTTAAAAACTGGATAAAATTAGTCGATCAATTACGAATCTATAACAAATGCTAGAGGAATGAAAAATTTTGTATAATTTACTTAGTCTCATAAGTTTGTAATTTTGGATACTAAATTCAAATTTAGAGTTTCAGTAAATAAGTGTTGTAATGTGAAAAACAAAAACAGACAAACTCAAAAAAATGCCTACCTCCAAAAGCACTTTCGTTTTTCCTGGAACAGCAACTGGTGCACTTAATAGCATCAGGATCCACGTTTCCAACTCTCGAATATCCTGCATTACTCTGGGTGGGATTGGTTCCGTCCAACAACCCGTAAATGCTGCCCAAATTATATCTCTAAAAAGTAAATATCATGCAGAAATTATAAAAATGCTACAGATTTGTTGCATATATTATATAAAAAAAGGTTTATGAAATTCCGGGATGGAAAAGTTGAGAAAATTTTTGGATAACCAAAAGAGTTTACTTTGAATATTGTCCATCTTCGATAAGCCTTTGGCTACAACCATCGATCAATTTCTTCAACAACAACAACAATTCTCGAAATTTGGAAAGAAATGGATGATGGCTAATTAAGCATAAGCTTGTTAATGAAAGCCTTTGATCCAATCTGTAATAACGTTTTTACGATCGATTTCTGCGAGACTTCCACAAAATGTTACCTGAAAACCCACACAAAATGGTAACAGCGGATAGGACAGGAGATATTTCCGGATGTTTCAAATGAGCCATGAAGATAGAAGTATTTCTTGGCGAGCTAATACTAAGTAATTCCCAATTAGTTCTATCAATTATTTTAATAATCATTTATTTTTCTTTATTACATTCCATGCATAATCGATGATTGATTAACCTTCTGTGAGAACGATTATTGTAGTATGTGTTTTTATCATCCGTTGATGCAGTGCGATTCTTTTCATAACTTTGTAAGAAATTTAAGCAAATGCCATATCGAATTTTTGCCGAATCTTTCTCTGTTAACGTAAACACGAAACTACTTGTTTCTCGATGAAAATGCGAATGTCGTGGTACTTCTGTAAAACAGTATCCATCACGTAAACATTATTAATTAACAAACAAAATTCAGGAAACGAAATTTGTGAGTAATTATTAGCTATGTTTTTTTTTCTCCATTTCTCAATTTCAAATGAAAAAAAGTTCTGTGGAAAAGATAGATTGTTTTTCTTTTTTTTTTTTTTCCTTCAAAAAATTTTCAGCATTTTTTAAAAATAATCAGCTAACAAACCTTTTGTGATGCATCCTTCAGGTTGACAAAATACTGTAACATCGGTTGGAAGATAAAAATCCTTGTGATCATTGTTTGGATAACGCCTCAACAATTCAGGTGTTGTGATACTTTGCGAAGTTGATGATGATGCACTATTAATATTTGTCTGTGATATATATTTACCTCGACGTCGACCAACTATTACCTGAAAATTTTCATCAAAAATTACTTAGAATTTCAACTAATCTATAATTATTGCTACTATTGATTTAAAATTTGAAAAAAGAAAAAATTCATTAGCTTATCAGTGTCATTATGCCTATTATTATTGAAAATTATGACTGAGTTACAATTCATGAGGAAAATCAAACATTTACATTAGAAAATGAAAGTTTGAGAAGAAACTTCAAATTTAAACAGAAAATTATTAGATAGCCTTAGTAACTTCAACAAAAAAAAAAAAAAAAAAAACGAGACATACCAAGTAGTCAATCAAGCGTGGACAAAGTTCTTTGCCTTTATCATCCATTTGATATGATTTAGTTCAATAACAAAATTTATGAAAAAATCCTATCTTCCTGTAAAATGATGGAACGAATTTTTCATTTTGTCTTTAAGAAATGATGATATTTCGGCAATAGTAATAATAGCATTAACAATAAGTAATAGTAATAATAACATTAATAAAAAATAGTAATAACATCAACAATAAGTAACAAATAATAATAAATGATAACAATAATAATAATGACAATAATAATAGTGATAATAAGAAATAAATGATAGAAATAATAATTTAAGCATAAGTTTTGAAAAAGTTTAGCGAAAATCGCATTTAAAAAGAATTAAAAAAGAAAAAAAGTCGAAAATAAAACACTTAATTCCAATTCATCGTAATCAGATAATCAGAATTAAATAGGATTAAACAAATATTTTTTAGCATATGACTCAAACGAAAAAGGGAACACATTACTGTTGATGATGATGATGGTGGTGTACTATTATCATTTTTATTTTTATTGATTCTTTTTTTAAATTAGATTTGACTACCACTAGATCTAAAAATAGTAACGAAATTTGCATAAAGTTTTCTCTTCCTTTCTTTTTTTAAAAGGCAATTTTCCAATCATTGGAAAAAAAAGTCAAATAATCGATTAGTTTTTTTTTTTTTAAAACGATTAACCAATTTTTTTAATTAATTTATTTCTTTTTATATCGATGAAGCAGTTAATAGCATTAAATAAAATAGTTTTATGATTGATTATGTTTATTTTTCTCTTATTTTCCAATTATAAATCTAAAAATATATGTATGCGCATATTTGAATCAAATTTAATAATCAAATTCTAATCAACCTTAGCAAATTTATGGTGTCTTGACAGTATTGATGATTCATAGCATGAAATTTGCTAGGAAATATAAATTTAATTAGACGGGAAATTATCGGAAATTTTTTTCAATTGTTCTATTTTTGTGGTGTAAAAATTTGTCCAGGCTTTTTAGTCAAAATAGTAATGGATAAAATCTGAATATTTCCAACGTTATAAACTATCAATAAAAAATTAATGATATCACTGCTATTATTATCGTCCTATTTCCGGTGAAAATTTATATGTTGAAATAGCTAAATTGTCATTAATATTAATCACAGCATATTTGAGAAAATTTATTCATATTTCTTGAATTTTTTATGATGACTTTTCGTATTATGCTACAAAGAAAAACAATGGCAAACTGTTATTTCATCAATTATTAATATTCTCTAAGGAATTTATTCCACTTTTCTTAATCCATTTTCTGAATAATATAATACGAAAAGTGATTAGATTTAAAAAGTGTAATGTATTAGATGATAATAGATTAATGAAAAGTAAATTAAAGTTAAAACTGAAACAATACAAATAATTGTTTCTGAATACAATATGACTTATTTTTTCGAGACAATAATCTTCATATATGCAAATGGCTAAATAAAATGAAACTGATATTAGAGTAAAAATGAACAAATATCGATTTCTTTGATCAATTATATTTATATAAAATTTTTTGAAAAAAAGTTTAATGAGCGTAAATTTGATTCAAACATACATTTTTCTTTTTCATTTTTACTTTTACTTTTTTACCTTCTTATGTTAGAAGTATTGTTTGCTCGCAAAATTTTTATAATTTCTTTAAAAAAAAAAAAAAAAAAAAAAGAGAAGAAAGGGAATTTTTTTTATTTTTGTACATATTAATTTTATATTCGTTTCTATAAATGAGAAGATTAATGAAGCAAGCTGTAATATATTTCATTCATATTATCTATCAAATGATACATGGATAAACTTGTTGATTAAAATTATGCAAATAGTTCATTTAAGTTAGAGAGAAGTCTAAAATGAATGCATAATTGTTGATGCATACGTATGCATATATATTTCTTTAGATGTATCAATAAAATTGTAGGCATTTTCTTTGAAATGTTTGAAATAAATACTAAAGACATATTGTTTGCTACATTACAAGTGAATGCTGTTTACTTATGGCTTATTATTTTGCACTTTTTTTGTCAAATATATGCTAAAACTTAAATTTTAGATTTAAAAAGAAAAAAGGGAAAGTTACATAAGGAAATATTTATCAAATTCTATTTAATTAGTTCCTTGTTTGATCACGATAGCAAAATGTCAAAATTAGAGATAATGTAAAAGTATTGAATAAAATATCATTCTTGCTCAATTTTTTGTAGTTATTGAGGATTCAAAATTAAATTTATCGAAATAGTTTTGATAATCGAAATGATGAGAATCATTCTGAATGTCAACCGGTTGATATGCATTTATGTTGCAAATCAAGTAATATGCAAGATGCTGAGCAACCAAAACAATCGGAAATGACAATCAATGGTTATCCTAACGATTTAGAATTTGAAAGAAAATCCAAATTATTTGTTAATTCAGAAATACAAATTCAGATTATTTATTAATTCAAGAGATGCAACTGAAAACAATAAAAATGAAAAAAAAGCAAAGAAAAAAAACAAAAACTAAGACCGATTGTTATGCAACGAATTGAAATGCTTTAATTAATTAATAATGAAGCAAGCAATGAATTTATGCTATTTTAGTCAACTTTATGAAATTATTAATATTGCCATTGTGGTCATTATTATTTTTAATAGTATTATTACTATTATTATTATTATTATTATTTCCAAAACGAAAAATAAAGAAAAAAAGAAAAAAGCATAATGAGTTGAGATATTGCATTCCAACCATCATGAATGAAAGTGTAATTTCGACTACTGAAATAATTTAAATTAAAATCATCATTGTTTTTTATTAACAAATATCTTCAAATTTTTGCTAGAAATCTTCGGAATACTTAGTTTAATGACTAAAATAACATAACAATTCATTAGATAATGACAATAATAATGAATGCTGATGAATATATCATCATAAGAATGATGATTTAAAAAAGGTTTAAAAAATTAATGCACGCATGATTGCTGTTTATGAAATTTCTCAAATCCTATCAAAAGGAACGAATGAAGAGGAGGAGATGAAGGAAGGAGAAGGAAAGATAAAAGAAAATGAAAAATGATTGGTAGAAGAAAATGTTACGAACGAAAAAATCCCGAACCTCTTTTTTTTTTTTTTTTTTTAGAAAATGGAAAAAAAAAGCTTAAAAATTGCAATGAGATGTTAAGAGCAAATAAGCAAAGAATGAATGAATGAAAAAGGGGGAAAGGGAAGGGAAGAATTCATGGATTCATGGAAATAGACGGCAAGCCAAGCAGGGAAACAGATGAGATGACGACGTTAAGGCTTTTATGTTTGCTTTTATCGGGTTTCGATCCATTCCATCGTCCCATCCATCTCTCCAACTCTCCGGAATGGGCAATCCGCCCTTCTTTCCTTCCTTGCCTAATCTGATATACCGACTTTTGTTCTATTACAGGCCTAATAGGAATGGAATGGTCCCAATATACAGACGGCATACATTTCCATCGATCACACTAGCTATGGTACTTATGCTAATGCTTAGTTTTTCCTTCTAAACCAATAATATGATGTAATCTCTGGATGTATCTGTGTGTCTATATTATATATATATTTATATATATAATATACATCATATTATATAAATATATGTGAGTGGGTGTCTGAAAGTGCTTTTCAATGCCTAAAATTATATAAAGAAACAAAAATATTTTGTTTCTCATTTATCATTTTATCCAATTTCAATATATCGATAATACATTAATTTTTCATCATTTTCGATCATTCCTTTCTTTTTGCTTTATTTGGTCGAATAAATTATTCCAAAGCAATGAATTATATTGTGCTATTACTTCAATATTCCATTAATTTTGCAAAATTTGTTATTGAAATTAGAAAAAAAAAAAATTATGCATCTTGTGAAAGTGAATTATTTTTGCAAAATTTTCGAGATTTTCAAGATATTTTTTTTTTGTCGGCGAAAGCCGAAAGATATAATTAGTTGTACACAGATAGGAATATCTAAAGATCAAATAGCGGGAAGATGTTGACGAAGGCAAAAGATACAATCATAATAAACAAGAGGTGTCAAAAACCAAATAGCGTCACGACAATTATTGTAAGGAATACTAAAGATGAAGTGGAACAACATAGTTTCAAATGGACCAACAAGAATAAAACATGAATAAACATTTTTCCCGCCAAAATGATAAATATGTGAGAGGAGTAGCCGCGAAAGGATTTAAAAGGTTCGGATTTTGGAGCAGATCAGTTTAGTTACGAGTTTCTGTACCGACACAGCTATACTTCTACTACTACAAGGATCGAGACATCTATTGCAACACTTCGACAGTCCAGATCGTCATGAGAGATAATTCAGTAGAAATACCACTGTTAGTAGCTTTTCATTATTTATCTTGTATTGTTCATTTACTGTTTACTATTGTATGGTATGATATTGTGTATAATATCGATTACCCCATAAAGCCTATTGCTGTCCTTGCCGAGTCACAAGAGCAACGAAAATTCATCTCTAACCCAACTAATTTAAAAACCAATTTATACAATTCAATCAAATTTTTTTCCCAACATTTTTTAAATTATTGAATGAATGGAATTCTTCGAAACTATCCAATGATATCTTAATATTACGTAGTTTTAGTTCTTTTTTTTGTTTTATCTCTCTTTATTTTTATCACATTTCTTCGAAAATCAAATTTTAAAGGAAAAATAAGCGTTAACATGATTTTTTCAGAATGCTTATTAAAGTTCTATCTGAAAATGAGTTCCAGTTAAGATCGTTAGATGCATTTAATACATTTGTTATAACACAAGACATGTTGACATATGAAATTGTTAAATAATATTATTAATATACAAATAAGTATAAATGGATACTTATTTTTGATGGTACAGTTTTTTCGTATATGTATAAATGTACAAGAAAAGTTATTCCTTCAAAACAATTTCTAATGCATCTTTCAGATCAGAAATTAACAAAAGACTTCATTTTATTCCTGCAGAAATAAGATACTGTTATTGTTAGTAATAAAAAAAATATTATTATTATTATTACCAATTATTATTAATTATTATTGATTATTACTAATCATTATTAATTATTATTATTATTGTTATTGATTATTATCGATTATTATTAATTATTATCGATTGCTATTGATTATTATCATTATTATTATTGTTGTTATTACAGTAATAATTGTTGTTGCTGATATTATTATTCTTTGTGTAGTAATTTTCGGAAATGTAATTTTTGCATACTTCGTTAATGTTAGTGGCATAATTAATCTCATAAATATCATAATTACCATTAATATTAATACATCCAATAATTAGTATGCTTTTCAATACCTTCAATACTATATGTATCATACTCCAGTTCTCTGAAATTTGATAGTGAATTGCACAGGAGTCCCGAAATTTTACTTTTGCTTTATCTATTATTATTTAATGTTCTGAAAAGATTTTTCATAAATTAATAATCACTTTTATTGGCATACAAAATTAATTTTTATTTTTTTAATAAAAAGATTTTTTTTTAAAATATATCCAAGTCAAAATTGTTGTAAACGATGACGTAATTTACTTTTAGTCTTGAATCAGTTACTCTAACGCACGTTTCCCCTTGTTTTCTTTTTTATCTTGCCTGATTGCCCTTGTATTTAATATCAAGAATATTACAGTAATTTAATGTTGCTTGCCAAATTTCATTATATTTCAAGTATATCATTCTATTTAGTCTGCTGAAGTCATAATTGATGGTAGGTATAGGTGAAAGATATATTAATTGACTGGATTCATTCCAATTCAAACCTTGCTAATCATTATTAGTATTAAGTTTCAATAACAAATTAAACTATTGCAATATTATTACTTATTGATTATTAAGTATACTTTAGGAATACTTCATTCCTAAGGTAAGGAGGAAATTTTTTAAATTTCATTGCTGAAATTGATCGAACCTTCTGATATGTAATGGATTTCGAGAAATAAGCAAAAATTTGAATCATTTTTAAAAATTCGTCAAAATATTCAGCAAATTCTGGATTTATAACATTTTATTCTATACATCTACTAGGTAGATATACTTAAAAAAATAAAACAAATTCTAAAGAATTTTTACATTACTAATTCATTCAAGCATAGTGCTATTTCTCGAATTTATCAATGATTATATAAATAGGAACTTGCAAATCTTTGCTATCAACAATTTGTCGACAATCCAAAAAATATTACTAAACAAAAATTAAAAAAGATTTATTTATAGCATTCAACTTCTACGAACAGTTTCTGCAAAATAATTCCAATATGATGGAAAAAATTGTATTCAATCGCTGTTGTTGTTGTTATTGTTGATAACGAGTTGGCATTTTGGCATTTCATTCAGCAATTTCATCCTTCCTTATTTGGTACTGCAACAAAGTATGTCTCTTCTGATCTGCTGTGATGACACATCAAAATGCTGAATAGATTTTTCAGAGATAAGCTCACGTCGTTTTTCAAAAATAAAGATAAGGGTCATTATTGTGTTTTTGATGATTCCATCTCAAAGATTTGTTCATTTGTTTATTTATTTTTCTTTTTTTTTACAATGTACAAAATATGAAATTTAAGTGCAGTTTTGAAATTTTAAACTTCAAATTCATTTGTTACGAAGTGAATAAAGAGAAAGATATCGAATTTTGATCAAAATTTTCTTCCATGTTTAACTCATAATTATTTTTCTAGATGATCATCTTATGTCATTCCATAATTTCATTTTCCTTTTTTTCTATGATTCCTTCTGGAATATGTTGTTTATCGCTATTGATTTAAGTAAGATTAAAAGAATTTTTTTTCTTCAAAACCCTAAAACGTAGACTACAAAGTGAATTGGCGGATAAAAATGTGTTATCATGTGTTATCTCAACACTTTGAATTGTGCTATCAGAGAATTACTGATAACAAAACAAGAGGATTGATAAAACGAAATGATTTAACGTTTAAGCAAACGTGGTTCTTTTCCAATTATGCCAACGTATTATTTGTAAATATATTTTTCAAAATAATAGAACATCTTAATTAGCTTGATATTATTGCAATTGAATGAATTATCATACTGAACGAGATAATATTTCGAAGTAAACAAGCATAATTGTTGGATAGAAATTTTTCCGGAAAAAAAATATATTGCTGTTAGTTTGGGTAATTTTTCTCGGAACCTGATTTTTTTATATTTGGGCAGCAAACAGCTTTCCTTGACATATCTGATATCAATATCAGTTGTCAGATATTTACGTTTTAACTATAGAAAAACGAATGAAAGAAGCTGGAATCTCATTTACATAAACTCTCGACTGATGTTAGCAATAGTGTTGACTTAAGTCG
The DNA here is from genome assembly GCA_000499405.2 of Onchocerca volvulus. Lineage (NCBI taxonomy): Eukaryota > Metazoa > Nematoda > Chromadorea > Rhabditida > Onchocercidae > Onchocerca > Onchocerca volvulus. The sequence goes on from HG738138.1 coordinate 1,649,497, forward strand.
AATACAATTTCGTCCATTTTAGAAATCTTGTTGACAACAAAATTTATAGGTTCAAGAAATTTGAATCAATGCCTAAGGGAAAATTATAAAGATAATAGTATTTGATTAGCGAAAAAACAACTGAAGTGGAAAAGTTTTCATTAGATTAAACATATTTAAAATGTTCGATATTTGTCATTAATTCATTTAAATCAGACAGCTATCTGGTGGCAATCAGCAATACTAGAATAAAGAATGCTTTTTTTTTTTTCGACTGATTATATGATTCCCTTGGGATTATTGATGATTCTCTCTGATTCCATTTTAATTAATAAATATGAGTTCATAACAAAACTAATATGGAAACAGAATGTCCTTCCAAGACTAAATGATGTGATAGTCAGACAGTGTAAAAAAAACATGATTGAAAAATGTTCCGGAAAGTTGAGAAGACCGGTAACTAAGATTATGTGGCGGAAATTCCCGAAGTTTTACTAACAGATGAATTAAACAAAGTGATTAGCGAGTTAAAATTCTCAATCATTCTGATTATGAGATATATAGATAAGAGGATGCCTAATATATATTCAAAAACTCGTCATTTACTGGAAGAATTCACTAATTTCTTTCCAAAAAACGGCTGTGCTTTTTGCACAAATATCGCATTTATCTGAAATAGATATCATCGATGATAGAAAATGATTTTTTTTTAGATATTTGTTTTTTATGCTTAAAATTATTTCAGATTTGTAGGAATTAGAGTGTTGAATGGTTTCAGTGAACATCGAAGATTGCTGAAGATATCAGTACATTGTAGGATTTCTTGCATAATGTCAGCGTATCTCTTAAATCTTGACAGATTTTTCCAATTTCACCAATGAATTTTAAAAAAAATGGAGAAAATAAAAAGCTTAAGTGATGATGAAAACGGTTTATCGATTAATTGTTGTTGAATAAAAATATATTAGTTCAAATTGACATTAAATCTTGAAAATCGTGAAAAAAAAAATAGATAGAAATCAAACTGAAGTATGAATTCCAAAAAAATTATCATGAAGTTTGTCACTTCCTATGCAAAAAGAATCAAAAATAATTTTTTCCTTTTTTTTTTTTCCAACTTATAATTTTCTAATTTCGGAGAATAAAATATTCGAATCAATGATCAATTCTGCAGTGCATACAGCGAATGATAAATAAATGCAAGTGTGGGTGCAAAACAACTTATTATTTGACATGATCCGGATTTGCATACCCAATTTGAATATGTTTATGTCTGAATATATGACGAAATTAAGTATATTAACTGAAAAATTCAAAATTTTAATCATTTTTTCTGAAGTTTATTTTTCTTGATAAATAGAAAAGTTTAAAATGGTTTATCATTTTCAGTGTTTCAAAAAAACTTATTTCATTTATATTTATACTATTCTATGAATGAATAAAAAAATAAATTTTTTGTCCGTTAGAATCATAAGCCAAAAGCCAAACTAACTTGATAAGCCATAAGCCAAACGCAGTGCTCAGCTATACCATTAGCAGATTTTCGGGCAGTTTTGCATCGTCTATCTTAATCCTTATCAACATTTATCGACAAATAGATAAATATTTACATCATAGTTAATAACGATAAATTGTCAATTTCACGTTATAATTCAGATAATTAATACGTACGTCAGACTAATATGCCGGATAATTTTAGCATAATAAACTTGCTGCCGTATTCGATTATTGGACAAATTCTTGTTTGACAATTTTCGGTTAAATATTCTTTCTGTTTTCTTCTTTCCGTAATTTTAAGCGTAAAATCTATTTTTTTTCTTTCCTTTTTTATTTTACAGAAGAAAAGAGCTGAATTTATGACATTTTAAGATTCAAATTACAATATCAACTCAAATGATTAAATGTCACGTTGATTATTCAAATAATGAAAATGAAACGGCTACAAAATAATGGTTTAAATAAATAATCATCCAAAAAATAAATAATCAAAAGACAAAATAAAAAGAAGTACTTTCTTATGGATAATTTTTTTTTTTTTTAAAATAACAAACAATATTTGAAAAGTAACCAATACTTAAGAAATAATAGTAGTTTTGGACAATAAAAATGGAAATGAATTTGTTTGCAGAAATAAATTTAACATTGTTTGTTTTAAAACGATAATGATAAAAGTCGAGAAATGCTGAAATATCACTGCCGTATAAACCGTTTTGATTTGCTCTCCATTATAATTTAAGTTAACTTATGCTTAATTAACAGTTTCTTAACAATTTCAATATTCCACGAAATATTCCGGAAGTTCTCAGGCATTCAAGCCTAACTTTCTATTCCTCAATTTAAAGTAAATTTTGTTTTTTTTTTTTTTTTTTTTTTTTTAAATTTTCGTCCTATTGACAAATGCTAGCTCTATTACAGTGTATCAAATGCTGTTAATTAAATATGCTCTAATATTAGATAATCTTTGATCAATTTTGTCAAAGTTTTAAAACTTTATACAAAAGTGCTTTACTACAATCCAAAATAGGCTTACACCCGATTAAAAACTATCCCCAAAAAAAAAATCCATGAATTCATAAACCATGATTGGCACTAGAAAACTAATTTAATTTTTTTATATAATAATTGAAAATTTATAAAAAAATTATAACGTTTTCATAATTGCTATGAATATATTTTAAAAAAAAATTATTTTTTTTTTATAATAATTGCTATAAATATTTTCACGTATCACACACTTCACAAATTATCAATGCTAAAAAGAAATTTTATCGCATGAATGCTTTAATTTTTCAAAAAAATCTTCATTTACTGTGCAATAAACTGTGCCAAATTACTTATTTTTACCATTTAATGATAAAAATAGCACAATTTTAAAATTCATTTATATGACTTTATGTAAAATTTCATCCATTAATTCGTTAAACTTTAGTTAACGTAGCATCATGGATGCCTCTCTACATCAATTTATCAAGTTTTGAAGCTCAACAAAAAAGTTTGAAATTCTTGGTTATTTAAATTTTCTCATCTGCTTAAATAATTTCTTTATAACGATTCGAACATATTTATGCACGAAACGAATATGAATTATTGGCAATTTTTTTTTTTTTTTATTTCGAATAATTGAAATCTAGGAAATACAAGAAATTTCAAGGATCAAAGAAGATTTATCAAGTTTTAAAGGATTTAACAAGAAAGTTGAAATATTCTTGGTTATTTAAATTTTTTCATACGGAAATTTCCAGATGCTGAAAAGTGGATTATTTGCCGAAACCGATGCATAGTTTTGATTGAGATAATATCTTAGATGCAAATATATTTGGCTCTAAGACATAGCAATTGCCTCTGAGTTGACAAATTTCACAAAGATACTTGATGGTTTTGTCATTGTTGTCGTTAATGTGTTTTTGGAGTTTGATTTTTAATTGGGCAAATTGGTGATGGAATAATAAGTAGAGAAGAGGTTAAAGATCATTAAAGTTAGGGAATATATTTGTTAAGGATTGAGAGTAGCGAAATAGCATTGTAGTTCGGAGATAAGCGGAGATTGATAGGATTTATGAGGCAGTATGCCATTAGAGATTGAGAATTTTTTTGAAATGCCTGCAGTTTGTTGAAGTGTATTGATTTGTAATTAGGCGAAATGTATCATAGCGCGAGTGATGATAGGGATTATTGGAAATTGCGGTAGAATTGAGAAAAAGTCGAACTGGTTGCGTCAAATAACTGTAGCACTGAATGAGAAAAAAGAAAAGAAGGGCAATGTCATTCCTTTTTTTTTTTTTATCTGTCCAAAATTCCGAAACTTAAATCAAGATTGGGTGTATTTTCAGAGACAGTGATATTCTCTTTATTTGCTGAACAATTTCAGTTCACTTAAGGAAAATCAAAAAAAAAAAGAGAAAAAAAAGAAAAGAAAAAAGACTTTTGTGCATCCGTTATTGAGCGGATAATTGATCAATTTTTTTTATATTTTTCAGGACTAAAAATGCAAGTTTCATTGTTGTTTGGAAAAGAAAACGCCAGATTTCATTGTTGTGATGTTTGATTGTATGTTTCGAAAGATAGCTGAAATAATTAATTTCTGTTCTGCTTGCCATTTTCGATCTTGTTAGTATATACTTGTAATTTTTCTTTTTGCTGAATTTTCCGAAACTTCCAGATAACTGGAGTTCATTTTCTGTTAGGTTTTCAGTTTCAGTGGCAATTTATTTTATTGGAACGAAATGAAATTTGACCTTTAAATTTAAAAAAAACCTAGTTTAAATCCTTTTTTTCTAGCAATTTAGACGTAAGACTTTGACATTCGGCGGCATGACTTGATTTTCGGCCGTTTTTTTTCTTTTTTTTCGGTTGGATCATGCAAAATGCAGCTTGCCACTGGAAAGAGACGTAATTCACTGAATGACTGGATATACATAATATTTCTGAAAAAATCATTCACATAGTTGATGGTAATTTACCATGTAACTATTATTGAAAAGAAAACAGCTAACTTACGACTTTCGGGACTAGTCTTTTTTTAAATTTCAGGTACGGCCATGCTAAAGTTTCACTAGCAATTTTGGCGCTAAAAGCAACGTTATTCAGGATTCCACAGTGATATTTTCAACAATGTTGCCGCAAGCAAATGCTGCAGCATTATATTTTAAATACTCAAGTCCATTTTTCCGGATCGGTTTATGTATAGTTTTATTTGGTTAGTTTCATATACCGTTTTGCATAAATTAAAGTATGTGTCGTTAAGGCTTAATATTTTATTTTAAATGATGGTTTCTTCGTTGAGTATCTTATTAGTCTTCGCAAATATAAGAAATAAAAAAATTGGATCTCCCGTATCATTTAAAATTATGTTATGCATGTATCAACATGCAAATGCTGGTTTTCCGTTCTCTTCCATCAGACATAGAGACGTCGTTGATGGCGAAGTGTTTTATGTTACACTTTTTAGGCGGGATTTTATCGCTTTCTCAAGTTATTTTTGAATTCTTATCGTTAACTGGTAATGATTTGGTGAGATTTGAATTGTGGCGGCTGTTTACACATTTTATCATCGAAACCAATATTTTTGCCTTCATTTTACTGGTATGGAATCTTCATCATGTGGCATCATTAATCGAGCCAAACTGGGGCATATTCGAAACGATGAAATATTTAAGTATCGTTCAGGTGTAATTTTTGTGCTGTACATTTCCGGGTTTTTGAAACGACATTCAACTTAGATTCATTCAATAATTTAAAGTTACAAGGTTGGAATGTGCTAATACTCACTAAGAAGAAATTTGCTGATTTATACTAAAAGTTCAAAGTGAAATAGTCCCTGGAAATTAAGTGATACATTTCCTATCCAATTTTTCTTAATACTAAAATTTAGTACATCACAAAGACATTGTATTTATTTGGCTCTTGCTGTATCCATTTTACACTTTGCAGTAATAGTTAATCACTTAACTTCTTTGATCATTTTGTATATTTTCATTTAAATGAAGCGTATAGATGCCAGCCGTCAGACTATTCCGCTTAATGTCGTTCTTTGTTGGGATGTTGGTGGCTAAACAGTTTTATATTTCCAAATAAATAATACTAAACTGGCTGAATTTAATTGAATCAAAGTAAACTGAAATGGATTAGGTCATAGTGTTCAGGTCTTTGTCAGAGATATTTGTTGGTTCATTTGAAATAAGGGATGAAAATCTCATCATAAATTCCTTTTTATAGATTGGATCATCACTTTTAATCGCCATTGTGGCATTACTAACTTTCATTATCGCAGTAAATGATATCTTTTTTTTCCGGACTTATATATTTGGTTTACCTGCAGCTTGTTCTGCCGTTTGTGTTGCCATGAAACAAGTAAAGAATTTGCATTTTTTTTCAAAATTTTTGAAATATTTCTGGGACTTGTATTATTCATATCCTATGCAGAAAACCGATTTCTTTTAACTAAGACATTGATATTTCCTGCATGCATCTCTTTTATTAATCAGCCATTTTCAAGCACTATTATGCATTTTTTTTTCAATTTTAATTTATCATATTTTAAAAGAGGGATGATCAGCTTCCAATCATGTGAGTACAATTTTCAGTACCTGCCAGATTCTGTATTGCTGACGACACCGATTGGACGTGTCAAAAATACTCATCTTCCTTTTTGTATTATTGTGGGCGCATCATTTTTGATTGGATTCGGCCTTCTTCGTTGGGTTTCGTTACTTCAGATTCTATTTGGTATTCAAATAAGCTGGACTTATTTGCGGTTTTTGCAACTGCATGACGATGGTGAGCCGAAAGGGGATCCTAGCGAACATTTTGCCTGGGCAACGTATGTCGTATGATGTTTTTTTAAATATTTTGCTAATTGCATCTATATTCTCAATAATTTTTGTAATTTTATCCTTACTAATAGTAATTTAATTGAGTTTTTTATCCGTGCTGTGGGTACAATCTGAAGGCTGAATGAAAAGCTGAAGGAGTCCATGAATCTTATACGTTAGAATCGTTTTATTATTCAGTGCAGATCTTCACAAGATACGCAACTGTACGGCAAACAATGCTGCAGATGAATCCTGAAACAAGGCTTGAAATGCTTAGTGTCAAACAGTTCATTCTATTTCACCCACTTAGTAGTCTTCAGTAATTCGAACTGCTTGTTCATAATCGATCAGTATAGAGATTCTCTCACCCATCTTCCCTTACGCATTTATCTTGTGCGTGATAAGATGAATAGATCGATCTTCACTAAGCAGAATATATCTTTTCTCATCAATGTAAAATTATAAAAAATTTAAGGGTTTGATATTCCAAAATTCTAAAAAATGTGTGTTAAAATTGGGAAGGCTGCAGAATCTGTTTTCATTCAATACAGTTAGTATCCACTTTATTTTTTTATGGTTTCAGTCTCTTTCCTTCGAAATTACAACCATTAATGAGAGTGTTATCATCAGCAGTTTATACTTGCTTAATACGAACACATCTATGTAAACCAGTGGCAAGGCATATCGATCTAATGCAGCTTGATTCCGTTAATGTCATTCTTCCCAGTTTGCATACGAGAGATACGGAAAGAAGGCGGTAAGACTTTTTTCATATTTTTCGAAGATTTTGATTATCTATACTAATACAATGATATTCTTGGTGAACTCTTTATTTTTTCGATTAGATTTCTGATTTTCCTCAGTGTTATTGTAGCTTATGATTAAGTTCGGTTCATCGTATTTATCTATTTTAATGGTGGAAAGTTTAAGGCAAAAAGCGCTGCGCGATTTAACCGAACGTTTAAATCGAGTACAGCAAGCTGAGATAGGTTTGTGGCCAGAAATGGAAGAGGTTGAAGAAGGTATAAAAGTTCAGGATACTTCTGCAATGCAGCAGCAGAAAGAATCAGTACCACAAGATTCAGTAAGTATTAGATTTTAAAAGTTTGAATTGTATGATTTTTTTTTTTGAATTGTATGATTTTTACATGACTTGATATCTATGTCGGTAACTCTTTGCAGTAGGACAGCCATGTTTTCCCCTTACTCAGTGTGTATTTATGAAAAGGTGCTCTGCATGAAATAATCAGGCAGTGCTGATAGTTCTGTTTAAAGCTTTAGTGAATAGAGCTTTTTTTTTTCTTATTTTTTTTTTTAATGCCAAAATTTAATTTGGGAAAAAAGATCAATGTATGAATATAGAATATTTTCATTATTTCATATTTCATAAATTCCATAAATTAAAGCTTTTTTATGCAGCTCACTTTCATTCACAGCAGAACGTTAGTAGATTTCATGGATTACAGATTTTGACTTGCCTGTTAATGTTTTTATAGGTACCTTTGAATGAAAAAATTGATGCCGATAAGGAAAAAGAAGAAGCAGAAATATAAAATGCTTACTTCCAAGCAGATTGCAGGTTCAACTATCGACAATGTTCATTTCTTTATGTATATTTATCTAAGTGATGTTGAAACATTTTGTAGTGCTAATTGGTTGTGTTCTTCCTTAATACGAATTTTCGGAAAATGTAGGCATTTTATTCAGAAGAATGGTTGTTAGAAATGATTAGAAAATGATCTTAGAAGTGGAGACCAGCTTAGACGGAGAGGATATTGTTGATTTTTAAATTGCACTTGTTAATTTTTAAATCAAACTACAGTTTCTCAAAAAGTTTTTCTATTCATCCATATTTCTATAACAGGCTGCAGAGTTCAGTTTTTGCTGTTATTTTTTTTTTCTTTTTTTTTTTTTCGATTATTATTAGCACGTTTTCGAATTTTCTGTGGCTTATAACAGCAGTTAATGAGACTTTTATCAAATTCTCCATAAATTTTTTCTGGATTTTTTGTTTTTTGTTTTGATGATAAATTGAAAAATATACGTTGATTATAGACGCAGAATAATAAGGGTGTGACTGGCGTCATTTAATAGATTTAAAGGGTATGGAATCGGTTGTTTGGCTAAATGATCTCAATAAATAGGTGATTAAGTTCATGATAATGGAATCGAGCTATGCGTGTTAGCGTAAGATTCATCAAGACTAGTACCATCTCTATTTATACTCATTCTTGAACTTCTGAATTTATGTTATTTCTATGCTACTTGAGCTTCAGTAATGAGTTACAGACCCATGATACTAAATTACGCATAGGATGATGTGATAGAGGATCTGTGATGCGCACTTCAGCTTAGAATCTATGATGTGCACTTTTGCGGCGCAACCTTACAGATATTTTGCACTAATGCTGTGTCAGAACGCTCAATCCTCCACAGGTAATTCTCAGCCCATGTAATTTTTGGATTACTGCTTACTGGTGTAATAAAAAATAAAAAATCGCAGTTGAACATTTATGAAGGAACTTTTCAACTTTTTATTACGACTAGTTTCAATTTTAAGTGGCGTCTCTGAATTCTTTATGCAGAATTCTCGCCATTAGAGAACAAAAACATCGAATCAAGATTTTCGAAATAGCTGGGAGACCAGTTCTTTGGAAACAATCCTCGCAGTCAAGTTTGTTGAGAAATATCGCTAGAGGTTCGGAGATGTCTTTTTTAGTAAAATACTTTGCCATAGTTCTTGTTATTGCTACTTCAGGACTCAGATTATACTGCATCGTACCCTATATTTCCTTTATTGTTCAGTTCTAATTTTTTCGGAATATGATACTGGTGCTCATTACTACACCATTATGATGATTTTCCGAACTCTTATGCAAAATATATTTTTATAAATCCACAAGTTTAAAGCTATGAAATTATACATCACAGCTGTTTTGATACTAGGAAATCTGTTGTGATTTATGGTGTTTTGCTGACCATCAGAATATTTGTGCCAATGATGACAAGAATTCTGAATAAGTTTTATATTCCAGGAAATTGCACCAATGCATAGTTACGGAATATAATTCATCCATATGTTTATCTTAAAACGTGAATAAGTTCTTTCCTGGCTCAACCAAATATGTGTTGAACTTGGCTCTCTTTTCTTCCAACAGAATCACTATTATCCTGAATAGCCTGAAATATAATTGCATTCATCCACTTACGAAAAAAAAAAAAAAAGAAAATCTCCTACTCCTCAGCGTCAATCCCTTTTTCGTAACGAACAAACTTTTCACTTCCTTCAGTCATATAAAACAGCTCCTTTGGTGAACATTACCTTTATGCACATTGCGGTCGAAAAAATATCCATACCTCATATAGCATATTAAATTAAAATTTAACATTTCTAAGTTGCCATTATTCATCAAATTGCAACAGTCGCAAGCAATCAATCAGCTCGAAAAACTCCCTATAGAAAAAAAAAAAAAATGATTAGAAATTTATATTTTCCCGGGTCTTACTTACATTTCCATTTTGGAATTACTTTTGTGAACGTTTCTCCTTTTCAAATTTTTGACTCCGTTAGATGGTACTGACCATTATAAAGCTAGCTAGCCTTCAAAAAATACCGAGCCGGCTGATTCGACCACCACGTATTTTTTTAAAAGTGTGATGTCAAAATTGTCAAAATTCAGGAAAATTACAAGAAAACATCATTGGTATGAATGTACCATAAGTTATTCTTGTATAAATTTTCTTTCTTCTAATGCCAATGTTTTGTTCGAATTTTACTGTCAAAATAGCCTCCCTTCTCCTCCATCCTCTTCCTCTAAATAAAGGTATCAAATTGAAGACATAATGTAAATGAATTTAAATGGAAAATTTGATTCCATATCGGTTGAAAGTATAAAATTTATTAGTTTTCAATTTTGATTACAAACTTTGAAATTGTCAAACTTGCTCAAAAAAACTCCCAACTTCATAATCTCCATATTTAAAACACATTCGACCTATGACACAGACAATTGTCCCAAAAACAAAATGACAGCATCCCATTCGACAATTTCGGGAAAATGCTAAATATAGAAATATTTCTCACCAGCCATCGGATTAATCATGTTAAGTAAACTCGGTTTTGTTCCTCCCGGATAAAGGCAAAACACGATATGTCTTTTCCGGCGAAAAGTATGCCTTTTCCGGAGGAAAAAAAGCCGTTGTTTGCCTTTTCCGGAAAAGAAAAAGCCTGTTCTGTTTGTTCGTTTTTTTGTTTTTGACCCATATGAGCGAGTTTTACTGAACCGTACAAACAAATAGCATTGTACTAGAAGAGAAACAAACAGAACTTATTTGGGAAAATTTCGAAATTAAAACTTTCTAGTGCTTTTTTGAGTAAAAAATGTTCTGAACGAACATCATGCCAGAAGTTTCTGGAATTGTCGGAAATGTTGAAAGAATTGATGAAAATAATGGTGGCAAACAAAGAGGAATTTATCGGGATAAGCAATCACTTAATCACTTTTTGTCGGAAGAATAACAATGATCTATCGATCTGATAAAACCTTCAACGAAGTGAATGAAGTTTCCCATTGCTCCACCAGACAGGTAAAAAGAATAATCTTTCTCATATCTGATGACCAATAACATTCTACCAAATAAACAAATTAGAAGATCTAAGGCTAATAAAAATTTCTTATCAGTGAAACAGCAGATATTTTACCTGATAAGAAATAGAAAGACATAACTGCCGGACAATGAAACAGAACTTCCAATTTTCATACAATTCATTTGAATTTCAATTTCAAGTTCAAATGAATTTGAATTCAAATGTATGAAAATTAGAAGTTTCGATTGAGATTGGAATGATCGAAAGATTTTTAATGAGTCATTTCAATTTCAAATTCAAATGAATTTGTATTCAAACAAGTAACTTCTTAAAAGATTACCATACATAGTAAGCATGAAATTTTTCAAATTTCACTATGCAATGATTATTTGTTTGTTTTGTTTACACATAAAATAATGATCTATCTATTAACTTTATTTGACATTAAACAAAGATTTGGCACATTTTAAACTTATAGAATAAAGCAACATATTCAAATATTGATTTTCATATTTCCCGTATATCTAATCAGTTGAAATTGTTGGAAAATGATAATTACTTCTTTTTTTTTTTTTTTTTTTACTAACAATTTGTTTTTTAATTTTAAAATTATGAGTAAAAGAATTTAGATATTTTGCAGAATTAAAAAAGATAATTCGGAAGAAATGTATTATCACATGAATACATTAAAGAAGCAGATATACAAGCTCCATTTTGTTCATTTATACATACAAATGAAAAAAGTTGAGGTGAAATATATTAATTAAATGAAGTGAATTTATTCAGTGAGATATTCGAGCAGTCGAGGTTTACATTCATAATACAGTGCAATTCGATCCAAGCCATAACTGATGTAATCAAATGAAATGGGCAATGATCTATTAGCCAAAAGAAATGACCAAATGGACCAAAATAGATGAGAAACGGCAGGAAAACGACGTGCTTCCATAAATAGTTTTTGAATTTCAGCTTCACGATTCAGGAATAAATTTTTAGTTGAATAGAAATGATCGCTGTCTCGCTTTTGCTAGAATAAATTACTTAATATTAATACAACAATTTTTTTTTTTTTTTTTTTTTTAAAGAATCTTTCAAATATTGAGGAAAAGTTTGAAATTGATCGCCAAATCTTTCCTTTTAAAGAATAGTAACATTGATAATATAATCATAATTGGAAAGCAATCAAACTGTTCTAATAACAATTTCAAAATAATTTGGTAATTTTAAAATTCGGTTGAAGAAAAAAGTTACATGTAATGCATACCGATTTTGATCTCCGAATGTTGAATATTCTTAAAATGTCATACTAACCTATAAACATTAACTACCTCAAATGCTTACCTTATCAATTTCATCTAGGTACGCATTGAAAAGACGATAGAGTTGTTCATTAGTTGGCATTCGATTCGGTTTTACCCAATAAAATGGTGGCTTATCATTACCATAATCCAACATACATTCACAAATATAGTTACCAAATTCAAATCCTCTATAAATTAAAATGCTCAGCTTTGTTCGAAAAATATTTCTCATTGTAATGAATATAAAAATGTTTGAGATAAATTCTCAAATAACTAATAAGAAATATGAAAAACAAGAAAAATACCGATAATTATAACTGGCATATTCAAAATCGATTGGTGAAATTGGATTCTCATCATCGTTAGCATCAAAATCACCGTTCTCATTAATGGTATATCCATCATGCAGCAATAAATTACCTTCCTGAAATTACACATTTTTCGGATTTCACTCAAAAAACAAAACCAAAAAAAAAAAGAAAAAAAATAAAAAAACTTAAATCCCTTTACTAACAACAGAACCCAGAGAAAGCTAAGCTGGATTATTACCACGCGTAAATCCAATGTCAATTCATGGTTTTCTGATTTCCCTAAATCCAATGTTCATAATAGCATGATAATCATTACTGAACATGATATGATCATATATATAAGTTTTAAGGAACTTGCTGACGTTTTACTCTAAAATTCCATTACAATTATATGATTTCTGACTTTAAATTTTACTGAAAAAAAAGACAAAAAAAAGTGGGAAGAATAGAGGATTCGTATTCGAATATACAGTAAGTATATGCTAGTAAGACCAAAATATAAAATATTTCGGAAATAAAATAATAAAAATCACCAACTAATTTATATATTGCCATTGTATGAAGTTTTTTTTTTTTCAAAAGTTTTGTAAAAATTGCTTTTTCACATCACACTTTTCTACTTTTTTTTTTTCTTTGCATATATTTTATAAAATATTTCATAAAATGTTTTCAAACGAATAACCTGAAGATCGTTGTGACAAAATAGAATTGGACTTCCACTTTTCTCCAAGCATAATTGCACGATTTCTAATTCGTTTTTTAGTACTGCATATGTTATAATTTCGGGACACGGAAATTGACATGTAAATTAAATTTTTAAAAAAATCAATATTCTTCTCAAAAAATTGATTAAATAATCATGCATGAATAATGATACTTCACATGCGTATCATTTAACTGGAAAATATTGTGTACATTAGAGTATGAGTCAGTAATTTATTATTAATGATTGACAAAGATACCTTTGATAGATCAACTTGAATCATTTTAAGTCTCATTTTATGGCGTATTTTATTGCCCAATTTTTCCAGCCATTCATCAGCTACCTCAATAACTCGCGGTTTTTTGTCAATAGGCACATTAAGTAGATGAATTCGAGCAAATATCTTTCCCAAATGTTTGGTAATTCTAGGATTTTAAGAATATTATAGTATGATAATGACATAAAAAAAGATAATATTTTAATTTTAAATTTCGGAAAAAAAATTCCAAATTTTTTACCCTGGACATTTCAATTCATCGCAAAATAATGGTCGTGATGGAATATACTGTTCGAATCGGCCTGAAGGAAAAACACCAAAAAGTCGTGGTCCAAGCAATCTGAAATATACAAAATTTGAAAATTTACGCATCAATTATTGCTACTTTTTTGAAGATTTCGTAAATAAAGTTCAACTTGAACAAGGACTCTTATTATATATAAATTCTCGAAATCATCATATATTTAAGACATATTCACAAAATTAACAACTTTCAAAAATTTCGCAAATTTTAAACATTTCCAAATATCTTAGAAATATTACATAGGTTTTCAATAGCTGTTAGTATGTTTAAAAACTTGTCAGGTGACAAATGGAATAAAGTAGAAAATTTCAGATTATGAAAAAAAATTTTATTATGTCAAATAAGTATTTTTAAAACTTTTAAGTAATAATTCAAAAAAAAAAAAAACCTTTCAGAAAGCATTGTAAAAACAACCGCTTCATTGAGGAGACGATCAAGATCATCGGAGCAATGGATTCGTAATAATGAACATGTTGGTTCTGTTCCTTCTGCTACCACATTTTTTGGTAATTTCACTAGAAATAATAAATTGCTTACTCCACCGCTGAAAAAAAAATACATATATATATTCAATTATATCAAATAATTTAAGCTAAATTAATTCCATTCATTTGAAAATACTGTATCCAATTTTAATATTTTTCTAAAGTTCAATTTTATCTTTTGATTTATTAATTCTGGAATTTTCAGACTTTTTTAATATTGTAAACGAAAAAGAAAAAAAAAACATTTGGAATTGCTCAACTGAATAATGTTTGTTTTTTTATTCGAACTAGATGTATATACATACACATATACAATAAAATGGATAAAATTACATGACATAATATCGAATTACATGAATTCTTTTTTTTTTTCACATTCATTCTAAAATTTCTAGTTCAACAAAATCCAACAAACTTGTTTAATTAATTTTTGGAATTTAAACTCAAAAAAAAAAAAAAAGATACTAACATGATAGGTTGCAAATATAATTGCTCTGGGCTGATTGTTTTCCATACACCACCTAGATAACGAGCACAAAGTTCTCGTGTACACATGATAACATCATACGGAATTTCCTTACTTTTTACGCATAATTGACCAAAAAGATTCTGAAAAATTAAATTTAATTTGAAAAAATTAAAATTGAAAAATATCACTTGAATAAAAGAAATGATTGATCAAGTAAACCAAAATTAGGAATAATATATATAATTTGATACATTTTTTTTTTTTTTTTTTTTTTTTTTTTTTTTTTTTAATCAGAAATTTTCATTTTCATTTTTTTACTATTAGCATTGTCATTCGACAATTTATTCTTACACAAATAAAACGATAAAACTACTTTATTCTTACCATTTTCTTTTATTGTTTCACATATTTCTATTAATTGTCTAGATAATGAGCACACCTAATAAACGAATACTATATCGTATATAATTTGAATTTTTTTTTTTTTTAATTTCAAAATCAAAATCTCATGAGTGAAGAATAAAAGAAAACTAATAATTAAAGTGGAAATTTTAAAATGATCGATTTTGTGATTGATCGCATTACGAATCATTCACATGGAAATTATATTCAAATTATTCCAATGAGTATCAAAACAAGTCTTAAAAAAAAAAAAGAAAAATATTATGAATGAAATATATCAATGCAGCAAATATTAAAAATGACATAAAAAATTGCATTTTTACAAATCTTATCTTTATTTAGTAATTTAATTTATTGAAATTATATTCTTCTTATATTTTAAAGTATCTTTTAATGAATTTCTAACACAATTTATGATATTTTCCGGTAAAAAAATATGCTATTTTGCATTTTTACTTCTTATCAACGATAGGTAAAAAAATGCACAAACATAAAGTGATAATGATAAATAAATAGATAAGTATACGAATAACTGATAATCATTTAATTTTTAAATTAATTAATTGAGTATATATAAAAAATTTTTGACCAACTTTTAGCTCGCACGGTGCTGGAATTGTTTTGACTGACATTTTCAACCGGATTTTGACTCCGAAATCTGAATCATAAGCTATTAGCATACATAAATTCGATTGTAGCTGCATGATTTCCGGCTAGCGATTTCAATTTCTTAAGCATTTCCATATTAGAAAACATACTAAATATCTATAACAATCAATATTACGATTAAAGACAGCAATGCATCATTGATATTGACAATAATTTTACAAGAAATTAAATACTAATAAAATTTGCATTTACTTGTTATATTTCAAAATTCCAAGTGTAAATAGATTATTCCGCCCAATTCTAAGTTCATTTATTGAAGTTGCAAGTTTACTAATATATAAATCCCTAAAAGTCTAATTCGCAGATGCTTCCAAAAATTTCAGTCGAATCAAAAGACATTATCATATGCTAACCAGATAAAACTTAGTGAATCAAAACTTTTGCACAGAAGATTAAACTTGTTTATCAAATTACTGCACAAATATGATGACGGATAATATGAGTCTATACTTGAAATAAGATTACAGAAAATATATTCGATGTATTATTTTATTAAAACAAGAATAATCCAAATGATCGCAGCAAAATCTTTATGATAATTAATATAAATTATTATGTAGATGTATTATTACAATGGTAAATCCTTTTCTTTTTTGCCTTTTATATAACCGAAAAAAAAGAAGAAATTTACCCATTTTTTGAATATCCGGGATTGAATGAATTATATCGTGAAAGCAAACTGCAGATTTTAATAAATTCTTAATTGACTTAAGCATGAAAAAAAAAAAGTTCTGCTAAAGACAACTTATTTTTATTTAATCATTTTCGGGATATTAAAAATAATCGAGTAAAGTATTACTTAAATTTATTAATTTTATCGTCTTGATTTTATTCTTGTATTCAAGTTATTGACAAAATTTCTGTTCTTCCCAAACTGATGACAGTTGACAATGCTCCAGAAAGGTGGAGAGGTGTGTGTGTTTGTACCCATAAGGTGCTTACATCTTTTTTTTTTTTAAATTTTTGTTTACATTTGTACATTTCATTTGAAAATTGTCAAATAACAAAAGGGCGATTAATGTGTAACATTAAAAATTTAAAAATTTAGTGAAACAAAGAAAAAATTATGAAACTCTTCGTAAAATTTACTTTATTTACATAACAAATAATACTTATAATAACAATAATAGTATTCATTTTAATAAATATATTTTATATTTAAGTAATCTTAAAATTTGAATAGTCAAAATTTTTTTGATATAATAAATCAATTAAAATCAACTTTTTTCTTTTATTTTGTTTTATCTTTTAAATGATGTTTGATAAGCTCGTCAACATGATGCAATAATTAAATTGCAATTTAATTATTTCGAATTTTTAAATGATTCGTAAAACTTATGAAGTTTTAACTACAATTTTAAAATATTGATTTTTAATCTACTTAAATATACAGATTTTTTCGTTTTTCTATATACTGCAACAAAAGTACATTCAGTTCTTCCGTTTTTTTTTTTTATTTGTTCTATTTCTATGACTAAGTTAATAGAAATGATGTAACAAACTATTTTGTGCACAACTGCAAAAAAAGAAAAAAGAAAGAAAATAAAAATAAAATAAAATTAATTGATCGAAATTCTGATAATTTCATGATTTGTTGAATAAAAAAATGGAATATTTTTCGATTGAATAAGTTTAACAGTTAAATTTTCTATTTTTATTATTTTTTTTCTTTGGACAACAAACAACTAATTAGATTAATATTTAAGTGAAAATATTAAAATAAGCTTCAGAAATTTATATTAAAAATCTAATTACATTATCATTGATACACTACATTATATGAAAAACGAATTAAAATTATTAGTGAATGTATGTAATGATAAAACAAATAAAATAAGGATTAATTCGTTTAGCCATAAAATGAATTAAAATTAACTTAATCCAGCTTACTAAATTTTGGATTATTTCAGTTCAATTCATTTTTCTTTCAAAAATTTGGAGGATAAAAAAATAATTGTCGGAAGTTGAATATGCTTTATAAGTTTTGAAATTTACTGAAAAGAATGTCAAAGAATGATAGGTATATATCAGTAATGGATATATTTTTACAAATAATAGTTGAAAATATTATCAAACTATTATTTTCAATAAATTTTTATCTTATTAGTGAACTGCTACTAAAGTAATTCGGTCTACTTAATTAGGCAAGAATTTTGAATCAAAATGTTATTCACTTATTTTTTTTTTTGGTTCAAAATTTTCTCCACAAAAATTTTAAGCAATTTTCAAAGTAATACAAAAAAAATTTTTTTCTTTTAATTTAAACAATTTTTAAAATGAGAAATTCATAAGCAAACCAAAAATGGAATGAATATAATAGGAAAGCGATGAAGGAAAAAGACTGTTTTTGTTTCTTTACATGCAATTTTATGAAAATGATGAAAATATCGCAAAAATGTCAGGGTTAATTTTTTTTCGTTTCTTCATTTAATTTAAAAAATGAATAAATGAAACTGTTATTTTATTTACAGCCCAATTTTTTTACAATTTTTATGAATTTATGCAAAAAAAAAAGAGACAAAAATCATAAATGATATCATGAAAATGTTTTTTTTTTCTTTTTTTTAAAAAGATCATTTTAAAAAGAGTATATATATTTCTTGGACTTGGGCTTCTTTTTCAAAATATTGATTGATTGAAATATCTATATATTTATAAGTCATGTTGCACTCAAATTATTTGAACTTTTACTGAACATTATTCTTTCGTTATTTTACTCTTACCAGTAAAAAAATGTTCATTTGTACTTTTGCAAGAATAATTTTCGGTTAAAATGAAAAAGTATTAAATAAAATTTTCGTTTAAAATCTCGTTTGACAACTGGATCCAATAAGAGAGAGGGAAAGTAAGAAAGAGATTCAATATTAATATTAAGATTATAATGTTTTAATTCATTTCTATGTCAAATTATTCAAAAAAAAAAAAATCCTGAAAATTTTAATATTAATATTGAATCTTAATATTGTTGTTAGCATAATTGTATTAGATAAATGTTCTAGTAATATTAAGATACATAATTCTTCAGTGAAAAAGAAAAACTGATAAATTAACAAAGGCATCAGTGATAATTACGCCTAATGATTAGTTAAAACAATTAATTTCCCATTTAATTAACTATATTTTTTAAGTTACAAGTGATAAAACAGAAGTTGATTGCTGATCAATTACAAAACATACTCATTACTACATCTCTTGTGATATATTATCATATCATTATATTTGTTCATGCATAATACCATTCCTATTACCAATTTCTTATGATATCAAAATATTTTACTGTCAAATAATTATCCTAATTAGGAGTGAAAATAACAGCACAAATTAGAATAATTGAAAAATGAAAAAAAAAACAAAAAAAAAAAAAAAAAAAGAAACGTCGCACATCATATCGTTATCATACGCATTTAGCATTTAAAAGAATATCCATAAAATTAGTTAAATCATTTCCATTTATCATTCACAAACTTTTCCGTGACAATATAAATATGAGAAATTATAAATGAAAGATGAATGAAAGAAGAACAAACAATCTTATAACTCCCTTTTCAATTATTTGTTTACATACATTATATGTAAAAGTCTCTCTAAATGATATCATATCAATTATCACAATCAATATTTGAGAAATTTAACTTTTATCAAATCAATAAACTGGTTATCTTATCAATAAAGAATATACCGAAAAATGACACCAAACAAACATCGATTGGAACTCAAGTACGCCTTTCACTTCAAAACTTTTTATTGCTCAAATGTTTACCCCCTTTACAATACACACCCATTTTTCTCCTTCCAGCAAAATATTTACCTTTGGAAGTGGTAGACGCAAAGGTCAACAATTAATTGAATGGTGATTGAACAAAACTTCGCCTTTTCTAATGTATTAGTTTAATTGATCGAAGTTAACAAAGCAAACAGCATTTCCTTTTTTTTTTTTTTTTCTTCTCTTTTTATCACTAACTAATCAATATAATTGTTCTCAAAACTTTATTATCTTAATAAATCATTTAAACAAAAAAAAAAAAAAAAAAAAGCAAGAAATGTAGGAATGATTTTGTTCGTTTTGCTAGATAAAAAAATTTCTTCAAAACATTTGTTGCTATTAGTTGAAGTTAAAGAAAATTTACAGGTACAAAAAAAAAAACTTCATCCTTTTTATTTAAAATTTAACATTTAAACAAAAATACATTGCTATTTTTAGAATTAAAAAAGTGAAATTTGAAGTATATTTTTCATTCAAATTGATTAAATTAGGCACAATATGTATTTCAGGTGAAAGAAAATAGAAATGGCATCAAATCAAAATTGATGAAAGAGACAAGTTGGAAGCATAAAAATGTGGGAAAAAAAAAAAGATACAAAACGTTGTTTTTCGTCTTTTCGAGCAAAGTAAATATTGAACAAAATTATTATTTTTAAAATGAAATTCAAAATATATTAAATAATCCTGTATTTAAGAAAAAAAATTTTGAATTAAAAGATTTTCAAAATTTTCGTTTCACTCTTTTATAGCAACAATTTACAAAGTATTAAAAATCTGAAAAAAAAAAGTATAATGGAGCAATTCAGGGAGGATGATACGGTAAATGACATTTCAATTTAGTTTTGCAATAATGCGGGGAAAAGAAAGGTGGAAATTCGGTCACATCTAACTAACCAATTAATTAAAATAAAACTGAATTGAACTAAAAATTCTGCTCTTTTCTTTTCTTATAATTTTTCGTTTTTTCTTGTTCTAGTAAAAATTATAGGAAAGTTTTTTTTCAGCAAATTTTGGCACTTTTTCGAATAATGTTTTTGAACAATGTCGGATGAAAAAGTTAAAATTTTAGCATAAAATATTCAAAAAAACAAATATTCATCCTCCTCCAATTATTAACATAATTAATAACAATCAATAAAATCAATAACAAAAAAAAAAAGGCAGAAATACATGAAGTGAAAAATGATCTATTGGAATTAAACGGCAATTTAATACTTCTTTTCTTTTTTTTTTTTTTTTTTTACAAACCCGATTGAAAAAATACATGATATTTCAGGCGCTTTTAACAACAAATTATTAACAACTACAAATGAATGGAAACATTTTAAACAGACAACAGCATTTACATGTATGTATGTAAGTTCCCCGTTCTGTTATCAACAAGTAGATACAATAAATCATTAGTAATTGCGAATGAATCAAAATATTTCCGATTAATAAATGGAAAACGAAACAAACATTTCGATGACAGATTTTGAATGGAATACAAATTGGAGACAATCAAACCCAAAATAGCGTCACATCTGATTTATGTTTGTCATCCTAATATGTATATAAGACGAAATGTGCTAGGATCAAGCAATAATGACAAAAATTATAATATATGATTCATTTTCATCAAAATAATGACAAAAATAACAAAATTTAAGGCAATGATAAAATTTTGGAAAAGACTGATAAGTATATTGAAGAATTAAAACAGTAAAAGTATATCATTACACAACAAAGGAACAAGAATTCACCGATTCCAATAATTTTTTGTTTTAATTTTTATAATTTTTTTTTACTAAAGAATTCCTTTGCAAATATCTATAAAATTATAAATATATCAGTACATTTCATTAATTATAAACTTTTTTTTTATTTTGAAGTTTTTTTTTTTCTGCTCAGCACTATTTTACTTAGCGTTCAAGGCACGAATTTGAGATGATTTGTTTATCAGTATTTGAAAAAAAGGAAAAAAAAAAGGTATTTCAATAATCTTCCAAGATTATTGAAATACCTTTTTAAATATATAAATATAAAAAAATATATAAATATAAATGTAAATCATAGCGTACTTATTGAATTCTGAATTTAAAGATTAACCAAATTAATAATAATGTTATATCGGGAATTGTTATAAATAAAGAGACTGTTAAGAAAAAATTTTTTTTAGCCATAAAAAACTTCAGATATACCAGAAATAATGAAATTGAAATGTAGCTGCTGAGCAAGCAAACAGAACAAAACAACGGGAAACAGAAAGGATGGATGAATGGTGAAGCTAAAAGATTGCTTAGATTGTTCATGAATTCAGATAAATTGAAATAAATGATTAAGTAACAAGTAATTAAATAATTGAATTTAAGAAGAAAAATTAACAGTATAAAGCGAAATATACCAATCAAAAAAAAGAATAAGGATTGTGCAAGCAACGAATTCGAATGATTGATAAAATCCAATGCACCGAAGATAACCATTATAAAAGAATGTCTGCTATCATGATACAGTTAGTGATAATTGTAATGTCCACAATTCCGAATCTTTCATGTGATCCTAAAAAAGAAAACACCAACAGTATTCGGAAAAAATACTAACTAAAAAGAAAATACTAGCACTAATTCTTATCACAGTCTCTTCTTCAATTTTGAAAATCCATTTATCACATAACCTGATATTGGATCTGATGTAATTATCCAAAAATTTTTTGTAGATTTTCCATAAATACAGAACAAAATGAAAGAATTTGTATTTTCTTGAATTTTTTTCCGCATGACATTCTAGCTCAATTAAATTCTCTCGCATAGTTAAATTTGTGTTCAATAAGAATTCCTTAATTCTAAAATTAGACAGAGTAAATACTTATTCTATAAAGAAATGCATAAAATATCACTCAGCAGACTTCAAAAAATTTCCGAACATTCAATATTTCCCTATGTAACAATTACCGTTTCTGTAAATTCTCAAATTCATTAGAAATTTTCAAATTATTGTTTTGTTTAGTAAAAATATATAACTAGACTTACTATCACTAGCAGAATCCATATATTCTATCTCAAAATCGGCATCTTTCTCCTTAAGAGGTTTTGCTGCAGCATATCCATCTGAGTTAATTACAAATGCAGGATTTTCGAGATTTTCAGGCTGGTCGTTAGCATCAAATTGCAATTCTATAATAATAATACTGCTTGATTAAATTTAACTAATTGTATTTAAGTCTTATTTACTTTCACCTAAAAATACTAGAAGCAAGTTTAAAGTTGTAAGGTTATGAGAACCTGATTAGTCTGATTCTTTGAAGTGATACAGAAATTTTTAAAAAATGAAATCTTATTATCTTGCAATGCACCACTATTGCTAGACATCAAATTTTTAAAAGAGCGGGAGTGAAATACCAATTGCTGAAAAGCAAATTTTTATTCTTACAAAATATCATCGATAATGATATCATAACATATTATGAAAATCTGAAACTACAACGAACGAGTTCGTTTCAGAAAAATACCTGCACGAGGTCGTAAATCTTCTAAGTTCGAATTGGAAGCTCGAAATTCACCATTTGCAAAATATAAATGATACGGAAACACTAGTTTCTTTTTATCATCTTCGTCAACTTCGGATGATGAAACCACCTAAAATTTTAAAAAGCTACTTGAAAATTACGACAAAATACGACAAAATTCAGAAAACGACAAAATTCGATACGACAAAATTCAGAAAATATGGCTTACATTTATTTCTATGCAGGCCTTATTGCTTTCTTCACTTCTAAAAAAAAACTCATTGCAAATTTCATGCTTACCGGAACGTAAACAACAGGAACAGCGTATTGACCAGAATTCATTGGGATCATCATCACTTGCCCATTTTTGGTAGTGAATTCCGATACTGCAAAATGATGATAAAAATTAAGAATCATTTTTGAAAATAAAACAACCTACTGGTGAATAAAGTCATTCCAAAATTCTTGCATAATTTTTGCTGTAAATTTCAAAAATATGACGAAAATAAAGATTTCAACTAATTTAATTTAGATGTACTAGCAATACTTACTTTTTTGATTTACTTTTGTCCACTTCGCTTCTACTCGAATTTTCAACCTCATATTTTTCGTCAGACAAAGACCTCCTTCACTATTTGCGAAGCCATTTTTTTCGCCAGTAGATGTTGCTGAAAAAATGCATTTTAAACTTGAAATAATTTGTGATCTGAAGAAATACTGGTTAAGCAGTTTCTGATAGTTATTTGAAATTAATCATTGACTTAGTGCATCATTCATGATTTTTGGTTTGCGAGGAAGTAATTTAGTATATCAACAAAATCGGAAGAAGGATTGAAAAGCAGAGTGTTATAATTTCTGTGAATCTTTTCCTAAAATCCCTCAATAAATGATCATAATTTTTACGGCATAAAATAAAAAGGTAAAAGGAAAGTTAAAATCGATCAATTTCCGCTTGAATGAATATCTCATTTAGTCATGATTTATACATATATTGGTGCATTTTGCATTTATATATTATGTATGAGTTCGCATATGTATATATATATATTCTCAACGCAGATGATAACCTTGACTTACGCAATCTGATCAGAGCCAGAAAAATTCTACGACCCGCTACTACTAACTTCATTACTTTTTGAAATTTTAAGGCTTTATAAAAGATAAGCTTATTTTCCAGATGTTGCAAAAGTGAATTCTAATGGTATTTCGAAAAAAAATTATTCATTGAATTTATTTAAGGTTATACAAAAAGAAAAAAAAAAAAAAAAGTGAGCCAGTGTTGAAAACACTGCCATAGGCGCATAAAAAGATTGAAATTTTCAACTATTTAAAACCTAGATATAACGAAAATTTCAAGCAAAAATTAATTACCAAAGAAAGAAACAAAAACAAACTTATAAAAAAGTAGTCATGATCCGGTTTATATGATATTTCATTTGGAAGCATTGGTATTTCACGTAAACGAATTATAACCGAATCATTTGCTTTCATACATGTACCAACCAAAGAATCCACAAATCTTGCTGGACCGCGACAATTAATAGCTGCATGTTCATTTACCTGTAAATGTATGAAATTTGCAATAGATTAGACATATACTAAGAAAAACAAAGGAAAATGAGCTTGAATCTAAATCTTGAATTTCCATAAATTCTGCGTAAATGATAAGTAACCGGATATTCTTACCCTGTGAATAGCCGTCTGTTCAATACCATTAGTTGAGCAACTAAAGCGTATCCTATCATTCATTTTCAGATGTTCCATAAATAATGGAATATTACTGCTTTCTGAGAATCTGAAGTTCAAATGTAATAAAAATAAGTTCGCATTAAATTTACCTGTCTTAACGGATATCAAACAAAATAAGAATAAGACAAGCTTATGTTTTCCAATCTTTTTAATCATAATATGTAATTCTACAATCTAAGATGTGAAAAACAATGAAAGTCTGGAACATTAAGTATTCTCATATCATGATAAACAAATGATTATCAATACTCTAGGATTATTTCTCAAATAAACAAGTTAGCATACACGAAGCCTTATAATGTTTATCCTTGATTAATCGGTATCTTAAAAATCCGATTTATCAATTTGTTCATGTTTTTTCAGTTCGAAGAATGATCCTGTAAGAGCTGTTCTCTGGACTGATAGCAAGAGTTCTAATCAATCATTCTTCGAGCAATATCCTAATACACAAAACGCCTAACTCATCTAATTACTTAGTTTATTTTAAAGAATAAAACATCAAAACTTACCAGTTTATTTCAATTGCATTAAATAAATTCAAAATTTGCAAAAAAACATACATTGGATTTGTCGATATCCAACTTATATTATATATAGTTCCTGATATCACCAATGGCATGAAAAAAAAGCGTAGCAACATTATCCATCGTATGGATAATGTTGCTACATTATCCACCGTAGCCACTAGTTGTAGCATAACTTCAAGGATGATAAATTCCTATAATATTTCGCTTCAAATACAAATTCTGTGAAATGGAAAAAAAACACTACAAATTAACTAAATAATTCATGATCAATGTTTACAATTTGGCGGCCAAATTCTTTTTCATCCATTATTAAAGATGATTTTTTTTTTTATCATTTTTTATTTCTAAAATTGAAAAGCTATTATTATATCTTAATGAAATATGTAAGTTCTACGAATTTAAAATCTTTCCTTCTATCTTTTTTACTCAGTTAAATAATTATAAAATTGTTAGCATTTCATCATCAACAATGTCTTTATATCATTAAATGTTTGTAATGATTGTATGATAATTTTATTTTGATGATTTTTAATATGCTTGAGAAAGATAAGGCATGCTTCATTTTGTCTTCTCATAACATCTCTGCTCCTTTTTTCTTTTTTAGTTTTTTCCATTTTCTTAAAATTAAAATTTGTAATATAATAGAATATCAATGTTTTCTAATCAAAAAAAAGTCACTACCATCACACGAAATCTCGAGATAAAAAAGATGGGATGGGAAGGGAAAAACTCTAATTATGTATCAAATTTCAAAAATATGCATTTAGTTGCATAGATATTATTCTATTACATTATGCATGCATGCATGCATAATAGAATAGAAAAATATGTATACATATATGTGTATCAATGGCAATAGTTTATCAAAACATAATAATCCTTGAAAGTTTATTTGTGGTAATTGCTGCATTTGAAGATGATATATCTTAAAATTCAGCAAAAAAAAAAAAAAGAAAAAAGCAGAAAAATACCTGTGAAATTATGTCTTTCAATAACTTCAATAATTGCAAAGATTTTTTTTTTCAAAAATTCGAGCAAAAAAAAAGAAAGATATATCAATTTCCATATACGATACCTGAAAAAAAATCATTTACATAAGTGAAATGTATTTATCATGCTATCAACTTTTATCAATATCCAGAAAGCAGAATTTTGCAAATAATGCACATATTAGGGATGATAATAGAAGAAGTGAACAATTAATATAAATAATGACAAATGCAAAAAAAAAAAAAAGAAAAAGGAGCAAACATAGAATTCAAAATGACAATCTATGCAATTGAATAATGCGATTAACTGTCAAAGAAAGTTTCGGGAAATGTAATTTGGAAAGAAATTCTCGAAAAAAAGAAGTGAAAGAAAAAGGAAAATGGAAAAAGAGGAAAGGAAGAATCATTTGTTGAAATTCAATTCCGGAAATGAATCAGGAAAGAAACTTTTGAAAAAGAGCAAAAAGGAAAAGAAAAACTTACTTTGTTTGTTATTTTTGATGCAAAACGAATTTTCATCTAATATCACTATTGCCAGCCTTTTCAGTTGCTTGTTTTCCTCGACTTTTTTTTTTTGCATTTAATTACTGAAAATAATGATTGAAATATTAGTTGTATCATTTAAATTGCTATTATTATGATTGATAGAATTGATCTTAGCGATTCTTATTACAGCGATTTTGATTACAATGATTTATTCATTACACTTGTAGAAGGATATTAATTCAAAAATTTGAAATTTTATCATTGCATCTTTATTTTCCTCAATATAATTTAACTAAACAAATAATATTCTAATTAGAATAATCTCTTATATATATTCAACAACTTCTATCTGATTAAAATTTCTGTAACAATTTTTAGTCAACAAATTTATTTATAAAATTCAAAAGTTTCACGCGGTAAATTTGCGATTATTATCTGATGAAAATTTTAAAAAAGTATATGTCAAATTTCATTTCAAATTTGACAATACCAAGAAATTTCGTTCCACTCTTTTTTTGTATTCACAATCCTTTGACAGAAAAAAAGTCAACAAAATCATAAATATTTTAGAAAATTTAGGTAAGTTTTTACAGCATGGAACTCCTTGAAATCCTAAAATTCTTAAATAGGAAATTATAATCGAAAATGCAAAGAATGAGAATAAATAGGAAGAAAACTGAAAGACGGATAATCCGGAAAAAGTCGAACAAAGCCGAATAATCAGAAAAAGTATTCCTGAAAAACACAAAATGATCTAGCAAAGAAAGGCTGAATTCATTGCATGACTAGAAGCTGAAAGAGAGAGAAGAATCAGCAAAGGAACTCAGTAAACCGGAAGGCAATTCAGGAAAACTGGTAGTTTAGAGAGAAAACGGAATAAATTAATAATCCGGAAAAACAGAAAAGAAGACGAGAATATTCGAACACCCCAACGTTTAGCATAGATGCACGTAACGATTGCTCGAACAATTGTGTGAAATTACTCCGGATGTTTATCTTTTGAGAAAAAAAAAAAAAGAAAACGAATGAACAAAATTGAGTTTGAAAGAAAAAATCCGGAAAACGAATCCGGAAATTTCCGAGTATTTCGGAAGAAAAGGAGATTCAATGAATCAAATTTCGGATGAATCAGATTTTGGATCAATCAATCCGATTTTATTACCTGAAATACTCCAAAAGACGAAGGGAAAAATGCAAAATGGAAAAATGAAAGTCATAAGCCGGCTGGAAATTAATGAACCAAAACACTTAGACTTTCCAAAAATCATAATATTTGGTAGAAAAAAAAAAAAAAAAAAAGGGACGATTGGTAAATTTGCAGATGATATTATTACGAAATACGGTAAAATACTATTTTTACTTTCAGAAAAAAAGAAATATACAAAATAAAATTTGATTAACTTATACTAAATTTGAAAATTTTCTCAAAAATTTTATACAAAATTTAGAAACTTTTGGAGCGTATGTGAATTATGCAATTGGTTAAAATGAAAAATGAAAACTTTATGAAAATATTGATGAAACTGCAAATATTAAAATTTATTTATCTCTTTTTTCACTTTAAAAAAAAGAATTCGAAATCTTTTATTTTTTTATTTCTTATTATGGAACTATTTTTGTGAACTGATATCACCTCATTGTTCACAACAATAATTGAAATTGTTGATTTCAAGAGTGATAACGAAAGGGTTAGGAAATTATTCGGGAGATAAATCAATTGAAAATCGGGTCGACGAATAAATGATTAACCGGAAACTGGAGATGAAATAATTAATAATCATAATTTATACATGAATAATAATCAAATTCTAAATTCCTTTATGATAAATTCGTTGTGAAAGTAAAGTGAGTAATTTAAATTAATGATCAATATAAAGTTAATCTCCGAATATATTTCGAACTTAATTTATTGTTAATTCAATTTGACTTCTTTTTTTCAAGTGCAATTTTAAATCTAACCGTAATGCAATGAAATGTTTGCAAGTGATTGCATTTAAAAGTTCGAATTTAGGCAATATTTGGCGCATTTGTCGTAAATAATCATCATTTCGAATATGATCATTGAACAGCGCATAATCTGAATTGGTAATAAAGTTAATCTATATAAATAAAAATGTGAAGTATTCGTTATTAATTTCCACACAACTTCTCACGTCCCTCATCGATTGATTTGAAATTTTGATACAACGTTGCATTCGAATAGGTGCGTGTTTAAGAATTTTCGGGGATTTAAGATTTTGAACAAACGAACATTTACATTTTTATTTAAATAGAATGGTTGGACGGGCCAAGCGAAGTATGGCCGGCCCAGCCAGTTTGGCTATAAAGGTGGCGATGATATCTGTTGTGATAATAATGTGAATATTCGGATAGAATAAAGAAAGAAAGAAGTTAAATTTTTAGAAAAGGAAAAGATTGAAATTTGATGTCGTGAATGTGTCGATGTTCATTTCAATTCAGTAATTCAAAAACAACAACAAAAATAAGCAAACAAAACAACAACAATCATTTCGTGGAAATGAGAAAAGAGAAAAAGAAGGCAAACAAAAAAAAAAAAAATGTGGAACGTTGTGGATCATTAATTGTTACAAGGCAGATGTTTGGAAATGTCAATAAATGATAATTTCGAAAATTGGTTAACAGGATGAATCAAAAATGGAGAGAAAGGAGCCTACAATTAAAAATGAGAACTGAGTTCATTTCCCAAAACGGAAATTGTTGATGATTATTACGAAAATTAACGAAATTGATGATCATTTTCAGGAATTAGCAATGATGATTATTTTTATCATAGCCACAAATCATTTTTAACTAAACTGTGAAGAAAGAAAGCAAACTGGATAACCAGAAATTGTCGAATACGGAAATGATAAGAAAAAAAGAAATCACTAGAACAGATTTCTAACCGGTTTTTTTCTTTTTCTTTCTTAATTCGTTAATAGAAAATTAAATATAGCTATATTATTTCTTCAAGTCATTCTCCGTTCATCTAATTTGATCGAAATTTCATTAAAGTTAAAAAAATTTTGTGAAGTTAAGAATTTTTTTTTTTTTTTTTCAAACAAAACATGAAAATAATACTCAAAATAAGGAAAAAATACGAAAAATATGAGCAGGAAATAATTAAATTAAAAATAATCAACTTTCTTGGATTTGAAACTAAGAACCTAAATGTTATTTAAATTTGATGGAATAATTTTCTGTATTTCATGTAAGATAACATTTATATGCAAGAAATTCTGAATTATTCAGCTATAAAATACAAATAGATAAAATAATTATGAAACATTATATGTAATTGAAAAATAATAGTCTTAATTTGATTGATTTCATTACTCAATCATACTAAATTAGACCAAATTAAATTGAATTAAGTTGAATTCTATTAAATTGATATTTGGGGGAAGGAAAAAATGAAAGAAGAAATTTAAATTCATTCAAATTCGATCAAATAAACAGAATATAATTTTAAATTGGTAGAAAAAAAAAAAAAGAGTTTTTGATTTCACGAATTTGACCACCTACAGTGTTTGCTTGAATAAAATTAAAACAATGGCATTCATGACGCCTATTGCATCATTGTCAATGCTCGATTTTGCACACTTTTTTGTTTAAAAATTTTCAAAAATTAAATCATTCTTCATTAACTGCAGTATATCCAAATCAGTAACTCAAAAATTGATTATTTAAATTTAAAAAAAGGATAGTAAATTGATAGGAGGATGATACTGAATGGTGAAATGATACATATTTTAAGAAATATGGTAAAATAATAGGTAAAAAAAAACTTGCCAAATTTAACCTTGTTTTTTCACTTATTTCTTTATTGCTTCAAGTAAACCACTGTAATTTCCGGTTATCCGGTTATCCATTCCGTGTGTTTCAGTCTTTCGATTTTGCATTTTTTTTTTCTATTCCTTGGATAATGTCGAGAAGATAGGAAATATTGGAATGTATGCTTAAATCCCTATAAATTTCAGCATTAGTCATGATTTGTCATCATTATTAGTTACCACTCATTAGGCTCATTCAATTATTGATAATTATCCGACAATTTATACCTGATGCAGCCAATTTATACTCGATACGGCTATCAATGACCTCTAAATATCGTCCATTCGGTGATTCTCGTCTAAAATTATCCCGTTCATTAGGCTAACGATGATAAATTACCTGAATTATATGCAAATAACAATGTTTCGGAATTAACTTACTAATTTTCCACAGAATATAAGTCTTTCGACCTGCAATGATTTTCGATCTACCTTTCGTTTTACAGAAGGGACAAGAAAAGTGATTAAGCGATGTAAACCGGAAATCCGGAAAGATGTTTGGTTTAATTTTTCTTTTTTTATTAGCTATTCTTTCCATACATTACTGATGGAATCTTACTGATTTCAAATTTTAAATCAAGAAAAAAGCTAACACACTTCATTTGGACATCAATTATTTAACATCAAAATTCATTGACGAATAATCAATAGCATTTAGTATTTAGGAGAGTGTAGTTTTACAGTTTAAGTGATTTTAACTTATAACATTTGTATTGATATCAGTGAAATGAAAAAGCTCTAGAATTTTCTCAAAACCAAACATCTCATTTCTCTTTTCTTATCTATCTTCTTTGCTTTTATTGGAATTTTTTTACAAATGTTCAAACTTGAGATAAAAATACCCGAAATTCAAAATTGAACAAAATCGTTCGAACGCATACTTCAGATTAAATTTCTGAAATTTAAAAGAATAACAAAATGGCTCGTTTGAAGTTTCGAGAAATCTTTTATTTTAAATCTTTAATTATTATAAAATTTAATCTTTAAAATAAAAACATTAAGTTAGAAAGCAAGGAAAAAGGAATAAAATATTTATATATTAGTCAAATAATTATGATTCATATAATGGAAATTTATCATTTTCTTCCAGACATACTATCCCATACTATTTATATGCTATGCTTAGATGATCAATTGATAATTTTGATTAATCATTTCAAAATGAATATGATGAAATATTTTAAACTGACATTCATTTTGTTCGCATATAATCATTCTCGCCTCATATTAGATTGAAATCTTCGATAGCATTCGGGAATTGCAAGATGAATTGAATGAATTAACCACATAAAATTAGTATTCCATTTCCTGTTTGAAAAAATATTTCTGGAACAAAGCAAGTTTTTCATCAGAAAAGTAAAAATATACAATTGATTTGCTTGATACCTAAGACAGAGAGAAAAAAAGCCAGTAGTAGAAATAAAAAATAAATGGAAAAAATTTAAATAACAATGCAACTTTAAAAAATGTTGATAAAATTCTATTATAAATAATTTATTGCATTTTAATACCATTTACTATCACTTCCATTTTACTACTACTTATTTCCGGAACCTTAATTTAAGTTAATCTTCTTTATTAAACAATATCACTTATTATCATTTCCATCTTGCCAATACTTATTTTCGAATCTTAGTTTAAATAGATCTACTGATAAACAATAATTTATTATAAAAAAAATTGTTAATCAAACAAAATCAAGTTAGAAAGAATAATAAATCACATGTATAAACCAATAAATAGCTGAAATTGAAAAAAAAAAAATTTCAATTGATTTCATTTCAATGAAGTTTTCATCGATAGGAAGAATAGTCAAAAATTCAATGATGAATATTGATATATGGAGCAGAATTGCATGTCTATTATTAAAAATCATATCTTATTAAGGCCGGAAATTGCTCATAATATTATAATTACTATCAGAAATGGAATATATATTTTTTTTTAACATCTACTGATTGCAATATTATTGAAATTTTGAATATATTATGGGCAAAGTTTTTCATTTTTTATTTTTAGGAATAAAATTAACAAATGATAATTTTCCAAAAATTTATTGCGTGAAATATGCAAGAACAAAAATTTAGCACTTTTTAATTAATTAATATATGCGTTATGAAATTAATAATTGTAATATTTCAAGCATTAATAAGACAAAACTTATTGCTAAAATTTTGATAGAAATAATTTCAAATTACTATTAGTTTTATACAAAGATTAAAAATTTCAAAAAATTAGAATAGAAAAGTTTTTTTTTTCTTTGACTCATTTAATTTTTTCTCCGCTAATTGAAGAAAATTCCAAAATTACTGTAGCAACTGGTATTGCATGGAGCACGTGTCAGCCGGTTAATTAATAATAATTATGGAAGTTATCAAGTATGTTAGTATGAGAGAAAGGAGTTGAAAAGGAAAAAAAAGGGAAGAAAAAATTGGAGAAACAACCAAATCATTTTTGGTTTTTGTGAGCGTGAAACGGTACTAAAATACATATTGTCATGGAGTACGACTATCGTAAAAAAAATTCTATGAAAATTGTTGAAACAAAAGAACGGAAAATATGGCAGGAAAACAAAAAAACAAAAAAAATAAAAATACAAAAACGAAGCAAAATAGGGAATGATCAAAGATGTCAAAGTTTTCGTTTTTGTTCAATTTTTTTTTCCCTTACATAATTAATTAGAAAGAAGCAAGATGAAATGCAACAAAGTATCGTTCCTAAGTTTATTAATTAGCAGATAACTGATTGATTGATAGCGATAAGACAAAGTTATTCCTAATTATACTAATTGCTTCTAATGAATCACATGAAAGAATTGAATATGCAATGAACATTTTATTTTTCACTTTTTTTCTTTTTTTCAAAAAAAAAAAATTGCTTGTCAATTTTTATTTTATTCTAAATTAGTTTCGCTTCATGTCTCTTCTTTTTCTTTTTTTTTGTCTTATTTTCTTTTCAGTTCAAACTTTTTCATTCCTTTTTTTTTTTTTTCACTTTCAATCTATTTCTATCTCAGTTAAATCAAATATGTTTCAGTTTGATTGCAGTTGTGATTTAAGTAATATTTTTTTCTTCTGAACTAATTTCAGTTTAACTGATAAATTCAGTTGAATTTATTGTAGATGTATGTAATTATTGTTGCTAGTAATATCATTATTGTTAATATTATTATTCTTATTATTATCATTATTATTATTATTTATTATTCCCATTATTATTTTAATTTTAATCTATCCTATTTCATTCTTGTTGCTTATTTCTTCTCACTCAAGTTTTTTTTTTCCAAAAATTGTGATGATATGCATGGAAACTTAACAAGCAAATTGATAATATCATAGAAGTTATTTGTCGATTATTTGATAAAAACTATTACTGCTGATATTTGCAAAGTTCTCACAGTACAAGAATGATTATTCACTTATGTAATATTAATAATGAGGATGACGATGATGATGATGGTTACGATAATAATATGCATCATGAGAAAGTTTGTTTTCTTAAAACAATGTCAATGTTTTCATTTCTCGATATCTTTTAAGCTGTCATTTTTGTCCTCCTCTTTTAATTATCATTAGCAAAAAAAAAAGAAAAAAGAAAAGAAAAAAATATTTAAGAAATCCAATTTTCGCAACATACTTTTTATAATTTTTTCATAATTTAAATGTTTCGAAGAAAATTTAACAATAATGAAACATTTTCTTCAAAAACTTCCCTAAAATTCCGGAGCAATAAAATTATAAATAATATTAAAAGTTTCCATTCCAAAGCTTATTTTTCTACCTTATAATCATGCCATTTTATATGAATGAAATTTTAAAAAATTGTATTTTCTCATCATCAATTATTTGTTTAAATATTTCTAATAGATAATCTTCTAACAAAATTTCTAATTGAAACATTACAACCTAATAGATATTATAATTTCTCATAAAAATCAAATAATTTATAGAAATAATTAATATAAATTTAAAATTTAGGGACAAAAAGGAAAAAAAGTTCCATTTTCTATTAAAAGGCAATCTTGCTATATAAAAAAGTCTAAATTTTTTTAGAATAAATGAATAAATAAGAACTCTGAATGAAAATTAATCATAAATATATATGAAAACAAACGCCGACTATTTGTTTTAAGAAAAAAAATGAATAGAGTATAATAGCTACTATATGTTAAATGAAATGCAGCATCGCTAGTTTCTTTGTTTTTTTTTCAAAAACTTTTTCTCTCCTGTTTTATCCGGAATTCCCAGAATACTTTTTTTTTGCTTTCCTTTTTCATCATCAATTATTACCACCTTAAACAAAACTTATGATATTGATATAAAATTGGGGTAGAATAATTCAGTAAACTTTAAAATTAGTACTTAAAGTGATATTTTTTGCAAATATGTAATCATATATGTTGCTATTAAATACGAGAATAGAAAAGAAACTGAAATGGATGGAAATGAATAGAAATGGAGTTGAAATATTACGAAATAAAATGAATTTCAATGCAGCAAGTAGTTGCTATGGTAATTGATAGTAGGACAAGGAAGTGTTAGGAAAAAAAGTTATTTAAAAGAAGATAGCGATGAAATTTATATAATTATAATTAAAATCATAATAATTGAATTATTTATAATTAAAATTACCGTTAAGAAAAAGTTATCGCACTGAAGCATAAATTTGCAATAATATGGCAGTGTAAATTTAAAAACAAAAATAGGCAAGATTATCAAAAATTCCGTTTAAAAAAATTCCCGTAATTTTTTTTGTTTTTCGTTGTGGAAAATTTTTTAAAAATAAGTCGTAATTTTCTGAGAAAATTTAAAAGTACTATTTATTGACATTATCATTGTATAATCGATAAGGATCATTTCAAAATTTATCCTAATTTTCTGGATTTGAATGGAAAATAATTCATTTCCAGTCGAGCTTTACAAATATCTCAAAAAATGCTATCGGAAGGCGTTATAATTAAAATTTTTTCGAACTTTTACTGTATAATTCCGCAAAAATATTGATTAGAATGAATAATAAAAATGGTAAAACTGAAGGAAAAAAAAAGAGAATTATTATGAAATTGCAAATTCTAATCAGAAAAAATATGATATAAATTTGCAGATAATATAATACTTTTATAATGCTATTTTTCAGTTGATCAATAATATTTAATTTGTATATTTAACAACACGTGAATTATTTTACAAAACACATGGAAAATTTTGCTTATTTTAATATGCCATCTATTAATAATTATTCGTAAAATTAATCAAATCTTTAGAAAACTGTAAAATTGTTTAAAATTTCAAATCCTTAGATTTAAAAAAAAAAGGTTGCATTAATTTTTTTTTTTTTTTTTGAGAATTTTAGATTAATATTTAAGGACATAATTTTACATTATTTCATCCAAAAAAAAAAAAAAAAAAAGAAATGCAGAATTTCTGAACGCTATTTTTGCTATCACAATTTTTTACTGATTCATATTTTTCTTATCCGAAATAGACAAATCATCAAATGCGAATGATTAATCATTAAATTGATGGCATAATATTGAATAAAATTGATGACATAATTTTCATTCATAATTTCGTAATTTTTCAATATTTTGGAAAATTATTTAAAGTATTTTAGAAACAAAATGGAATTCTATAAGATATTGCTTGCATAAGGAGGTTTGATCTTAAGATAAAAACAAAAAGATTTAGCACCAAGAAATTCTTCAAGAATTTTATAATAAAAGGATGAAATTTTAGGAATTTTATAGCGACAAGTTTTCGATGTTTTAAAAAATTAAAATTTAATGCATAATGCGTTCGAATTTCTGAGATTTCACTTGTCGACATTCGATTTGAACGAATTCAAATTATGATTGCTGGAAAAAAAGAGTTGATTTAAAAATTTTTAATTATGACATAGTCAAAGAAAGCATGATATCAATAAAGACTTAATTTTATCGTTGAATTCGATAATATTTTTCAAATTTCTGAAAAATAATTTTTGGAATATTTTTTCGAAAACTTTTTTTTTTTTTTTTTTGCCAAACAACTGGGAAAACATTTCAAAATTAAGTAATACCACAATTTCGAAATGGCATCTTTCCCAAGACGTATAGAAGACAATATTCAAAGACTTGAAATTCTCAAACGAACTTGAATTTCTGTTGTTAAATTAAGTAATTACTTTTCCTGGAAAATGTGCCACATGCTGTTGTTTTTATCAAATTAGGTGTTGAAATTTCCGATTTGTATTTTCTGTATACTAACCGAATTTTTTAAATGATCATGTCCTTAGATCATGTCCTTAGAATAAGTAAAATTATAATATTCGTTAAATCCATTCTTCTATTTTTTATTACATCCCTTAGAATAGTTTGTTAGACAATAATAAAGAAATAATTGCAATCATATAACTTCAAATTATAGTTTCGATAATATAATTTCAAACTTTTTTCCTTTTTTTTTTTTTTGAACTTAAAAATGGAACAATTCTGCTATTTTTTATCCCTTCACCTTATCTTTATGCAAAAATTACCTGAAATTCCTTTCACGCACTTCAATTTTAAAAATTCTAGATATTAAACAATTCTCTTTTTTTCGTTGCGGAATTAAAAAAACGATTTCATCAAAAGTAATAAAATATTAAATTTAAAAAATTTTTCATTTTTGGTCATTATTAATACTAGCCATATATTCTGATTAAATAAATTCTAATAGTTTAAAAATTTTCTAATCTCACAATCGGCGACTTGACATATGCTATTCAGAAATTAGGAAATGTGATAGTTGACACAAATGATTTGCGAACTGCTTTAAATCCAAATATATTCGAACTGTATTATTCCGGATTAAATCTTCGGATGAGAAGATATTCGATGAAGTGCAATCTTTTTATTTGTTCATTAATGATAGCAAACCGAAAGCAATACGACTTACAGTGATAATTAATCGTGCAAGATAATTTTTTTGTACTTAAATTACCGATTCAGTTAATTATTCTGATCAAATATTACTTTCAAGGATTATTTTACAATTGCATGAATGCTAATGATGACAGAAAAACTTCGCATTTGTTGGAAAAGTTGAATTTTAATTAGTGTGACAGGAATGAATATAAGAAAAGTGTATCTTCCTATATAATACAAACAATTATTGAAGAATATTCTAGATAATTGATCACAGGATTATTTTCACTTTGTTGCTAGTAGAGAAGAATATTCGTCCTAGATTGTCGATTTGTTGTGGGACCGTTCGATGTATCGCCCTAGGTCACTTTAGAAATTGATGTTGAAGTCTGTAATAGAGAACTTGTGGGAAATCATCCAAAATCCGATGCTTATATATCCTTGCGGAGCTCCTCCTTTTTTGATCTCCAATTTGTTACCTTATGATTAGTCGGTCTCGCTTTGTTTATCTGTTGATTGGAGAATTTTGGCGGTAAACACGCTTATCGTTTCGGGCGGGAAACATGTTTATCCTTTTGCTTATTGTTTTAGCGGCAAACATGTCTACCGGCTTGTTGGTTCATTTGAAACTATGCACTTCCTGAACTTTACCGTTCCTCTTTATATTAATTATAGTTTTCGGATTTTTCTGACAGCATTTTTAATTCCAACAGAACTGGATAAAAATTTGCGAAATTACTTTCAATTTTGTTTAAGTTGCAAATAAACTTTTTTAAAGCATACAGCAAAATGTTTGCTTTCATCCAAAAGCAAGAAAAAAAAACCCAGCATAAATAATTTCAAAAATTTTTGTTAAAAATTGATTCAGCAGATGTCTAGATTTGATGTTTATAAACTATATACAGATATTTCAATTTCAAACAGATTACATAACCTTAACGGGAAGTTTTCAAAAATTTTATCGCACTTGAATTTTAAACTTTTGTAATATTTAAACCCGAAATTAAATTAGGTAAAACTTTAAATAAATATTAGATCGCGTTATATTTATCACTGCGATTTGCATTATGCTTACTTTCTTCTTTTACATTACTTCTATTTTCCGTTACGTGATGCATGATCTACATATATGAATTCGGAGGTAATAAAGGTTAGATGCATTATTCCAAATTTTATATCCGGGTTGTCGATGTGAAAACAAAAATATACAGTTTCAAAAAATTTAGAAGCTCGGCAAAGATTTTAAATGATTTAAGCACTTATTCATTGACCTTGCTAAAACTTAAATATTTACCTGCTTAATAATTCCAAAAAAATTTGTGGGAAAAAAAAGACAAACATATATACCGGAAATATTTTTTTTCCATCCTTCTTTCCAATTTTTGGCTTATTGGATGGAATATCATCAATTAATTCACACTATTACTAAAATTCCTTTTACCTAAACTTTTATTTGTATATTTGTTCTTGTCATTTACATTTTTATCTAATCGATAAAAAAAAGGTAAGTATTCTTGAAATAATGAATTTTTGTTTATTAATTGGAGAAATTATTTTGAAACAGAATAAAAAATGGATTATTTTTTTCCATTCTTCTCTTCCAGATTCAATTATTCATATACTCCCTTTTTTTTTTTTTTTTACAATATATACATATATATATATCGAAACAAAAATCAACAACAGTATCAAAAAATTTTCTTTCCATCTTGATTTATGGATTTTTTCAACTTCTTTTTTCGATCCCAATCCAAATTTTTTAATCAACAGTAATATTATTTGCATGACATTTATTATTTTCACCCTGTACAACAATCATGACATAATACATCAGAAATGTTATAAATAATAAAGGTGAAAAAATCTGCGTAAAATGATCCAAACGCCGATACAATCGTATTAATTGTCGTTTTTTTGCCCGAAAATTCTCACGCTCAAATTCATTCACAGCTTCCAAACGTCGTTTTTCCTTAAAATTCGTGGATTTTAAAGTTTTTTTAAATTTTTATAGATGATTCTTATTATAAATGTAATAATAATAACACAGATGAATACATTTCTATTAATTAATGTAATGATGCAAAATATATCCGAAATATTGTTTTCTATGAAATATTAATGAATGTTTTCTAACTGTATGATAGAATTAGAAACATTTCTTAATGCGTAATTGATTCATCTTTAATTAATTATTGGGGAAAATTTATGTCGAATTGGATTCGGAATAATTAAATTTATTTTCAAAAAATAAAAATAAAAATTTACAATAGCTCTGGTAGCTCTAATAAGAGCTAACACGACGACCGATTCAAATAATGAAAGTACTGTAAAAATTTTCATTGCCCGAAACCATGTATCTAATGGTGTGATATAACTGATATGAACATGATCTTCACCTCTTTCCATTTGTACCAATGTTAAAAGCACATAAAAGAATATTTAAATAATTAACAAAACTTAATGATTTGATTAAATCTTGAAATTTCAAAAATGAATTTTCCAATTATTCTAATAAAATTTTAACTTTGAAAAGAATAACGGAAATTTCAAAACCTTTTACCATTTTAATATTCTCAACTCCTTTTTTTTGTTTTTTTTTAGGTGAATTTAAAATGAAAAAAAGGAAGAAGAATGAAAATAACTAACGGAGATTGGTGTGATGATTCTTACTT
The DNA here is from genome assembly GCA_000499405.2 of Onchocerca volvulus. Taxonomy (NCBI): domain Eukaryota; kingdom Metazoa; phylum Nematoda; class Chromadorea; order Rhabditida; family Onchocercidae; genus Onchocerca; species Onchocerca volvulus. The sequence continues at coordinate 1,689,682 of HG738138.1, forward strand.
CCTCATAATTATACGGTACAAATGGTGCAATCCAGGCGAAAAACATGGCCAAACAACTTGGTATATATTTTTCAATGATAAATCGTGAACCAGTTCGTTTTAATTTAAATAAAACACGAAGACATGATGATGGTACTAAAAATTTTTAAATTATTTTAAGAACAAGTTACATTAAGAAATTTTTATTTATTTATTTTTTTTCTATTCATTAAATGAAACTATGAAATGGAAATGACTACCATTAATTTTACGATTTGTAAAATTTTTGAAAAAATAATAATATTTGAGGAATGAAAGAAAGTATAAAATTAATTTAAAAATAAACTAATTTATTTTTCAACATTCTATGTTACTTACGATTCATAAGGTTGCAAATGCAATGTATATTATGGTAATATAATACTACTTTATTATGCCTGATATGCTTATCTTATTAATTTTACATTATATGATTTTATTGAAATTTGAAAGTAAGTTTATTTTACTAAAAATGAATTTCAATCCTTACACAATTTTCCATCCACAACACAATGATGTGCATGCCCGGATACAAGTTGGAAATCAGGTGACGGTTGTGTTGACACTAAATTTATTGGATTCGTGGAAAGCCAGGAAAATCGAACACTTGAAGATATATGCGAAACTTCAAAGGATATATTTTATTTCTTCATTCAAATTAAAATTATTATTCCAAAACTAAACTACAAGTGTTTAAATTGGAAAAAAAAAAGAAGAAAGAAACTTCGGCAATTAGAATTATATGAAAAAAAAAAAGGGAAAAAAGTTGGTATCTTTGAAATTTTTTAAGAAATTTAAAAAAAGTAATTTGATGCGTAAAAATTTTTTAATATTAATTTAATTCTTTATAGTATAAATTTCAGGAAAAAAATAGCGCTAAAATTAAAAATACAATTTGTTGTACTTACATATCACATAAATTATATATATAGGAAAAAAAGTGAAACAAACGTGAACTAATCATAAGTTGACATTGTTGATCATCATGTGGAAATCGACAAAAAACCATATAGCAAGATGGTTGTAATGTTATTCTAGATGAAAGATGAAAGTTAGATAAAATTAGTAGCGAAAATAAAAATTAATTAAGTGATGTTGTAAAACTGGAAAGATCAAAAAAAAATTCGGAAATTTCATAATCCAGAATATCAAAAAATATTCAATGACAGAATATTTTTGTATTACCTCATAGTATAAATAACTAAGCCATTTGGGCTTATTAGCATCCGAAAATTTGGAAATGAAACGTAATGAAAATGTGAATATTTAGAATTAACAAAATACGGATCAGGTTTCCATATTAGATCCAGAATTCTTTTTTCCCAAATTCTTATCCATTTTGTATAATTGTTCATCAAACGTGGATCAACCCAACTCATTTGCATTTCAAAATCTTGAACAAAAACAAAAATTTAATTTAAATTTTTGAAATTCCAAATAATTATTATACTTTCACATGTAGAATAATAAAAATATAACAATTTGCTTACCAATAGTATAGTCCATATTTCTTGAATCGAAATTAGCTAAATGAATAATTTTCAGTGCAAAACTAACATCAACCGGTAAATCTAAAAGTTTTCAGCATCATTTAATAAGAATGTAATAATTTTACAAATCATATCTTTGAAAAATTTCTATTTAACACAAAATAAATTTAGAAAAGAAGAAAACAAACTTGAAATTGCAGTAGGCACAATATTATGGTCGTAGTTTACAGAACGCAAAACTGGAAAAATGTAACTGCCTCCATAATGACTTAATATGAAAATATAGTAGAATGTAGTGATCTTTTAGAAGTGGAGAAATTTTCTCAAAATTTGTGAACTCTTCCAAACCAAATTTTTTTTTTGAATTAACGAGACAATATGATTTATTTGTAATGGTAGCAGTCAATTTTAATAAGCTCACTATAAACCTTCAATTGATTTAGCTCCTCTATTTCATTTTAATTTCAGTAAAAATTTCAAGTTTTCTCTTAACGATTTTCGTCTGCAAAAATTTCCTCAGCCATTTAAACTGTAAACTAATTTATAACTAATTTTACTGAGGAGACATTTGAGCCTTGCTCAAATGATTTTATTGCAGGTAAAAGTCAAATTTTATTAGTAGAGATGTACATATTGCTTTCAATTTGAAATGAAACTTAACTTCAGCTTGAATAAATACTGAATGATGTTAATTCAAAAATGTTTAATCATAAATAAAATAGCATCGGAATCTCAATTAGATTACCTGTCACAAATACCTGTGCAAGCATCCAAACTGCTTAAATTTGCCATCAAATTTAGAATTAGTGATTTTTTTTCATCACTTATATCAACATTCGGTTTGTTAACCAACACATTCGTAGAATGAATAGTACCACTATCAGCAACAATAACTTTCTCACTTTTATCTTAAAATGAGATTACACTTTTAATTTGAATAATTCAAAAATTGCAGGGAAATTAAGCTTTGAACAAAAAATAGGAATTCATGAAATTTAAAAATAACATAGCTTATAATTCAATAAATACAACTTTCTTTTCATTCTTTTCCTTTTCTTTTTTCTCTTTGTTTTTGTGAAATTTTCCTTAAAACTCATACTCTTGAATCCATCATGCTTTCTCCTATTACATATTGCTGAATATTCAACATGAAAATATCATCATCTACAAAATAAACAAGATGAAAATAAACAATAATGGATATATAAATTTTCTTTCTTTAAATATAAATGACTCTTAAATTGTATAAAATACTTCTCGACTTATATAAATGACTTTTAACTTGTATAAGTTATTCCAACTTTTATAAGTGATTTCAAACTTCCTTATATGATTCTTAGGTTGTATAAATAACTCTTTAACCTGCACAAATGACTTCTAACCTCGATATCGATTGCTACTCTCTTCAATAATCATCTCTTTCGAATCAATCGATGCTAACGAATTAAGCTTTTCCGTATCGTCAGCAAAATTTGCCCATCGTTTATCACTTTGACCTTCAACATATTTCATTTCATCATTATTAGAGAAAAATTAATGAATGAAAAGGTGAAAAAAAAAAAAAGAAATTAAAAATTGATAATTCATAATAAAACTTACCCATTTTAATAATTAATAATACTAATACCAATAACCATTTCATAGTGGTATATATTCAAATAGCTATTATTCATTTGCTATTCTTGTCATCTTCACTGTAACAAAAAATAAATGAATTGAAAAAAAAAAAAAAAATTTATGAAATTTATTTCCTTTCTTTTGCTTTTGTTTTTTTATTTACAATAAAAATAAAAAAGCAAAAGCATTTTTTTTTTTAATTTCCATAATTTAATTTTTTTCATTTAATTTTCAAAAATTTTTAAATTCCTATCATTTAAAAATAAAAATGCGTGCATAAAAAAAAAAAAGAAGAGAAAGCACATAGTTGTAATCTTATTAATTTAAAGAAACTAAAACTTTTGTAGGTATTGCAAAATCTCGTTTTCCTACTTCATTCCTGATGTATCAAACATTTTGTAATCGATCCACGCTCTCCCCGCTATCTCATCCTCCTCCTATTTTTCTCATCTTTTGTTATTTATTAAAATAACCGAAAATTCTCTATAAACTTTACCGAATCAAATTTTCCATTCATTTTTTCATTTATCTTTTCTCTTTCCATCTTTCATTTCGTTCTGAGATTTTTTTTTTTTTCAATGGACTATAAAATAACAACTAACCACATTTTTGGGCTTAATTTTGAAAATTTATTACTGAATTTTATCCAAAAAAATTAAGAATTTTTCTTGGATCAATCATCTTATGATTTCCAATTTTTAAATTTCAAATTCTTCTCCGAATAGTATTAAAACTGGATAATGATGATAACACTTTATAAAATTATGCCAATACGAGGTTATAAACTGAAAAAATAATCATTGCAAGAGTAGGATAATCTGGATGATAAAATAATGCGAGTGGTAAATAAATGAAAAGGAATAACAGTTGTCCAGGTCACGTTCACGTTCCCCATTTTAGATCGTAACCATCACGTGACACTGTCCAACACAGAAACGTGTTTTACATCTCCACAGTGAGAACTGTGTTAATGAAAGAAAATTTCTCTTCAACTGAAATCGAATAATTTTTTTTAGCTGACACAATACATTACCAATTTTCCCATTCTTTGAACTGTTTCCGCAAATTAATGCCAATAAAATCAACATGATGTTCACTCCTTTATGCCTGATTAAAATCACATAGTGCCATCATCACTTCAACAAAACAGGAAGAATGATAAATAGTATGATGAAATCACTTGTCAGCACCGTTCTTTAAAAAAAAAAAAAAAAAAAAAAAAAAGAAATCACAACTTGCAACTTGGTTCCCGGTATCTGATACTGTTACCAAATTAACAATCAGTCAATGTTGCTAATGTCTTTCCAGCCATAACATAATCATCACAAAAATTATATGCACAAAATCTATACTTTCACAAAGTTCATTAAATCTTTTATGATATAAAGCATATATGACACTTAAAAAGAGAAATTATTAAAACACAGTATTTTTGCAATGCAATAACAGATAAAACTATTTAAACTACGAAACCAATAAATGTATTTCTTAACTTAATCAGAAATTATTTACTACCTAGTAAATAACCAACATTAACACTGTAACGAAAAGTAACTTCACCATAGATATGTAAGGCACGAATGAAATCAAGAAGTTGAAAAAAAAAAGAAAAAATTTGCATCGAATTTGAACCTGATTTAAAAAAAAATATACAAGACACTAGAAGAGATAGACAACAGAACCATTTCCAAATGAGGTTAATTAACAAATACCCAAAGACCAATGAAAGACATGCAAAAAATACATTTAATTCACTTATAACTCCTTTGAGTTAGACTAGTTCTAAAAATCACAAAAGAAGATGGATATTAGGACTGGAAGATTGCAGCAAATAAAATCAGTTACTTATAGATAGCAAAACTATATGGAAAATGAAATAACGAACAAAAATAAAAAAGGTCTGCTTAACATTAAATAGAACACTCAAAGCCTCTCCTAACTTGGAAACTAGACCTTAAAATTTCACCCTGAAAACCCTAAACCGATGCCAGCTAAACGGAATATTTGAGCAAGACGAGGCTGATCCAGAGGTGGTCGATGTCGATCAAGTTTAAACACACCACATGAATGATTGCAAGAAAAATATTGAGGAACATCATAAACCGGATTTCTCATACGTTTATCAATAGGTATAATATGACCTTCGGTTGTAAACAGAATACGTTCTTCATTACGATTCACTGCATTGTTTACATCGAACAACTAAAAAAATCTCGAAATTTTGCCGTAAAAACTATTGTTTTTCTCAAAATACAAAGCAAATTTCTGCCAAATAAGGAAAACAAAAACATGATTACAAAGAAGAAGAACCCATTTGGGTAAATAAGACTCCAATAGCAGAACAAACTTACGAGATACAAATACTTCACGGTTTCAGAAAGGAAAAACGATTCCATTCGATCTTCTAACGATTTATCGACAACGTTATGCACTGTGGCATAGCCACACTTTACCCTTGCGAATGTATTAAGAGATTGAAGAATGTCAAAACCGACACGAAGATAAAACGGGTTTTGTGTAGCACGATACAACATGTAGGTTGATTCCGCCAGTTCCGGTCTTAGCGGATAAAAATATACGTCGGGAATCCTGAAAAGGCATATTAAATATTCTACAAAGTAACTCTTTATCAATGTTAACTCAGTAAATACACAGGATAAGACAAAAAAGAAACTCAAGAGTGGCGAATATGTGATGGAGTCTCTAAAAAATCAATGAAAACAACTACTTACTTTAGGCGCCAGTTGTACCGTTCAGGAATGGCATCATATCGCTTCCACAATGAATAATATATGGCATGGATACAAACTGCTTCATCAATATCGCCATTCAGTACTTGAACAGCAGCAAAACTAGCCTGTGGCAATATGTTATTAAATTTGAAAAGGAAAATTTTGAAATTTAAATTAAATCAGTCTTCGCCTATCCATATTACAAATACCAATATCTAAGAAATGAAATAAATATCAGATAAATCTGAGAGGTGACAAACTTGTAAAGCATCAATCCAGGTATTTAGCAACGAACCATCTCGCATGTCAACATTTACATACATTGGTGTTTCTCCCTCTCCTAAAACACAACGATCACGGCCACGTCGTAACTGACTTATTATAAGCGCATATGCTTCCTGCATATTTCGACGTGAATAAGTTTATTACTTTTTTCTCTTTCAAAAAAAGAATTTATCAACTTAAATTTCATACGCCCCATTCTTCATATTATTGGCAATATTTACTATTGTTAAACACAGAATGTTATGATTTGTAATGCTAAACCTCATTTTATATTCCCATAAACGGTCATGTAGTTTTTCACTGAAAGGTTTTTTTTCTCCAACCCACATCGAGGATGGAGTATAGCAAGAAAGCTATCAATAAAACACAAAATTCGTATAAGCAAGAAAATCAATAAGCTGCATTATTTCTCATTTTTAAACTTTGAAATCTCATGAAAATAATACTTTAAGTTGCTATGGATGGGAACTATTATATGAAATATTCCATAAAATATGCAATAACCTGGAACATTTTCAAATCAGTCTCAACACCGAATAGTACAAAAGCTTTAAGCAAATATTCATAAAACGAATCGAGACCTGCACCAAGTCCACTAATCACACCTTTCCATTCGCCTGTTTGGATGTTTACGACATTGCCTGAAAAGAAACATATTTTGAAAAGTTTCGAAAAATGAGCGTCTGTTTTTGGAAAAAATAGAGAAAAAACTTTGGAGTAATTGTGGATAAGACAGTAAGATCTATGGAAATATCCACACAAAGTCAGCCATGAAAAGCTTAAACTAACGTTATCAGCTATACTGTAGAATAAAGTTAACTGATAAGATCACAGCTAATAAAATCAAAAAACAATGATACCGACCTAATAAACCAGTTACTTTATCCCTCAAAGACCACAATTTCCGATTAGTCCTGCGCGCCAAATTTTCATATGTACCATCACCCAGAAGACGAGAGAGAACTGTAAATTCCAATAACAAACTTCCGGCTCCAGCGACACAATTTTCGTCAGTCGTTCCTTCCTTCACACCACTTTGTAAATTCACTCGTGGAAATGGTATACCTGAAATACACGTAAAGTTCTCCAAAATCCTATAGGTAAAAAATTAAGGTAAATTATCTGAATCTTTAGCAAAATTAAGGGTTTGAAAAGCAAATATAAAATATGAATATACCAGTTTCAGTGCCATTAAAAGCTGGTAACAGACGAATAGCCAAATCATGTGCCATTGTAAGCAGTTCTCCATCATAATCACTTAGAGCATAATTACCCAGCATATGGGAATCATCAGTAAGGATCAAATGAGCTGACAAAAGAGACCCGATTATCCTAAAAAAGGTTGAAAAAATCACAGAAGAATGCGGAAAACAATGAAATAAGAGACTGAAAAGAATAATACATTGCTGATAATACATTATCACCTTAATCGTCAGCGGTATCCTGTACTGCCCAAAGTTAATGCTCTTACATTCGAAAACCTGACGAGACCTCTTCAGAGAAGCCTATGTATTCAATTCCAAATTAGTTTTTCGGTATAAGCCCTTAATGTAAGCCCGATTTCACTACTTGTCTGGGGTTTCCTGGAGTTATTATTAATTTCACAAAATGATGTGATATCCAAACTCCATCGCATGAAAAATTTAATTTGCGTATCATTTCAAAACTTCAGTTACCTTATTGTTGCTTCAAACACTTGTACCGTAACGTTTCTCTCAAAGGAAACGTTGTCGATCACCATTCTAATAGCATTATGGAATTCAGTTCGATTCTCAAAAACAACTAGAGTATCCAACGATTCTATCTAAAAATGAACCAAGGATTACGATAAATTTTCTTTATTAACTATAAGAAAGCAGTTTTCACTTGTATAAGGTGCTTTATCCAAAAATCGAATATCATAATTGGCAAGAGAACGACAACAAACCAAAGAAAGTGAATAATCTCCAAGAACATCATTAATATTGATATTGGACCTACAAAAAGAATATTTTTGACATGAAAGATGTGAAACTGTTATTCACTGCTACAGACACTATCAAAATTAGAAAAATATACGAGGAAAATTTTCCAAAATGAAGATAATAAAATGCATAACTATTGCTTCCAAATAACTTTTCTTTTTTAGCTATGAAAAAGAGCTACAGCAAATACTGAAAGCATTCCCTTCCTTTTTTCACCATACGAATTTTATCGAAAACGAATAAAACAGAAAAAACTGGGAACTTACGGATGGAGATGGTCATAGCCACGACCGCAACAATTGATTGGATCCAATTCGTCCATGGGAAAAGCATGTCGGATGTAATTTTCATATGCAAAATAGAACATTTCTCGCGTTGCCTTTTTTGCTTCCAATAATTCTTCGGATGTAAAAGTTGCATATTTCGAAGTATAATTATCAATGATGAACGGATAAATGCCCATAATAACCGCTACTAATGCCCAGAACAAAAAAAAATCCAAGAAACATATCATACTTTAACAAAAAACGCGTAGATAAACCTGAATGAAAAATATATTCTATAAATTGCTGAATCTTACAATTGACAAAATCAAATTTAAATTAATTTAAAAATGCATAGAGAACTTAAGAAAGTTAAAACTGAAAAAAAAAGAATTTACTTACAACACAATTAATCTTAAACTATGCTGAGGATATTTTGCAATAAAAATATGGGATGGCACTTCGCTGAAGTCCATACTCAGTTCAACATTCCAAGCCAGAATTTGACAGTTTGAATAATGGATGTATTTAGTGAATAAATTTGCATTATCCTGGAAGTGCGAAATGACAAAAGAAGGAATTTAAAAAAAAAAAAAAGAAAAGAAAAAAAAGAAAAAACACTGATACGAAAAATGGAAGTAAGGAAAACGCGCTTTTGAATAAAAAAGAAAAATTAGTTTTCGGCTATAAATTTATTATCTTTTTCCGAATATCTCAATACTCTAAGAATTCCTTTCTGAATTTTTATTTCCGCCATCATGAAAACAAATTCTGTCCATTAATCTCTCACTTTATTTTCACATTTTTTTTGCAATTCCTCCAATAAAAAAAAAAAATTAGTTTTCGGCTATAAATTTATTATCTTTTTCCGAATATCTCAATACTCTAAGAATTCCTTTCTGAATTTTTATTTCCGCCACCATGAAAACAAATTCTGTTCATTAATCTCTCACTTTATTTTCACATTTTTTTTGCAATTCCTGCAATTAAAAAAAAAAAAAAGAAAAGAAGAAAATGAGAATAACAATTAACACTTTGGTATTTCCGTATTTTTAAATGCGTAAAACAGCGAAAATACAAAAAAAAAAAAAATGGCGAAACACGTGACAATTCCATTTAATTTGCAACATACTACTATATTTTAAGATGCGTAAACACCGTAAACATAAAAAAATGCGCCAAACACGTCAACACGTCACAATCCCATATAATTCCACGTCACATCCGGATGCATAAACAACGAAAACATAAAAATGCACGGAACACGCACACCCACGTCAACAAAATGATCCATAATCCCCTGATATAAACGAATATAGAACGATGAATCCTACAACGCTTTTTATGGTGTTGTAATTGGAAGGTTGCCAACTTCTCGTTTTCACTGAGCTAAATTTGCCCCTTTCAGGACTGTTTGTAAGAGTTAGGGATGGTTTGCTTCGTCTTTGATTGCCTTCGATGGTGTGTTGCGTTGAATGTGACATTCGGAATCTGTGAAGGATTGGAATTTCAATTTTTTGATCTGAGAAATGAGAAAGTTTCGGAATTCCCTGAAGTTGAGTGTGTTCGCATTTATTTAGATTTAAAATTTAATCCAGAATTCTCACTCATAGTTTGATCCGATACTTACACAAAAATTTCCATTGATGACATGCAGTATCGCCAATTGTTTACATTTGGGATTTCATCATTCATTGAAATCTGGTGAAATAACGCCTTCACATGGATTTCGTTTACTTCCTGTCCCTTAATTTGGTTCCTTTTTTTTTTTTTTTTTTTTTTCATTTCATTGTCTTCAAGTTTAATCATATAATAGGAATGAAATGAATTACAATACCATCACTTACGCTTGCGCTTTTAAATAGAGTGTTTAGACTTCTAATAAAAAAAAAAAAAGGATTGGGTTATAGTTCTAGGATTTGACATCCAGTAGCATTTTTGTGCTGGGAATTGCGTATTCTAAATACGATTGATCTGTATATTGTGTTAAAACAATATCTTTAATTTAGCATTCAGATTATTCGAAGAAATGGCTGAAAAGGGAAGACCTGTAAGTCGAAGTAGCATAAGTAGTGATGATGAAAAAGGTGTTATGGAAACACCGGCGAGCGATTTGGTTGTGACCAAATATGCAATGGCCGCTGATATCGTCAATGCAGTCTTGAAAGTAAATTTTAGCATTTACAAGAAATCATTTATTTATACGAATACATTAAATGAAATGGTTGAATAGATAGAACCAACAGTTTCTTTCTGGAAAGTTTACACATAGAGTGTTGAAAGACTTGCCGAACAGCTGAGCTGTCTGAAGAAAGATATATAATTGGAAGAAGAGATATTTGTTGCAGGAACTAATATCAGCTATAAAAGACGGTGTTGAAGTAGGCGAAATTTGTGATCTCGGCGATAGGCTTATGAGTGAGCGGATAGCAAAAGTTTTTAAGAAGGAAAAAGATGCCTTGAAAGGTATATAATTTATGTTTATCTTACATTTTCTATATCAGAATAGTTTCCGTCTACAAATCCATTTTTACCAATTACATGTGCGCATTAAATGCTCACGTTAATAATGGAATCCTTTGGAAATTAACAGTTTTCATTATCTTTCATTTAATTTATCGTTTAACAAAGTTTTCCACTTCCAATCTGTTTCTATAATTTTACGATTACTTATCATTTACTTTGATCAAATTTGGTGGTATATTTTCCAGTTAGAACTGAACCATCCAGCAGTCAATATAGGTTTAATATAGCTATTGGATGAACGGTATCGGATTCTTTGTTGCATTGAATAAGGTTCATGAAATTTGTGTGTTCTTCTTTAGGTATTGCTATGCCAACATGTATTTCAATTAACAATTGTGTCTGTCATTTTTCTCCATTGCGAAGCGATCCGCCAGTGATTATCAAAGATGGACAAATGGTGAAAATTGACCTCGGAGCTCACATTGATGGTTTCATTGCAACGACTGCTCACACCATTGTTGTTGGAGCTTCTCCAGTATGTTGCCATTTTTAGCTTTTTGTTTCAGCGATAGCGTATTTAATAGATATTATGTTCACTGTATCATTTCGATGTTGAAAAAAATATTCATTTAGTATAGACTGAATTCTTTGGCGTCCATAGCATCCATACTTCTATTAGTCTATCTTAGATAAAATTCTTCTTATAGAACTTCTAGATTTAAATTCAGTTTTGGAACAACGATGGAATTAAATTAGGTTTGATATTGTCTGATTCTGAGTTTCAATTCAGGAAAATAAGATAAAAGGCAGGAGGGCAAACGTAATGCTTGCTGCGTATAATGCTATGGAAGCAGCAATTCGCATGCTTCGTCCAGGATTGTATAAAAATATGGAAATTACAGATATGATCGACAAAATAGCAAATATTTATCAGGTATATAAAAGTAAATGTATTATTTTAATTTTACAAACAATTTTTGTACAGCAGTGGAACAGAGGAGATCGCTTTCCGCGATATAGGATCAGATTCAATTTCCAACATGGTCAAATGAGACATAACTGTTTTATCTTTTTTATAGCCGTATTATTTATTTTTTCTTTTTGTCTTTTTCTCGTTGGCTGATTGATTTGTATTTCTATAATTCGCTCCATTCTTTCTTTATGTCATGAATTTCCAAAAAAACATTTTAAAAAGTCATACCTGTATCTGATGTCGTGAATTTTTTCTTCTTTGAGAGTTTGTGTCAGTGAAATGTAAAGACTTAAGATTTGAGTCGAATTTTGAATGCGTGGACAATTAATTTTTATGTTTATTTTTAATACCGCAAATAATTGATGACAGAGTAATATAAAGAATAGGAAATTAAGTTTATGGAATAAAAATTAATACAGCCGAGGATTACTAAGTCGAAGAATTAAGGTCGAAAACACAACAGCTTACAGCAGTTACTAGCTTCATTTACAACCGTCGAAATTCACAGGAGTCGAGTTTACCACCACTACTAGCCAAAACCATTTTTTTAATAACCCTTCTATCCTAAATAGGCGGGTGTGGCTTGTAAAATACAAAAAAGAGAATTACACAGCTTTCTCATGCTGTGTAAGAGATTGGTATGAGAAAGGATATAATTTTTGTAGTAATTATTAGCATATCGATGTGAAAAAACTTACATGTTACATGATTAGCATAAAGGATGTGAATCTTACATGTTACATGATTAGCATATGGGATATTACATGTGAATTGAATAACAATTCAGATAATTTTTTTTTTTAGTGTAAGTATTTTGAGATAGAAAAGTTATTTTGGGTTTTCCGACAGATATATGATTTGTATGTTTTTTCAATAAGATGGCCGCATTCATTATTTCCAGGTAAAGCCAGTTGAAAATATGCTCTCGCATGAATTAAGGAAGAATAAGATTGATGGGGAAAAGCAAATTATTCAAAATCCTGGTGAAAAGCAGCGTTCTGAAATGACGAAATGTAGTTTTGAAAAATTTGAAGTTTATGCTATTGATATTCTGATGAGTACTGGTGAAGGCATGTTATTTCTTTCTGTTTTTATTTATATCCTGAGATTTTACGAATTAGCTACACTTTTAGAAACCATTTTGTAGTAATGCTCGCAATATTCGTTGTCCCCCATATGATTGAAGTAACAACAAACAGTCCGCCTGATGATCTCGTTTAAGAATTATCATTTCACTGCCTTCCCCAGCTTTATTTACTAGTAGCTATTCAAACAGTGGGAGCTGTTCTTTGTAGTCATCTTAATATTATGATGAATTTTAAGGAAAAACTCGTATTCTGGATTCGAGAACGACAGTTTACAAAAAAGTGGATGATCTCGTTTACTCACTCAAAGTTAAGGCATCTAGGTATGTTGAACAGATTTCGCTTTTGTTTTAGGCTGATCCGTGTTCTAATCTCTTAGGTTAGTGGTCATTTTTGCACATTGTAGCAGTTGTAGTTTTGTGCAATGATTTTCTTCAACACTTCAAAACTCTTTGCTCACAGAGATGATAAAAGGTAAAACTATTGAAGATGTAACACAGATAAAGAACACTCAAATAGTGAAAGAATGATGATCTCTTTCAGTAAAGATGCATTATTTGATGCCTGCTAAAAATGTTATAGAAGTTGTTATTTATGATTATCAAAGTAAACAAATAAAAGTAATAGAAATTAATCGTAAGGTGCGTATTCTCTTGATTTCATTGTTTTTAGTTGTTTATTTTGTGAAGAGTTTTAAATTTATCATGTGCTTTTGTGACTTTTATGACTTTGACACTCAATCATCTATTTTTACATTCTTATATTTATTTTGTTTAATTTCAACTGATTCAAACTGGATGATTGCAATACATTAATGACTTTATTTTCCTCTATTAGTTTTATAGTGCTTTTTCTGTTTCAGAATGTTTTTGTCGGCAGCAGTGAACAAATATGGCCTAATGCCATTTACTTTACGTTCATTTGAGGATGAGAAACTAGCGAAAATGGGTGTTGTGGAATGTGAACGACATAATCTGATGCGGCCATATCAGGTCTTTTTCTTTTTTACCGGAAATATTGCTCATAACACTGCTTTTATTCTTTCAATACATTGGATCAGATGTAAATACTGTTTTAAGATTCTAGGAAGTAAAATTTCCTCCCTTCGAAATAGAAAGATCTACGGAGATCATTAAAATCGCATAGCCAAATTACCCTTGTAGCAGCAGTACTTTCGCATAAAAGAGTAATCATAAAAGATAACGAAAAAATATATATATATATTTAAAAGATATCTTATGATACCCATTTTCTTAAGTCTGTTTGCCCTGTTTTCTTTTTATCTTCTCTTTGCTTTCGCCACAATTTTGGATAGACGAATGTCAGCAAGTTGGTTTGGTTTGAAGACTATTATAGAGAAGTTTTCCAATTGTCTTGAAAAAAATATTGTTCTTCCTGAATTTGAGTTTTTTTTTTTTTTATATATATAGAAATAATGAAACTGGGGTTATTTTTACTTGATTTGTTGATTAGAAATTAAGTTCTTCCTTTTCAGGTTCTTTATGAACGAGATGGTGAATTTGTGGCCCAGTTCAAGTCCACTGTATTAATCATGCCTAATGGATTACTGAAGATTACTGGATTTCCTCTTGATATGAATATGCTAGAAAGCGATATGAAGATCGAGGACCAGTTGGTTGGTTTTTTCAGACAAAGTCAACAATTCTAATTCAGCTATTAATTTGTGGTTTGGAACAAGTTTTCAGTTCACTTCGATTTTCAAAAAAAAAAAAAAAAAAGATTTAGCTCTCTCCACATATATATATAATCATAGATCTGAAACTTCTGAAATGAAACAAATCCAGATTACATTTTGGAAAGGCATCCGAGAAATGTTTGGTGTCTTTGATTTCGTGTTAAAATTTCTTTATGGAATTGTTTTCTAGATCACATCTCTATTGAATTCCTCACTGAAGCCTAAAAAAGCAAAGAAGAAACCAAAAAACGACAAAAAGGATGAGGCTGATGGTGCTCAGAAAAAAGATGGTATCGTCGAGAAGCAGGAGCATGTTGAAACCCAGAATGTGGACGTGAAAGCTCGGAATATGGACAAGAAATCCGTGCCATCTGATGACAGGGATGGTGTGAAAGCTGTGCGAAAGATTTAAGAACAAATGGTCATTAAAATTAGCATGTTTGAATAAAGCGGGTTTTGACGAACATGCTTTTATGATCGTAACAGCGATAATATGCATCATCGGATTTGTTAGTCTACCCTTTTTTCTTTCTTAAAATCAAGGAATACATTGGCCTTTTTGTTATTGTTTGAGTGTTGTTTTTGTTTTTTGAAACGTTTTTGTTTGATGCATGTTTTGCAATTTTCTATGTTTCTGAAGACAATTTATGAAGATTATTTGGAAATATAGTTAGGATTAATTATGCGCAACAAATGCCGCAATGTAACAAGCAGATGAATAAATGGTGTGATTGGTTGTCTGATATGAGTTTATTTGAAAATATGCAGTATGACTATGTCCTACGTTAGTAGTGGCTTCACATTTTGTCCAAGTAAAAGCGCATAGCATTGAAATGACCAACAGTCCCGGCTTAAAGAGTATAAATGTTTTTGGTTATGGCTACTGTTATTTTTGTTAATGGTGGGAAGGAAGAAATGATGGAGGAAAGAAAGGCATTGAAATCCAACTTTTTGTTTCATTAGTTTTGCAAGCACGTATAATCATGATGTTTTCATGATTTTGATCATTTCCAAATGATAGCTCTTAGCTAATATTTTATCGTTATTTTTTTCACTGTGAACTTCAAAACAAACTTTAGGATTTCAAATTAAATTGAAGTTGAAGAATGTGATTGGAGCAGACTTCTTTCCAGTCGTCAAATTACTGTGTTATATTGTTTAAGCTATACGTTGTTCAATACAAGATAGCAGAATTGTTCTGTGATTTCTTTGTTTTTTTGCCTATATAAAATGAAATGTTGAAGAATAACGAATTCTATTTACCTGCAGTTAAACAAAAGTTTAATTCCGATTATTAGGACATTGAAAGTCAATTGGATTTTGGTATAATGTTCGTACAGAACAAGTAATGGAGGTTTCGGATTTACATCGATAGTGTATATTATTCGTCTATCGAATTCGTCTATCGAAATGTCTACGATTTTCACTCATGAAACCGAAATGGTAAATGAGAGGAGGTATTTACGTGCGGTTTTCTCGTGAATTTCAAAGATTTTGACTACCACGACTTGACCTAACTTTGGAGGAGAATCTGTTGTGAAAGAGAGTTTTGGGGGGATTTTTATGGGATTAGAAATTGAGAAGAATTGGATTTTTGTGTAACGAAGTTTTTGTTATGGCAGACTTAATTCGCTGCAACTACGATACGCAATGAATTGATGGATATCGCTAATACATTAATAGTTGGGTACGAATGTTATCTGAATATTGGGATAGAAAATTTGAAGCGTTCTTGAGGATAATGTGTAATGAAAAGAAGGGAATGAATGAGTGTGTGATAAAATTGGGAGAATGAATGAATGGAACAGCTCTTTTTGTAGTGAGATTTTTTTATAACGTTTGATAAAATTTGATTTTGATGATCAATAAAGTAACGTAGTAGAAGATGGTAATGTAAACATTGCAGGTAGTAAATATATGTTTGCATTGTTTTAACAATTTGTGTAATAAGATGACTGACAAATTAAAGAGAATCTGAATAGAGATATTCATTTTTTATTTCAGACCTTTCATGTAATTATAAATTTGACAGATAAAGAGATGATTTATTTGTTATTGAAGCTAGAAATATTCCACATGACTCTAAAATTTGGTAGATTGGTAATTTATGAATTGAAACAATTACAATTCTCACATACTCAAATCAAGATATTCAGCAATACAAAAATACAATGATTATCGAAGAATATTTTGTTTATTTCGACAAAGTTCGTTAATTTTCGAAATCATTTAAAGAGATGAGACGATTTCGTTTTTCCAGTTGCGAAAGAATGAGGTCGATTACTGGATAATCCAAATCCGTTTAAAAGTCCGTTTGAGAAATATTTGAATGAATATTCTAATTTCATGCCGAGATCTAAATTCACTTCTGATTATTGGATGTTGTTAAACTAGTAGCTGATTGCCTGATTGGTTATATCGCGTGGATTTGAAATATTGATAGGTGAGTGAGTAAGATAAGTCGCTTTGATTATGCTTGCGTTAATTTTATTTAGATGTGCGAAAACGCTACTAGCACTAATTCCTTGAAATAACCCTTAAATTTCCACTAATAACCCTTAAATTCACATGACATTCGAGAACACGTCATTCAATCCGATTAATATATCTTCTCACATTTCGAACATGTTTAGCTCCATTGTCTATAGATGACTATCACCATACTGATCTTTCGATATTGATCACCATATTGATCTTTCGTGCCACCGTATTGATGCTTTGAATTATTTTGGATGTTAGTGGGACAGTTTCTGTCAGTTCGGATTTTTAACCCAGCAGACTATTTTTTATAAAATTATTCGAAACTTCGTTTCGAATTTCTAGAACACTTATTTGAAATCTTATCCTAAAATTTGAAAATATTTCATGTTTCTGATTTTTCTTCCACATAATTAAGGCTTGGGATACAGATTTGCATACGGGTACCAAATTAAAATTTCAAAATTTGGAAAAGGCGCCTTCCCATTCATTTTTTTGTTTTTATTCCCGAAGATAAGGTTGGGAGGTTTGTGGAAGTTTTTTAAATGCAAACTCTCATAAAGATTTCATCTGAATGTCTCTCGGGGAAACCATAGCGATTTATATCTTTTTATGCACTCGTTTCTTTCAGTAATATTTCCATGTCGTTCGCTTCAGCTTAGCTTGATTGTTCATAAGTTTCATTTCAGGTAGCTCGAAAACCTTATTTAGATTACTTGAAAAATGCTAGAATGAATTAAGGGATTCAGCAAGGACTATAGAACTTAAGCCAGGAAGTGGAATTTGAAAGTCTGAATTTTCTATGGAATTTTTTTTTCTGGAAATCATTCAAGGGAAAAATAAAGAAATCAACGATAATTTAAGTGACAGTAATAAATATCATAATCTCCGGAGAATTTCCAAATTTTCAAATAATGTAAATTTATTCAAACGATAGCAAAAGAAACTGTCATTTTTGGAGAAAATAAGTTTGGAAGAGAAAAAGATGGCATTGAACGATTGAAATCCAAATTGGTAGAATAGTTAGGGCGGGAGATAAAAAACTGGGTGGATTTGAGAAAGAAAGATGAAATGGGATAGACGAAGTTAGTCGATGGAACAAGTATCGTTCGGGGGAAATCAGGGATAAGGTAGTGCCAGTAACGAAGTTTCGAAAAACGGATATCAGTTGAATCTCTCACCATCACAACGTCGTCTTTGTCACCTCCATATGTTATTTACAACAATTCTTATCTTCTCAATTCTAATTGCTTCAGAAGGACATCCACGTTAGTTCATTATATTGCCAGTAGGTATAGCTTTTGACTTTTTGAGGTCAAGGGTCAGTATTTGTTGTTCATATTATGATAGATGAAAAGAATTCTCCAGCTCTAACAAGTTATAGTTCGATAATTATGTCTAGTTTGATTTTTTTGTTGTTGATTTGATTTAATAATTTGAGAATATATATTACATAGAGTATTTCTTATCTTTACTTTTACTTTAATCAAATTTGGCTGATTTTCTTTTTCACAAATATTTTAATTCTAATTAAAAGTTTTCTTTTTTGAATTAATTCTTATCCAGAATTTCGTAAACTGGTATGCACAACGAAAGATCAATCGAGGAAAAATGGTAATGAATTATCCAAATGTCATTTAGTACTGAAAGATACGGAATATGAAGAACCAGGTCGAAAAGCACCTGAACAAGCAGGATGTTTTATGGTATGAAATTTTGTGCGATTTTTTCTTCTTCTTTATTTTATTTGACAGAAAATTTTGCCAAATTTTGTATAACAAAATAATTTTTCAAATTAAAGGAAAAATACAACATTACAAGCACTCGCGTTTATTGCGATATTTTTTGCCCCAATGCTCACACGGTATGTTATGATTTATGAGTTTTTTCTTTTCTTTTTTTTTTTTTTTTTCAGGATTGTAATTCATTTTTTAAAATTTTAATTTATGTATGAATTTACAAGTCTAATTTTTCTTTTCTGTCAGATTTTTCATGTCACGAATAAAAACTAAGATTTGTCTACTAAGAAATAATGCTTTTGAATTTCGAGTTTTATATTGAAATGAAAACAAACAGATATTCTTTCACAGGTCTTTCATTCAGCGTTCGAACTGTTCCATCCTTCTTGCTTTCAATACCATAATTATCAGTTAGTGGAGCGTGGAAATGATTGGTAATAATTGTTTCATTAAGAACCAAATATTTCCTCAATATTATCCTTTTTAACTGTTGCAGATGTTTCTAGGTATATATGGAGATCTGATCGGTGCTTGAATTCAACGGCGACATTTTATTTTGGATGTAAATTCAACGAACCCTTCCGCAAAAAGTATCCAAATGATAAACAAATTTTCAAAATTTTAAAAGCTCGACAGAAAACCTAGTCCAAATTTGAAATATATGCCTTGTGTTGTGCATATGGAATTTTTTTAGTAGATTTCACGTGTTCATCATAATGCTATGGTATTTTGGGTAAATGAGCGCAAAGAAATAAAGCTAAAATCCAATTTTCTTACAATTTATAATCTACCATTTAAGCATGACATCAATCATCATTTAGAGACGAATGATAATATTTAAAATGTCACGCCTATGAATTTTAACATCGTTGTAAAGGAGAATTAGGAAGTTTTCTTTTTTTGTGTTTAAAAATATTATCAGAAAAATAATCACTACAAAGGAGGATTATTCATACAAGTTGCCGGAATCTTTTGGTTGTTTAACGCAATTCGTCATCTTACAATGCTGCAACCGAAGATGGAACTCTCAACTTTTTAAAAAACTATAACCAATTATCAGACCGTTGTCTTATTCTTCTGCAAATTGAGTTTTCGGTGCTAGTCGAATGATCAAGTTGGAATAAATCGAAACTAAATTATTATTTAAAATTTGCCATTTGTTCTGTCGATGCGTGAACGAATATTTGTGAGACTTTTATCTAGAAGAATCAAATTATGTTCACCTAGAAATGGATCGAATCAATTAAAAGAAAAATGACGAGAACTTTAAACCTTTGGATCTACAACCAAAATAAAACCAGAACATGTTCCAATTAACATAATTTGTACAAACACGGTGACTGAATAAGGACAACTCACGACCTGGCATTAAACTTTGGAAAACTTACTAACGAATAACCAGAAATGTCAACAATATATGTGATTATATATATATCACTGTCAATTGTTGAATATTAGATGAATCTAAAATTTGATGAGATTTGGTTAGGATAAAAAAGTGTCCAACTATTTGAGATCCTGTTGACTGCAACACCGATCGTTAGAAGTCTATTAAATATATTGTATGTCTGTCACATAATTATTAACTTTACTCGTAAGCTATCTTCCGAAGTTGCGTACTTTGCATCTTCTGTGTGCAAATGTACTGCAAACATTGAATGAATTGTATTGAATGTCCCGATAGTACTGATATTTTGATGTTAAAGATTTTCTATGAGAAAGCAAAGTTAATAGAAAAAGAGAAACACATTTATACATCTTTACAAGCTTTAAGTATGAAAATTTCTAAAATTTTCACTAAAAACAAAAATATTACCATAATTAACTGAAAGGATTATAACAAATTCGCAAAACCAGTCGAATGACAGTTTTCTAGCTACATTGAAAAAGCGAAATGAATTACAATTACAGAAGAAAATACAAATGCATCCAAGCAATGTATTTTTCATCCTTGAATAGCGGATTCCGAAGTGAAAGACTAGTGAAAACTGACATAATTCATTAATGCCTAGTAAATGATGGTCAGCTTCGGAAAAACAACTGGAACGCTGTGAATATGAGATAAAGTACAGAAAGTTGAGGGAAGCTTTAAAAATTAATTGGAGATTTTTTAACAATCTAAAGAAAATAAAATAGGAATACAAATGAAGCGCGATTTCAGAGATATAAACAAGAATTAGTCTCAAAAAAATGAGACAAATAAGAAGAAAGGATCCAAATTTAAGGAGGAATCCCATCCTGAAACTCCAAGACATCCTGACATCATACCATCTATTATAAAAGCAGTTATAGATTATACAAAAGCGGTGAACAAATCAAAATTAACAGTTACTCACCGAATCCTACGAAGATTTGCTAGAACCAGCTTGATCAGCATTATTTTGCTCCTTCGATGACTTCTTCGTTAATGACTTCAGAAATTCTTGTTGCGAAAGCGCCATTACCTGAGCCAACAATGCACTTTCTTCTGCATCCGATCCAGCTGCATGAAACCATTCGTTAGCACCTGTTAAATTGAAATTTCTAAGCTCCAAATTTATTTAAATACAAAATGAAAATTCTACACTATCCGAGATTGGCTTCACAAAGGGAAAATGTTAAGAGGAGGAGGTTTGGTATGCCTTTAGAAATTCATTATAGATAGCAATCACTGTATAATGTGCTTCTAACGAGAATTTTAGTGCATTAGCTAAAATACATCGGCATATACATTCTAGACCCTTTAATCTGGATAATCGCCACACACGTATAACCAATAATTATACATTTCTTGTACATAGATTTAAGTGATGATAAAGATATTTAACCAAAAGCCTCTACTCAATCACTTTAAACTGATGCAAAAAAAAAAAAGAAAAAAGAAAGAAAAAAACCTATTGTGTCATCACTGCTTTCCTGAGGTCGAATATTTGTATGTGAGCAACCCGGTTCCGAAACTGCATATGCTGTTTCTTTCACTTCAGCATTTTCCGTTTTACTAATACTTTTCAAATAATCTAAATAAGATTGTCGAGCTATCTGAAATGAAACTTATGAATAATCAAGTTGAGCTAAAGCGAACGATATAGTAATATTATCGAAAAAAAAAAAAAAATGAATGCATGAAAAGATATGGGCCACTATGGTTTCCTGAAAAACATTCAGCATGACAATCGTGAATCTGTTTCGATTTATCTCATTACAGATTATTCTTAAGTCAACACGAAAGGGAAAATAGTAGAAATTTAAATAGTGACCTGTTCGCTAATATCTTGTTCTGTACGCTCAAAATCAGTCATTTTAATTTTATCATGCAGCATGGCGTCTTCGATCATTTGAACTTCCGATTTTTGCATCGCTTCTTGCAGCAGGTTTCTGTCTGCTGCTCCAGGTGAATACTCAGGCAATCCCAAACCAACTCCAACTGTCGCTTTAGTTGGATCAATGACTGAAATTCAGTTAACGGCATCTCATTCCGGAATGATTCTTAAAAACAATAAGTTAAGGAGAGAGAATGTGACTGCATATCCGAAAGAAGTCGTATTTTTTCAATCGGAATGTTTGTTCCAGTTTTTGACCAAACCAACTGAAATTAATACCTATAAACCATAATGGCTAGAACACTATCCTGACGTTTAAAATCAAGTTACCACTAACCTGAATTATAATGAACAGCACCATGATACGAAAGGCGAATTGGTGGGTTCGGTTCTCCAGATGGAGAAGAATCTAGACGAGAGCTGGAGATATTTCGAGGCTCTGAAGAAAGACATCAGTACTAAGAGAAAAAAAAAAAAAACATTTAAGATCATACAAGTATATGAAGACACATACCAGTACAATATTCATAAATTTCGATTGGACGTGAAAATATTTCAGAAATTGCTTGCAGTTCGACATGATTTCCATGAGCATCGCGACGTCGTTTTCGGGCAATGTAATCATGAAAATCTTCCGTCACGAATTGTGAAAAATGATCACTATTTTTCTCCTGCAAGTTTTTCAGAAACAATTTTCGAACAATTAAGTAAAGGAAGGAAATCTGCTTTCGCAGAATTTATTCAGAATCATCAAAAAAGCAAGGATTTGACACACACCGAAATAGATTAAAGAAGGGTCACAAACGTAAAGTTTCTCCCAAATCAAATCTTTAAATGAGATGAAGGTACAAAAAGAAATGGATTACAATGAATTACACCGAAGCATGAGAAAATTATTTAAAAAAGTTCCGACAAAAAAGACTACTTATTGACTGTTTGTGATTAGGAATACACATCACTGAAAAGCATAAGCAAATGAATTACAATGGATTATTGACAAATTAAAAAGATTAAATGACTAACGGTTCAAGAACTTTAAGATAATAAGAGGGACAAACTACACCACTCAAAAATCATGTGACATAGATTAAACTAACCATGTAATCCATACAAAGCCGCCTGACATCATCATGCATTTCTTCATCGCCATATATCTGATCAGCTGAAAAGACGCTGAATCAACTACAAATGTGAATCTTTCTCTTCTTTTCTTTTCTTTTCGAACTAAAGATAACTGTTAAAAGTATATAGCGAAAAGATATATTAAATTCATATGTTTGCTTCAAAAATGATAGTAGAGTTCGGGAACAAAGAGCCATATAAAGGACCATGATCTGCCTTTTTTATTGTGGATATAGGAAAATTGACAATTTTTATGAATCTTTCTTTTTACAGCTCTGAAATAGTGGAATTTAATGATAAGGGATTTAAAGATGAGAACCATACATTATTGAAAAAGGAAGATAAAAAATGAATAAAAGAAAAATCAGGAAATATACACTGGAAACTTACCCCTGTACAAAGCTCTAAAAAAATTCTTAGCGATGCAGTAATGGTTTTAGATGTGGAAAAAGTGTTTTAGATGTGTGTATGTTAAAGCATTTTATTCTAAAGATGATGATTCCCTTAAGGGCATGATTTTTGCTGCAAGAAATTCCAGCTGTGATTAGCGATGCAAAAAAAAAGATGCGTGAAGAAGCCCAGGAAAGGGAATGCAATACAGAAGTGAGATTATCTGCCAGTCATGTTTATGCATAATTTACTCAACAAAGTCCAGAAATTTTTTTGAATTTATTCTCCCAAGAAAATTTTTTTTAAAAATAAGAAAAAATGATATGGCATGAAAAAAAAAATCTTGGGATTCTGTACCAACCAACAGCTCGAAAAAGACATGCTCCATCTCCTCGAACAGGTTTGATTACAAGGCCTCGTACACAACGCAGACGCTCCTCAAACCAAGCTTCGAGCTGAAACAACATAAAAATGAGAGACATTTATTCACCTGAACCTAGTTCGTCTAATACTGTTCTCCTTCGTATGATAAATAAAAAAGAAAGATGGCTTCTTTTTAAGACCCATTATTCCCATCCTCAACTACGAAAAAATTTTAAGCCAGTTCATGAAAAGTTTGGTAAACATAGAGAAAAATTAGACGTACATTATTATCATTAAAACCGGAACCATCTTCATCATCAGAATTAGTAATCGGAGCATCTGTAAACACTAAAAATTAAAAAAATAAAAATGAAAATCTGCAAAAAGAATGTTGGAATTTTTCCAAGCATAAAATGTGAATTAAAACCCAAACTTGGTTAAAAATGACATCTTAACTACCTGGGTTTTCTTCCGAAGGACTTTGTCTTGGTTGCTTATTAGTTTCCGGTGGAGAGACACCCAAAGAATGGTTATTTTTAATAGAAGCATTCCTGAAATTTGTTTTTATTGTATCTCTGGCATCCATCCATATATCCTTGCAATCTTCTTGTTTTTAGCGGCTTCTACGAAGTACCAAAACTAGAAAAAGCAAGGAATCCATTCATGGTTAGAATCTACTAATATAAAATCATTTCGTCAATACTGCATTACTGTTCATCTACTATATATATATATATATCTTTCCCTCAAGATAAAAGATCCTGATCTTATACGATGATTATCACAGATTATCCTGAGGAAGAGCCATTTACACCACATACTCAGAATGAAAGATATGAGAAGATGCGAATAACCTAGGAAGTGATGTATTTTTACAGCTAACAACAGCATTATTAGTTCTCCTTTTTTCCTCGTTGTTACTGTTCGTGCCTGAATGCCTATATGAATGTATTACTGAGGTCCGATTGCTGAAAAACGTCTTTAAAGTTTCAAAATATCCGAAAAATCTTTCCTACACGAATATTCAAACTTATTATGACATGGTAAATCTATCAATCCTGTCCGGATAATAGTCCTTTTGAATGAATAAATGTAAACGCTGGAAGGCAAGCAGCCAGAAACAACCAAAGAGTCCTCTTGATAACCTGTAACAACGAAAAAAGGCTGAGTATTTAAGAATTTCTACAGTATGACTACAACAATCTCGATTTTTCGCCAGATAGGGAAGACCTTTTTAATACACTAATCACTTTATAAAGTAATTGGAAAATACTATGATTTCCAATATTCATGTTTCTCTCTGCAGAATAAAAAAAATGCTACGGTCAAGATGATGGAAGCATACATTTCGAATAAGAAGACTAACCCTGTTTGCTGTGAACCATGGCGGTCGGTATTTTTTGTCAGCTTCTTCGGTTTGTTAGGTAGTATCGTCATGACTAGTACAGTCCAAAATAATCAATATATAATCTATAAAGATGTAACGATATTTATATCAATCCATGAATAGCATTCCTACATAGCGCGCAATTCCGAATAAATTTGAATTCCATCCTGAGATTTAACTGAACCGGAATTATTTAGCAACAGCTGCCTTTCACTGTTACATTTCACTAAATAGAGATGAGCCCCCACTTGCCAATCATCATTACATCATTATCGATCTGACCGCAATTTCCATTTTGTGATGTTGAACCTGTTTCGATAGGCACTGTCCAGCGTACCGTCTGGAAATTATGTTCATTTGCTAACAGAGATTTTGAAATATTGTGGCAACCCGATGTCAACAAGCAAGTTGACAAAGATCACGGAGTCCGTCCAAACATCTCTGAAACCATGAAATTATAATTATACAAAAACTTTTCACTGAAAAATAGTTCGTGCTTCATAACTTTTTAGTTTTCGAAATTCCTGCAAGCCATTATTTAAAAACATCCAGAAACAGTAATCAATTATAGTACAGGCAATGTCTGAGATTATCAAACTAAGTATCAAAACTTTTGCAACAAAATCCATAATTTTATCGAACTTAATGTACACCATAAAAGATTCATATAGCAAAAAATACTATTTGTTCCAAAAAATAAAAAAAAAAAAAAAGAGAGAAAAAGAAATGAAACTAATTTTCAATTTTGATAAAAACAAGCAAGGTTCAAATTTTACAAATGACCCTTCAACTCTTTTTCCACAATTTCTTGAACATTATGAAAACTGAGTCCTTGCTCTAAAAAAAAGGAAATGCAATGATAATAAAACGATAAAGAATGAACAGTAACATCATAAAGATAATTGTGAGAAAGATTCATGATTGAAAGCAGAATGTTCAATAATAAATATCGCCATAATGTTGGATCTCTAAAAGAAATCCTAATCTGAAATTAAATAGGTCAACATTTCTTAAGCCATCCTAAGAAACAGTAAAACTTGAGTACTGTTCCACAAAATTAATCACTCAGAATTCTTGCAAAATCATTACACTAGATCAGAGAAAGCACTGCGTGAAACATATACATATATATATATAAGATTGTACAAATGTAAATTACAAGGCTGCAGAGAATGCACATATATATTGCAAAACATTATATTTTCTGGATCAAAAATTTGGGTGAAAATACTAAAATACACTAAGTGTACCGTTGTCGTGGCTCTCTTCCATCATCAACAGGATTATCGATGCCTTCACTCATCTCGATCAGAGCTCTTTCTAGAATAACTTTAGATTCTTTGTACTTTTGAGGTTCATTCATTGCATATTCGTACATCCAACCGAGTTTTGTCTGCAAAATATGCAAACAGTTTTTTTGATGTGATTCTTTCAAATCCAATCTTTTTTTTTTTTTTAATATAACTTTATGCAATTTTTCTGTATTCCATGTAAATTCTCCGAACAAATAGATAATTCCCATAATCTTACCGGCGAAGTACGGTTTGTTTTTACCTACATTTCCAATCATTTCATGCCTCATTTTCGCATATTTTTATTATTTCGAAATTAGCGATTTAATTTCACTTTATTCTTCCAGAGACATCCATTCCAAATGGCCAGAACCCAGATTCTCATAAATAATGCTATTTTCTTAACAAATTTGCATAATTTTACTAAATTCTCGTGAAAAAAGAAGCAGCCACGCTCACTTTTTCAAGAATGCAAAATTTGATGAGGCAGTAACTTTTCCACCACTATGTTATTAAATACTCCCAGATGTTCATATTTCTCGGATTTTCGCATATTTTCTCCCAGCCTTCCAATTCTTTTCCCCAATATTCTAATATGCACAAAACCGCTTGAGCTCAGCTATCATACCTTACATCGCTTACAAATGACATCTCGAACAATGTGGCGCCCGGTAATCATCGTTCGCAACTGCATCTCTGAATATTCAATGTTGACGACACGATCAAAAAGGAAAGCTGGTCCAGTTGATCCTAGAAATCTCCTAAATTGAAAATAAAACACTACCCTGCAATTTACTTGCCCTATAACTTACATTTCAAGAGAAAAAATTTCTATATTCTTCACTGCACTAGAGAACAACATCCAGGCATACCATAATTTTCCTAATTAGCTACGATATAGGCCGGTGACAGATAACCTTCTCGATGATCGATGACGATTAAAGCAAACGCTCATATACTACTCCGTACTTTATGCTAAGATTATAGGATATTCCAAAGTTCAATTTTTTACCCGTGAAATGCTTTGAGATCAGTTCATCCTCATTTGTTAGGAAAGCTTTACAGCTATCACACGAAAAAATTCGACGGCCGCCAAGATGTTCCAGGAAATAACGGCCCATACTGGTATTTATTGCTATTGTTAGTCCACCAATTTCGACCAATTCCCTCTTCCAAAATACACCATAAAATCTTTCGTTAAAGAAAAAATAAATAAATAAACAAATAAAACGATAGAATACGGAACAGAATCTGAATTTACTAAAATCCAAACAAAATGGAAAGAAAAGGACGAGCAAATGGGTTTTTCATCAACTAATTCATGGAAATAATTACACCAAACTAATTCATTTTATTCTCAACGGGACATATGGAAAAAAAAAAAAAAAAAAAAACTCCTTTCTTGAATTCCAAAAAATGTTTCAACATAATTTTGTCCCCAATCCATGACATATCCTCTCTTCAATACATATGCTTATTATAGACGAAGCAAACTTCGACGAAAAAGCAATCATTAGAAATATTACAGTAAAATGCTTCCAATTTCTGTTACTTAAGTTTGGTAATATTCTTTAAATTCTCCTACTAAGTCTCGATCATTCCCATTCCATACTATTTTTCGTACCATTAATCAAGATAACAGTGACAAATAATACGATGTTCGAAAATTACTGCACCACCACCTTGGAGATCTCAACATCTCCTGTTTTCCACCCATTTCCCCGAACTTCTTCCGCATTTTTGGAACTTGTCACCGTCACCCTCCGACTGCATCCGCTCCATCTCTTGCCATCAATACTCTCACGAAATAACTAGAATTTCACGAATACTCAATAGTCGGAAAGAATTTTAACGGTCAACTTTGTGGCCCGTTGTTTTTAAACGACTTGAAAGCTGGAGGACCGGGAGTTCCGATCAGGAAGCGTAGAAGTCTATGTAATTGTTGATTGTTCCGGATTTCCGTAACTTTATGATTGCTTCGATATTAATTTTAATTTACAGGCTATGTTAGGAGCTGTGTGGTCGATTGGCGTGCAACTACGTTCACGTACGTCAAGCATGAGTAATTTGGTAAGAGCGGTGTATTCCACTGGCATAGAATATGCAGAAACGATGAAACAGGTTAGTTTTATTAAAATTTTCATGTAATATAGTCAGAGTTCTTATTTAGCTCTGTTAAAGTTGTTCTGGTTTGAAAAATTTTCGGTTCAACTAAATTAATACTAAATAATAGGAAAATGAAATTTGAAATAAGTTAATGTTAAGTATCTAATTTGCATTGATTTCAAAAGCTTGGACCAATCCGTTCGAAGTAAATTTTCACATTTATAATAAAACAGCTGATTATTGCGGCATTGAAAAAAATTATTCAATTTTAAAATGATATTGGTATATTTTGAAATTTCACTATGCTGTCCTATTAATATCCCAAGGTGTTGAAAAGCTTTATATTTTACATCTGCAGCTGCAGTAATAACACCAACTAGCAAAGGTATCATTTAAAAGATGGAATAAGGATGTTTCAAGCTTGTGAAATTTGCGTAGTTTTTCTTAAATAAACGACCAAGTAAGGAAATATCCTGGAATCATTCTTTGGTTCCTAGGAGGAATTTCAGGGCTGAGTTATTTGATCGTAATTCAAGAAAAGTTTTTTTGTTTAAATGAGTTTAGAGAATTTCATCTATCGTACCAACTAAAATTCTTATATGGTACAGCAATAATAATCACTGGATGTTTATTGTGTAGTTTTTTCGAATTTTTTTTAGGCTGGAATGAAGAAGAAAATGAACCCGGATGAATACAAGTGTTCCGATTACTTTAAATTCGAAAAATATTCTTACTGTGATATAGAGGTGTCCAGTTTTGTTCTTCGATGATCATTGTCCGTGACGAATGAATACCTGTAATTTTGAATACTAAAATTATTTGGGCATTCATTGTAATTTTATCTGGGTTGGTGGCGTCACTGCATGCTGAAAGCGGTCAAGAATCAGCTCCTCGGAAATGATTTATCTGCTAGCTGTTAAACTATTTATTCAAATCTATCCGATGATAGAGAGATATGATAAATAAGAATGAAGAAATATTAAATTATCGGGTTGAGGTTTCTGATAAGTTTCATTCAAAAGAATGTTTAATTAGTTTCAGTCTAGGATGCAAGTAAGTTTTGTAACACTTCTGTAATGCAGATGTTAGTTTCACTTTTTTTTTTCTTATATGCAATAAATACAACACCCTAATTAGTATATAAATTATACAGATTAATTTAGTTATTTTGTACTGTGGATGGTATATTATTTTGTATAAATGATTTCGAAACATAATTTGATTTAAAAGATATTAACTTTTAGATGATCACTTGATTGATGAGATGTGCGAAATAATTTTCAGGCAGAAGTGGTATCAAAGCGAATGCCTCAGCCATCAAATAAGAAGCCTGACGAAGAGAGAAAAGCCAAACCATAGGGTCTGATGTAACTTTACTGGTTGTGTATTTTTTGCAGAAATCAATGATAATTTTTGCTGCATTGTCTCATAAAATATTTCAAAAATCTTCCTCAGTGTAAAGCTAGAGGTAGAGAATTGAATTACTTCACCTATATGTTTAATTCGTATTGACTTCGTTTAATTTATATGGAACTTACATTTTTTAAGTGCTGACTTAACGTCTTATCCTAATAGCCTTCACTATGGATACAAAAAACTGACCTTCTAGGTTCGCTAAGAAATAAAATAATTTCTTGCTTATAGATTTAACTTAAGTTTGTTGCTCATCTTTCCGGTCTTTCTCTTTCCCACGACATGCTGCTTACCATCATTTTGAAGCTAGAGCGTAGACAATTACCAGTTTATTATTGAATTGGTTAATTTAGTGCTTTTAAATACAATTAATATTTTTGAAGCTTAGTGAATTCTTTTTTAAACAGCAGTTATTCAGTTAAGGAAGTGAACCCCTACAAAATCCCACCTCAATGCATACATTCACTGTTAAGCAAAATTGAAAATGGTTCAAGATTATCAATGAACGGTGGGGTACAGTTAACTTTGTGAAGCAGCAGTTAACTTCGAAGGTCAATATTGTAATTATCAGTTAAAATTAGACAGATCCAAATCACAACGGCTCTCTAGCCAAGGATTGTGTTAGAATAATGCGGTTACTAGATAACTTGCAGTGTGAGGCTCAGAAATACATTTAGATCTTGTTTAGTAGGCCAAAAATCAATCCTGAGTGACGCATAAGATTTGAAAAATATATAATCTGTCTAATCCACTATAAAATTTTATTGATCATATGATTAGCTTGAGTCATATATTAAAACTTATTTTTTGTTATTTCCCGTTGCCGTATTTCCAAATTTTATTCAAAATTTTATTTTTTGCAAGTTTAATTTCTCTTCATTTATTGATTTTAAGATGAATGAATTTTATTGATGCTATTGATGGAAATGACAGTGGACATTTCAGGTACTTTAATTTAATTTTTGACTAGACTTCAGTGATGAGGAACACGTCTACTAGATAATTATTGATTCTGGGATGATTGAGCCATGTGACCGCTTAGTTCGGGTCAACATATGTCATATCTCTTGCAATAATGGTTTTCCGTCCCATACTTCTCCGACAATAAGCAGGTGCTGTGAGATTGATCAGATCTCTCCATTTCCTTGATCCTTATTCGCAAGTAGACACAACGCTATTCACTATTATTAAGTTGTTTACTGGAAAATTTTGTAGATATTTCATATAATTTATGTTTCACTTTTTTTTTTTTCTTCGGAAATTCATCCTTATTCTGTTATACAAGTTTTTCTTCACATCCAGAATTGCAATTCAAGATTTTGCTCGATTTAGTTTAGTCTAACCTTGTACTTATTTCAGTAATTAGAAAATGGAAGGGTTAAATCGGTAGATTCCGGGTATATTATTTATCAAATTGTAATTCATGATCGTTTTCAGTATAAAATTTAAGATAACGTTAGATTAGAGAATGGAAAATTCTTGTGGTCTGTCTAAGATTTGTTTATAATTATTTTGCCATATTTTAGTGAATTTTATAATCTATTACTATTGAATATTCAGTGAAATGAGATAATTTCTTCATGAAAAAACATAAGAAAAATGGAAAGAAATGAACCAAAGTAATATTAATAACTGTTATTTTTGTTTATATATCAGTGATATGATAGTTTTGAAAAATTTGGCAAAGTAAAAAAATACCGAATATTTGAGGGAAAATTGTATCATTTTGGAATTCACAGAAATTTGCCAACAGATACGTGCATAATGACATTTGCAGCAATTCCATTATTTCGGTTACTGTTAATTTGATCAGTAGTGTCAATTTACTGTGTTTAAAAAAATTCACAATTTCTGCATTTAAATATTTAGTTCTTTGGATTAATAAAATACGAACTTTGCATATGCTTCTTTTCATAATTCAAAAAATGCAGTATTTAGATCCGTCAAGTTGATTTCTGTAATTCCTATTCAGTTACATCTTGAAAAACGACCTTCTGTAGTCTTTAAAGAGTTTGAGTAGAAGTTTTCAAAAACATATATATGTACGTGTATTCTGAAAATTGTTCGGACAAACAAATCCCCTAATGCTACCAGATATGTTCGGCTTGCTAATGCAAACATTCAAAAATATAAACATTGAAAGGATAAAAAGAAATATAATTGTGTGGAAAATTCCAATTAAGTATAAAAATTTTTAAAAATATTCCGAAATTGAAATAATCAAGCTGAATGGTATGCAGGAAGTGGAAAACATTTGATACATAAACAAGTTTTTTTTTTTTTTTTTCAAACATCAATAGAAGCTGTCATCAAATCAGTTAAGTTTCACTGATATTGCTTACTTTATGGCGATTCGTATATTTTTGCGTGAAAAAAGGAAAAGGGTACGTTACACAAATATATTACACGGAAATTACATTTACTTGTTCACGCGTCAGGATATTTATTGCGCAAAAAATTTTCGGCCTAAATGAGAAGCTAAACTTAGATTGTCTTTTGGTGTAATTTCTGATAGATAAAACCAGTTATATTCAAAAAAAAAGGAAAAAAGAAAATTTGTTATCAATATTTCCCCACTTCTAAACCAAATTTGCACTTTTTCCTTTTTAGGCTAAATTATACTTGCTGCAGCATTTTTTTTTTTTTTGCTTATAGACTAAGTTATGTCTGCTCCTAGCATTTTAGGCTTTATATTTCAGAGTTGACAATATAATCTTCAGCTTTCCTCCTGCCATTTTTTCTCAATCCTTTTTTTCCAGGCTTTCATCCACTCTTCTTCTAAAGAAGACAGAAACAAAAGATATGCGTGAAAAAGGATGCAGCCAACTTTATCCGTACTTTTCCTTGCCATTTAGCATTTTCTTATACAATCAATATCATTTTTTATTTGCAAAATATATTGGAAGCAATTGAAAAAAAAAAAAAAAAAAAAATGAAGCAAACCTTCTTTTGCAAGATAGCAAAGATTTGTTGGAAATGATTATCGGATAGGTAAAGCGGGAAAGTTTACCTGCAACAGTGAATTGGATAGAGCAATAGAACGTTTGGCATTCACCGCGTGCCTTAGTACTAAGCATAACAAACCAAGGTCACCGGTGAAAGCGAGACGTCCTTTGCAAGGAATGACGATGACATTCCCAATTTACCGATTAATGGAGGTATTATCATCATTTTTTTTTTGGCGTTATAAGTTACGGGATTTGTCCTGCAAAAATGATCCACAACGTTACGGATATATAATATTTTGAGCAATAGCAATTAACCTTCGAGATAACAGATGAATCAATTTAAGACCCATCTCAGGTATCGCAGATATATCGATGCTGCTATTACTACTATTAGAAAAAAATGTCCATATAAGTGGGAAAAGAAGAAACATTGAGAGTAATCACGTTGACCTTTGACCTACTATTTTTCCCTCTATTTCTCACCTATTGGTTAGAAGGGGGATTGAATAAATATATTTCAGTGGAGCATATGGATTTATGCGGAAATAATGCAAAGTCGGCCTATTTCAGTGAGTAAACCACATATATACATATACATACATATACACACACATACACACATACACATACATTTGCTCTAGTTTGCCCCGTCCAATACCCGGATTTGATCTATAGGATCAAAACAACTAGGTCAAAATCAACATATTATACCTTTTGAGCATCATTTTCACATACCTTAAGCAATTTATACAAATTAACTGCTAAATTTGAATCGTATAATTGATTGATTCAAATTCAATTCTTAACTTCTAAAATATTTCAAAACAAAGATAAAACTAGAAGTCGAGCTTTACCAATTTCCAAATTTCATTTAGAGCAATATCAGATCTCATTTAGAAGGATATTAGGTGTACGAGACAATAAGTATTTCTTGCTATCAGAAAGGAATAATCAAAGGTTTCATTTCCAACGAGCGTTTGAAAAAAAAAAAAAAGAGGAAAAATGTGCTAAAAGGAAAGATATAAGCGCTATCATCGATTTTCCAAGTAATATTCTTTGCCATTTAAGTGAAATTTATTCAAACTTCTTAGATAATTTTATACTTCCATCAGTTGATTATTGACAAAAATAGCAACTTCGTATGTGGTACTAAAATTCTTTATTAATCTAAATATATTTCAAATGGAACAAAATCTAAAAAAAACTCTATTTTCAAAAATCATAAATTAATTTAAAAAATTTAACCAGTTTCTTGCTTTCCTTTTCAACATTTTTTCAGAACAATCCTAAGTTTTTATAGATGAAACTTCTCATTCGATTCACATCACCAAGTTCCGAATGGAATTTCCTAAAAACTCCCGACATGTATGATACCACAGCTAGGATTAGAGGATAAAGTACCATAATCAAGCAAGCAAGACTGCAATGCACACCAAAAAAGACCAGTTACGGTCACCGTATCCAACATTCTTATTGGTCGCTTTACATAACTTTTTTTACTTCCATCCTTTTTCCATTTATCATAAGTTTTCTTTTTTTTCCTCAATTGACTAAGTCTTGCCAAAACTTTTACATGAAAATATTTCCACATTTTTTATATACTATCATGTTCAAATTTGATCTAAGATTACCTTGTTAGTAGCATCGAAGATTTGGAATAAGAAGGAAGGAAGGAAGGAAGGAAGGAAGGAAGGATGAACAGGAAAAACCACCAGAAAATGACACTGATAAATTGAGCTTGACAGATAACAACAAAAATATACATATGTATGGGACATCATCATCGCGAAGGGCGTTATCAATAATAAATGGCGGAGGCAAGCGCGCGATTCTGATGACGGGGAGGGAAATGATGAAAATGACCAGAAGAGGAAGAAGTATTGGAGACTGTCCTCTATCATTCATTCATAAACCTTCCTCCTCCTCCTCCTCCTCCCTCTTCCTCCTCCTTCTCCTCCTACTCCTGCTTCCCATCTTTTCTTCCCACATCATCATCAACCGCAATTCCTCGACAATTACTTTTGAATACCAACCAGTAGCAGTAAAAGCAGACGACAAGTATGAGATGAGAATCCGCAAGAATTAGAAATGAAATAAGAGGAGATGGGGGGAGGGGGGGAGTAGGTGGATGAGGAGAACATCAACAGAGGAGGAAAAGAGGAAAGGAGGGGACACGAATCGGGTTGACAAGCAATCCTCACCTCTAACAAACCCCTTCGTTTCGATCGGAGACAGCATCAGCAACAGCAGTCACCAAGGCACCCCATCAACAAACGCGACAACGCAGATGCTCCCGAATAAGGAAAATGATTATCCATGCTGCTTGCTAAGGATGGAGAGGAAGGAGGTGGAGGAGGAGGAGGAGGAAATGGAGGGTAAAGGGTGACACAAACTTCATCCTGTCCAACTACCTCCTGCTGAGTTGCTCCATCTTCTGCTTCTTCTAACTCCATCCATTCATCCATTCGAGACTTCAAGACCTCCCACTTTTCTGGACTTTTGAATCATTCTTCCCTCCCACTATCATCAACATCATCGTCTCATTCTTCTTCCTTCCTTCCTGTCCTAGGCTTCCTATACTATTCTTGTGGATCGAAAAAAAAAAAAAAAGAGCCAAAGTTGGACAATAAAATGAAATGCACGAAATAAAGATGTTCTCCTAAATACAAAATATCTAACAATTCCTGTTGAAAAAAAAACACCATTGAACATTGCTTGTATGGTTGAGCTATACATCTCATCCATGTATCCTCTACATTTACACGTACACACATCACAAATACGTGCTCAAATACAAAATGCGTTCAGATTCTCGCTTTTAATCGAGACGGAATGACTACTATACAAGAAATCTTCCCTCTGAAAAATGAAAATGAAACGAAGAAGAAGGGATAACGAGATAAGAAAAACGAGGAAAAGAGAAAGAGAGAGGGAGAAGAGAGACGGAAGGAAAGAATTACTGTGATTTAAGGGAAAAATTACCGTAATTGAGGAAAGAATTACGATAATTTTAGAGGAAGAATTGTAAGAGTATGTATTATTATTTTTGATACGAATAAATGAAGCAAAATTATCTCAAAAATGAAAAAGGAAACATTTACTGAATGATAATTGATGGTGCTTAAAAATTGATAATCGAAATAGAAATTTTAAACGATAATAATACATTGATGATGATAATGAAGGATGAAATTGATATGAATGATAAAATTACAATCTTGAAAAATGAATACAAATAATGGGATGATTTTGTTTGCTA
Organism: Onchocerca volvulus; assembly: GCA_000499405.2. Classification (NCBI taxonomy): domain Eukaryota; kingdom Metazoa; phylum Nematoda; class Chromadorea; order Rhabditida; family Onchocercidae; genus Onchocerca; species Onchocerca volvulus. The sequence goes on from HG738138.1 coordinate 1,726,067, forward strand.
ATATTTTGATCATTTTGTATTGTCAAACATTTTCCCGATTTGGATCTTTAAATTTTTCGGCTTAAAACAAAATAAAAAAAGAATAGAATAGAGGAAAGAAAAAAATCTCAATCCTTCAAAACTTTTCTTTTTTTTTTTCGCTAAATTTCACTACCATAGAAAAATGAAACAAAATGAAAAAAAAAAAGAAACAATAATTTGTGAATGCTTTGTTTGTTTTTAGGACAACAATGTCCACTTTTTTCTCTTTTTCTTTCTTTCCTTTTCCCTTTCTCTCTCTTTCTCTCCCTCAATCTATTCTTTTTTTTCCCCACTTTTCGTTTAACCAGGAAAATAACCTACGCAATAATTCTTTAATTCTTTTAGAAGAAAAAAAACTGTTAAGCAATGAGTGATAATGGTGATGTTAATAATGATGATGATAATTACAGTAACCGGTAGTGACAATAATGATAATGATGATGATATGAGATTTATACGTATGGACCGATTGTCATGGTGATAGCATAGCATATCAAGTACCATCTATTTGAAAATTTAGTGCAAAAAACTGAGAGAATCATTTAATTGAAAATTTGTCTTAAATATTTTAATTTGTGGATGTATAAGCGGTGTGTATGTTTGTGTGTTTTTATTATATTTGTATTGCTAAATTTAATTCAATTGAAGAACTGATTGAAATTAATTAAAATTAAATGAAAAATTTGGGGACGCATTTGCTTGAAGATATATATATATATATATATATATATATGCATCGGTTTTGTCGTCTACATGCATTTAAATTTTCTAAAATCAAAAAATGTAACTTTTAACCCATTTCTTATGCATTTGATATATCAGAATTATAAATGAATAATATGAAATGCAAAAAGAAAAAGATTACTAGTTTATGATACATGAAAGATTTGAATGAATTTGGGAAAGTGAAATCAAATTTCTGTCATCATCAAAATTTCCGGAAATTTTTCAAATTTAGAAAGAGAAAAAAAAAGTGAAAATTAAAGAAATGTATCTATTAGAATATGATATAATATTTCAATTAGATACTAATAAAATAAGCTTATTTTATGGTAAGAAAGAGGAAAGAGGAAGAAGCTCAAATATTAATAACTTTTTTCCAATGAAATAATTCAAATAATAATGAGACAATTATTTTAAGTTACAGAATAAATGTGAAAAGTAAAAAGATAAAGCAAAAAAAAAAAAAAAAGAAGTTTTAATGAAAATGTATAAATTGAGAAATCAAAAAAAAAAAAAAAAAAAAAAATGAACCAAAAAAAAAAATTAAAAAAAAAGAAGAGCAGCTGGAACTACATAAGTGTGAAAAAAGTAATGCATCTATTTTGGATCATATGTTATCAAGATATAAGGAAATATGTTTGAAAAAAAATTTTTTTTTTTTTTTTTGAAAACTGAAGATAACAAATAATTGAGATGAGGTTTTTGAAAAATTAAAAATTTGACCAAATATGAATATTATTGAAAAATTGATAAAATCAGTTTTGAGCAGACAGGCGACATTTTTGAATGAAATTAATAACAAATTGAAGTGGGTAAACTAATGGTAGGACAGATGGCCCGGATTTTGCTACTACTACTACTACTACAACTACTACAACTATTATTATTATTATTATTCCATGGAGACGACCGACACGACAGATGCGTCGTATATTCCTGGGGCCGCTTTTTGTCTCTTGTGTCACCGAAATAGATTGTATTTGTTTGGTATAGTATGCAAAATTAATGATCACTGCGTTATTTATGCAATTTGATTCAATTTTGACCTTTGCCCGATTCGAATTCGATCTCATCCAACCTTATTTTCACCTATTATCTTCTCTTGTCTATCACTTCTTTTTTTTCCTTTTTTTGAAATCATCTAAAAATTTCATAAAGAATTCATTATTTCATTACGCATTTATTAATTCGTTTAAAAAGAAAGAAAAAAAAAAGAAAAATTGTTGACTGATTTAGCAAAAAATCAAGCTTTATCCCGAAAACAAATAAATCTCTGGATATAAATTAACAAATTTTAGCATTTTTCAATCAATCATAATCGGAATTTCTTTTCTGGAAGTTTAATTGATATTTGAAAAATTCATCCCATAAGACTCATATTTTTCTTTTTTTTTTTTTTTTTTGAATGCAAAACAATGAAAAAAATAAGAACAAACATAAAAATTCAAATATGAAACATTTTCTATGTATGGATAATTTTTCATTAAAATTTTTTATATTTTTTCCTTACTTTTCTTTTTTTTTTTTTTTTTTGAAATTTTAAGCGTTGTACTTTCTAAATAATTAAATTCAGGAAAGAAAGAAACGAATTTATTTCTTTATTTCAAATCTAAGAATTTAATATCAAAATTTCACAAATTTCTAAACAGAAAACTTTCTTAATCATTAAAAGTCAATGCGAACAAATTTGATTAATGTTTAGGAATGAATTAGTAAACACTAAGAAAAAAAAAAAGAGAAAGAATTTCAGAATATCTTTTATAAATTTTTATGATAAAACTTACAAAACTTGCATTAAAGTACCAATTTATTCATTTCATTTACAATAAAAATTTACATTAAAGTACCATTTACGTAGTACAATAATTTGAAGGAAGAAATATATTAAAACTGAAACTTATTTATTTTGCAGATCAAATAAACTCCGAAAAGGAATGTGATATATTTGTGAATAATCTAAGCTAATTAGATGAAAGGTTAAATTATGCATGTGTGTGTGTATGTATGTGTGTGTATGTATGTATGTGTATGTATGCATGTATGTGTATATGTGTGTGTATGTATGTGTATGTGTGTATGTGTATGTTTATGGTTCGAGACTGTATGAAGTCGCTTGCAAAAAAAAAAAAAAAAAAAAAAAAGAAAAACTTTTCATGAAATAAGCGAAATGAAACATGGTCCAATGGTATGTGCTTCTTGGACATTGATGCAGCTAGCCAAGGCTTGCAATCATTATCGACTTGTTGGATTATTCTGTAGGGGAGAGAAACTTTAATTTAAGAAAGCTCTCTCGGATGGAGTCTTATAGCAAGTAGAAATGCAAGTAGCAGTATCGTGTAAGAAAAAGACAAAAAAAAAAAAAAAAAAAAAAAAAAAAAAAAAAAAAAAGAAAAAAAAAAGAGGAAAAAAAGAAGAGGGAAGAAAGGAAGGTACTTGGCACAGGAACTAGTAATTCTGTTTCACACTTCAGGGAGTTTGTAGGGAGCCCGGTATAAGTCGTACCAGCCAAATAAGATGAAGCCTTTCCTCTCTTGGCCTCTCTTTCCCTTTAGCTCTAACTTTGCCTTATTTTTCATTCGATATAAGCTAAACAACCATGCTAAAAGTGTATTGCTGGCCGTTTTGGAATTCCTTTGTGACAAGCTAAAAGAGGCACGAAAAGCCAAGCTTAAATCCCATTTTCGAACGACAATTTACACTTCAGACTTTCAACAAACCATTTGCAAAAAGTACAAATGCTAGCCTATTTCTGAGGCACAATTGATGCATACATAGCCAAGTAAGATGGAATGAATATGAGTTTGTGAATTCTATTCTACTCGTAAAGGGCTCATATATACTTCGCTTCAGTCTCAAGTCTCGACATCATCGATTTATGATGGTGACACACACACACACACACATACACATACAAACGACGACCCAAGGCCCAAGATGACTCGCTTTCTCCTCTTTTGCACATATTGAGAGCCTTGGTTTGCTCTCGAAAATCATCCAAAATCGATTTCAAAACTACTCGTTTCCCTTTCCTCACCTTCTCCTTCCGCCATCTTTCCATTAGCGAATACTTGGCTTGCAGACTAAAAATAAAAGCACAAATTGAAATATTTCTCTCAGCCAACGTAAACCACTTTTATCGCTTAACATACCGAATAAATCCATATAACATTTTATCCTGATATTTATAAAATTTACTTTTTAGAAATTCAAAATATATTTACACATTTCAAATCTGTCATGGCAAATGTATGCCAAAATAAAAAAAAAGAAAACGAGGGAAATACAAATTCGGATTAGGAGAAAAAAATTAAATTGTGTTGAATAATCTTTTTTTTGGCAAAATTTAAATTTCAACAAATTCCTTATATCAAAAAATTAATTTTACTTTAAATGGAAAATGAATTGTGTTTAAAAACATAAAAATATATCTCTCAAAATACATTTTGAGAGATAACGTTTGCAATTTTTAAGAAACTGGAACTGTGCATATTCAAACAAACCACGACAGGCAGATTGTGCACCGTCCATTCTGATCATGACGAATGGTTCTTCCTTCGCATGTTGTTAGTAAATGTGCCCGGTCCAACCTATTGTTGTCTTTATTATATTATCTACTATAAGCATTTGAGAATACTTAAACCAAGTAATTAATTATTTACTAAAAATTAAGTAAATGTAATTTGATCCAACAAAATTAGTTGATTATCGAAATAATCCACCTATTAATACTATCTATTCATACTGTAAATTTCTTTCAACGATCTGTGTATTTTTATCTGCTTGAAGTAATAAAACAACAAAAAAGAAGAATAAATGTTGAAGTTCAAATGCAATGATCCTATGATAAAATTTCTTAAAATTGAATTTAATAATGACTTTTGAAAAAACCAAGCAAACAAAACAGAAGAATAGTAATGCATAAACAAGTTGCACAATTTTTACAGAAAATCTGTTGCTTAAATTTGAACAACAATTTGAATGCATATTAAGCAAAAAAAAAAAAAAAAAAATCAATTAATTGACAGGTTTTTTTTTTTTTTAAAGTACTATAAAATATAAATTTTTTCATTTTACCCTTTTTTTTTTTATTAATAGATAAATTAAACGATCATCCTTTAGTTCAATGCAATTTGATGAAGTATATGATTTTTCTTCTTTTACTGATAAATCGAATGTTTACATTGCTGATAAATGGGAAGGAAATAATGTTAAATGTGCAATTAATGTCTTATCATTGCAAGCATTTATTGGTACTCAGATGAAGTTTATAGTTTTATTATTATACTCAATTGGTTCGTTTTACAAAAATTATATTAATTTTTAGATCAGAGTAGTATTTTTTGGTAAGTTATAATAAAACTAATGAATATCTTATTTTCTAGTATACATTGATTTTTTGTTACTCGAAAATTACGAACAATAATGCTACTCTCCTTTCTCGGCTTATATATTAATACCAATTATTTGCTAGTTGTTCAAACTTTTCTTTGGCTGTTTATTAATTATTTAGGTTTCACGTTCGTAATATATGCTACTAACAAGATTAAAACATCGAATGAAAACAATATTGAAACGAAACTTTCTGACAATGAAGAAAAGAAAGAAAGGTTAAAGTTGATATGATTCAATAAAATAGAATTTTTTTGTTTTAATTTTCTATTCAATAATTTCTAGAAGCATTCGAAAGTTTTTCTAATTAATCAATGATAATAAAATAGTTTGAAAATTGATTGATAGAATTATTTTTAAAATTTGAAAAAGACTAAAATGATATCGTTTTTTTCTCTTTCTCCTTCTATCAGCTCACTTTTAATAGTATATATATTTATTCTTTGATAACAATATCAGTGATGATAATGATGATACATTTCAGATATCTTTTTTATGAGTACAATTTTTGGTCTGAGACACAAATTTATAACGAAAGAACAAAATTGCGTGAAAGTATCATTGAAACAATAAATGCAACTTATTCTTTTCATGTCTTGCATTATGATTCAAGTGGCAAAATTCTTGGTCGATTTCAGGTTTATTTTCATTTTATTTCATTTCTATAACAAGACTTTTTGTTAAATTTCCGATAAAATCTGTTCCAAAATTTGAAATTATCAACTTGAAATAGAGATTTACTTAATTTGAGACGCAAAAAGTATTATTCCAAAATTTATTACTCAAAAACATAAAACTTATCCTATTTAGTCTTGTTTACATATAACATATATCAAAAGAGGAGCAGGATAAAGATAGGAGAGGGATAATTTGTTTGGATAAATAGAATTAATGCTGAATGATTTCTGATCAACTATCAGATGACGATAAGCCCAAAGAAAATTTAATGGGAATTGAACTGGCAAGAACTTGATGAATTATACAAGGAATTGAAATGGGAAAATCATTAATTATATATATTATTGCGTTGAATTACTTATATTCATTAATGACAAAGTTCCAAATTCCAATCCAAATCCGTTTTTTGATAATTTTTAAAATTAAGTGATGAAAGATTTCATCTGAATTTTTATTACAAAGAATCCAAAAAACCTATAATATATGTAAAATTTGTTTCCATAAATTTAATAAATATAGTTTTGGAAATCATATTCATATATATATTTCATGGTTAACTTAAAGAAAGATAATAACTAAAATATTTCCAAATTAATCTGAAAATGACACAAAATTTTGTTACATATTAAAATGTTATGAATAAATAAGCCATAAATGAATACATTTATCATACCATCAATCTTTATTTTCATAATGTATTATTTCTTCCTTCAAAAGATACTTTAAAGTTAAGCTAAATTAATACCGAAATATTCGAAAACTTAAGAAAAGATAAACAACATTGAATTGTTTTTGAATAAATAAAACAATATAAATGAATAAATAAATAAATAAAGTTATTCAGTTTCTGAAATGCATTAGTGGTCCATGTGAGTATGACATGCCAGATGTTTACGTTGATTTTATCCAAGGTGGGAATAATTTGGAAGGATTATATGTGACAACAGCATTAAACGAAAAAAATCGGAAATCAAATTGGAATGTACTTTTTGCCATTGTTTATGCAATTATGACTCCAGCTAAAAATGGTGCCGGAGATGAGCAAAATATTGTAAGTTATTCAAATTTTTTCTTTTTTTTTTCTTTTAAATTGTTCATGACAATTTATTAGATTATCAAATGATGGGAAAAATTGATCATTTACTTGTTCAATTTTTTAGAAATCAAACCATTCAATTATTTAATTATGAATTATTGAATTATTGCTAATGCTTTCAAATCGTGCATTTCTTCTGCATTCCTAATAGAAATTATTTTATCCTAAATTAGGGAAAGTATGAGATTTCTATATAATTTACTCTAATTTCATTCGGTTCAATAATGTATCAAAAATTTAAATAAAATTTAAAAAAATTCCTCTGCCATGATGCCACTATTAATTATGCTAATTTTGAAAGGAAAGCTATGCCAACCAAAAACAAATCTATTAAATGTATCAATCAATAATTGGAGATTCAAATATTATATTTCAAAATCTTTCAAATAACATTTTTCAATTAATTTCTAAATTTCAGATTACACCATATGGTCAATGTCATTGTCGTTTCTCAAAGCTACGCGACAAAATATTCCGAAGGCAAATAAACCACTGCCAATTTGATGGCATTCGCAATTTTACCTCAATTGATGGACTCACACAGCATAATTATCAACAATCTGTTGTTTATATGTATGTTGTGTGCAAGCTAATTAAATTAAAATATTTTTGAACAGTGGAGCATACTTTTACAGAAGATGATGAAGGAAATTCAAAAAATATGAACTTTTGAATGGTACCTGTGTGGTCTGTTAGACTTTTTGAATGGCACCTGTCTGCCCTGCTTGTGTGATCTGTTGGACTTTTGATTGATACCTGTTAGATCTTTGAATGATACCTGTGTGATTTGCTAGATTTTTGAGTGATATATCAGTGTTTCTAAAATATATATTACCTAATAAGTATTATTTTTGATATTTATTTATTTTTTATTTATTTCATGATTAAAATTCTCCAAATGAAATTCTAGACAAAATGCAAAATCAAATGCAGACATTGTCGATATTGAGGGTGAGGAGAAGATGATCCTGAAAAGTTCAATAATTCCTGATTGGAATCTGATTGTGGAAACAAAGTATGTTATTTGAATAAAATCAAGCATATGAGTGAGAATAGTATCGCTTCCAGCGTTATATTTTGTTCATTAAAATTTTAACGGTAAATATGCCGTTAATAAAAGAAACATGCATCAACGCATAACAAATGATTTATGATTTCAAAATTCAAATTTAAATGCTTCAAATTTAATGCTTCAAATTTCAAATGATATATAACAAATATTTCAATCGTATCCAGAAAGACGCGTATTTTTAATGAATAACAAGAAAAAATGAGGAATTTCTTCTTGAAGTGAAATACGGAAATTTGATTTTGAAATTGAATTCAAAATTCAAAATTTATCTATGTTGGCTATTGATTGAAGTTTTCTTTCAGGATAAAAATGAAAATGACAAATCGTACTATTTTTTCTGCCGAATCTTACTGTTCGACGAAATTATTAGCCGGTGAATGCGCTGAAGATGTATTTAAAGCGAAACAACTTGGCAAAAATTGGAATGAAATTAGTCAGAGATTGAATATCGGTCTAAAAAAGGAACGATCAAAGGCAAATATTAATTTTTCATTCCAAATTTACTTATATGTATATACATATATATTTTTTGAATTTTAGCTTCTTCGAAATTTGATAAAATTTAGTTATTTATAAATTTCTTTGAGAGTTAGTATGATTGTATCTGAGTTAAAAAAGCGATATTAATTGATAGATAAATACTATTGAAGAATCTAAACGATATATATGATTATAGACGTGCAAATCTTAATCGTACGATCGGAAAAAATTTCGAGATTCTGATAGAAATGAGTTTTCTGTTTATCCAGTTTAAATGTTATTAAGTTCGAGCAAATATGATCGAGAAGGAAAGTTGCAATCTTGAGAATGAATTTCTTGAGATTATAACCAGAATTTATTCGGAGAAGATATAGGAAATCAGGAAAATGTATAAGTCAATGCGAACGCTAAGCAAAATGAATAATGGCCGATAAGAGTGCTGAAAATTTTTGATACGGTAGATGACAAATGTTTACTAACTGAATGTCATCACGTTTCATCTAAGCTTGACGTACTTCACGTAAATCCTATTTTACATTTCCTCTACTGTATAGCAAAAATTGAAGTTTCGAGCATGCTACCTGTCGTGTAATAGGCAGGAAATAAAAATGCCGATTTATATCTTCTATTTAAAACAATCAGTACTGTCCTATGATGTCTTGCAAATTTTAATTAAATTCAAAATTACATTCTATCCTACTATTTTCTATTTCCTCCTTTTTTTCCGTTCGTCTTAATTTGTTATTAATTATTATCCAAAATATCATTTATATCTATTCATCACTTGCTCTTATTTATATATATGTATATACCTTTTTTTTTTTCTAAAATTAATTTTTTTCAAGCTTAAATAGAAATTTATCATTCTACCGATAACATACACTTTATAAGAATTAAATTGCGCAAAAAAAAAGATTAAAATCCAAAAATTTGCAGAAAATAAAACAAAATTTTTAATTCAAACTAAAAAACTACAGTATTTGCAAGTTAATTTTAGAATGAAATTATATATACTGCTTTTTCTTTTCCGATTTAATAAATGAAAAGTTAGATTATATCTACAATTTATGATTAATTGAGCTATAGGAATTAATGAAAATTTTTAAAAATTTACATAAATAAAGTAAAAAATGCGAAATTTTGGTTCATTTTTGCAGCTAAAAGCAGTGCTACAAGAAAGTAACAACGAATTTCCGGATAAAAAAGCTGATGTTTTAGCGGCAATTGTGAACAGTATACTATTCGCTACGGATCAGGATTTATTGAATGCAATAAAAGAATTCCGGAATACTCCCATCATGTGAGGCTTGAATTATTCTCTTCAATATTGGAAAAAATCAAGCAAATAAATCTCTCAGAATTATGTGATTATTTTGATTCTTGAATCCAGAAAGTTACTGATGCACAATTTTTATATCAAATCCTTTCCAGTCTAGAGAATTATTAATAGGAAAGCCTATTATTGTAGGCCAGTATTTGTTGATGCTATTGGATTAACCGGAACAAAGAAATCAAATACTATTGGCAAAAATGCTTTCACTACTGAAGCTCCGGAATTTCTCGAACGTTTTCTTCAAGCTCTCGCGCAAACAACAAAGATTGATATTGCTATCATTAATGACCTTAAGGTTATCATAAGATTGCCTTTTTTTTCACTCCTAAAATTTGTGCCGGATGTTTATTTTTATTCCCGACAATGAATTAAGTTTATTACTATTATATATTCGCATTTCGAAAAAAAAAAAAAAGAGCCTGCTATATAAATATTTAATTATCCACTTGCAGCTTAGAAAATTAAATTAAAAAGATTTTTGCAAAGTACTAATTTTTAGGCCTGGATGAAGAGCATAAATGATGAATATTATAAGAAACATATAGCTTTTACTGCTGCCAATCTTTATCGTCGCTATTGTGAATCAACCAAAAATCGCAAATATGAATGCGAAAATGGGAAAAATGAAGTAAAATCTTCAAATTTAAATTGATAAATGTTGTATTAAATGAGATATCACTTAAAATTTCTTTCAAAATATTTTAAATTTAAAAATTGTACTAAATGTTTGAGTTGATTAAAATTCACTTTAAGGATGTAAACGAATTTATGGAATATATTATTACACGATGTGAGGATAGTAATTGTCAGATAAGCTCAATACAAATATTTGAAAATATGCCATTAGTGAGGTTTGTTTATAATTTCCAAAACTTCAATACCATTTAAAAATTTGATTTCAATTAAATTTGGAAATAATCAAAAATGATGGAAATTTCGAAAATTTTAATTTGAAAAAGTAAACAGTTATATCACATCCTCAAACTTATTTTATATAGATAAAATTCGAGACTTTAAATTATGTAAAATGATTTTAAATTAGAAAAAAAACTCTAATACATTTGTATATATGTATTCAATTTTCTTTTTTCAGGTTATTACCTTATGCAAGTCAATTTCTATGTAGTACAGATAATGATACAAATTTAGTACAAAAAGAAGCATTGCGATTCCTTCAACTTTTTGATGGCAAAAATTTCGATTGGAAAGTATAAAATTTCACAATAACTTTTTTTTTCGTTTTTTTTAAATTTTTAATGAAAAAAAAAAAAGGAAAAACATCTATAAATGAAGATATTTATTTGTATTAATTATTAAATTTTAGACAATCATCAAATTACTTCGTATCTTTCACAATACATGTCCGTTACGTCAAACAGTCGCTGATCAAATACTTGCCATCGAGGTATTACTAAATATTCTACCAAATACTGAATTGATTGGAACTTATTTGCTCAGGCAAGATTTTCCACCTTTTACTACTTTATTTTTCCTTAATTGTTTAAAGATCACTGATTATCTCTAGTTGATAGTATAGGAAACACAACAGTTTGATCGATTCATAGAACGTAGGAAGCGTGATGTACGATCATGTTTAATATGCAATTGTGTAATTATTATAAAATTCATTTTTGATGTATTAAATGTCCAGAAAATCTTAGTGATAAATATTATAGATTATAGTAAAATAACAGATAAGCAAGTTGAAAGAATTTGTAATTTTCGACGATATTTTAAGAAATTTAACTAGCCAATATAATAATTTGCAATTGTAGGATCATTTTCAAACTTATATCAAATTACTGCTACTTTGATATTTTTGTTTGTTACTTTCATTTTTCCTTGCCAAAAATATTCGTATTACTTTCATTATCATTTTCTCCTAATTTAATTTGTCGTTTAATTTCGATTCAAATAATCTGTTCATTAATTTACGAATCAATTATAGGTCTGAGGAACTTTTCCCAAAAGAACAAGAAAAATGGGCTTATTTTTATAGTGCCATAGCTCGAAGACGGCAAACTTCGCCTGATGTAAGCAAATCTCAAGTATTTAAATTCAAATTTGATAGATTCAATTGTTAAAAAGGATTGAGAATTTCCCTTTCATTATAGTTCAATTTATATTGGGCCAAAATGCGTTCATTCCGAGTATTTCAACCAAATTATGCTCATCGTAGTTTAAAAACTACCTCAGAAGTTGCTACAATAAATATCGCAGGTAATTGATTTAGTTAATAAGATATCGTAGCTAATTAATGCAATCAGTAAAACATCGCAATTAATTGATGTAATTAATAAAATACAGCAGATAATTGATATAATTAATAATATGTCACAGGTAATTGACATAATTTTTTTCGAGATATCGTCGGTAATTGATATAATTTCATAAAATATCGCAGAAAATTGATATATGTTGTATTGAATGAAAGACTGTTGAGCGGAGATATTTTATTACTACATCTTATTACTGGAAGATATCTTTTTTTGTCACAATATTATAAAGTCGCAAGAAAAATATGCGTGTCACTTTTTTGCCCTCTATTTGGTCCTTATCCCACTTTTTCTTTTTCCTCTTTATATTTTTCTATTTTGAAACTTTCAAAAATTTTTTCAATTTTTCCTTTTTTTCTAAAAATTTTTCATCAATAAATTTCGAAATAATTGTATAAAACTTTTCACTTACTAGTGAATTCTGATGATATTTTTAAAAATTATTTTTTTATTGCAGAGTTAGGGGATAATAATAATATAACTGTATGGATTAAAACAGCTAATGATAAAGGTATTTTATTATGGAATGATTTTTCAATTTTATTCACTTCAAAGAAACAATCGTCATTTCCTATTATGCAGGTTATTCATTGCATTATACTAATTATTATTAAAGAAACACTTTTTTTTGAGTAAAATCAACATGATATATTTTGTACGAAGTAAATAATGTGCATATTTTTCATAACCTTAACGATCTACTCCAATTTCTTCTTTCAATTTTGAAATGAAAGAAATGATATTTTGAGAAAATAATATGATACAATTTTATATGAACCATATGTTATCTTATTTGAAAAAATATGTCAAAATTTATTCGAAAAAGAAGCAATTAATATGAACTTGAAGTTTATTGAAATTTGAAAATTTTCGCAACCGTTTATTGTTTTCATACTTGGAAAAAAAATAAAAAAAAAAAAAAACGAAAGACAAAACAAATAAAAAGAGTTTTGCAAAAAAATGTTCTAATTGGTAGAATTTTTTCATCTTTTTCCTTTGTTCAATGATAAACCAAATTTTTATTTTTATTACAGATATTCGTTGAAATGAAAGGCTTGAAATCGTATTTGTTGGATTCAGAAAGCTACGATAATGATGAAGATATGGATTCTGAAAATCCATTGGCAGTTGCTCAAATAGGTCTTTTGAATAATCGCAACGTACCAACGACAATTTTTGATGGATATAGTGAATTGATTAATGTTGTATGGAATGCTGATGGACAAACAATGCATCTTTATGATGTATGCCATTTATTAATTTTTAATTTTTTTATTTACTATTTTTTAAATTTTCGAAAGATATTCAATAATTTGTAATTTATCAGGTTAGTAAACTTCTTCTACTACTACATTATATGAAGACGATGGCGTCATAAAAATTAGATTGTTAAAAATTTTCTTTTAATTTTACATTTTTTAATGTTTAACTTTAACTTTTAGAAGAAATGTCTAGTCTTTAATTTTTTCCTTCGCTCTTTCTTAGCATGAAGGATAAATTCTGCAGTAAGTTGAACTTAATTGCTATCAAATTCGATAACAACAGGTAAATGTAATCGAAATTAAATTATAATAAGTTGAATATGAGATAAAATTGATTATTGATTATAGAAGAACCTAATTTATCGACAATATTATGGCTATGTACCATTGATAAGCGGATTGTCTATAACAGTAGATATTATGGGTACCATATCAATTGCTTTGGACGGTTCTGCAAAAATAAGCTTATGGAATAGGGATGCCAGAATGATAATTAATTCTACGTATGTTACCAATAAATTAAATTTAAATTTAAATTCTACCTCTCACTTTACTTCATATTTTGTTTACATCGTAAAAAATTTTTTCATTTTCATCCTTTTTGATAAAAATGATATTGCATTTTTCTGTTTTCATTTTTTTCATACAGTGTATTAACAAAACTTGACGGGAGTATAAGTTTGGCATCATCGAATGATCAAATTGGAAAGGTGACAACATTATTGTATACAAGCGGTACCGTAAACATTCAATTTGACGTAGATTTCTTCACAGTACCGTATTTATTTTGCACAGTTGTTTCTCATTCACCACTTGTTATCAAGTAAGGTTTTTCCTATTGATAACGTAAATTATTTGATTAAGTAGATGCGTAATTTATGTTTTAACATATTTAACATAAACAGGTATACTTCGTTCTCTATCCTTACTTTATCGCTGCCCTTTTTTCTCCGCTGACCTAAGTCATGAAAATCTAGAGGAAGATTAATCCTTTTTTTCTTTTTCACTCAATTTTTACAGTTTTGTACAATTTCCGAGTTAATTTGCAGGTCATTCGATGTTTATCATAATCTTTATTACGTTTTATTAAAAAATTTTCATTACGAATAATTAATCTATATAAATAAAATGTAAAATGTTCGTTGTGGCTTTTGACACAACGTTGTAAGCTCTTCATCGACTGCTTTGAAATTTTGACACAACGTTGCACTCGAATTGGCCCTTTTTCATATAAATATACCCACTTTTTTCCATCTCTCCATGAGGATAAACATACTTACCGACAAAACGTCTTAAGGATAAACATGTTTGCCGCCAAAACGCCTACGGAGAAACATTTTTCCCGCCAGAATGCTCCGACTAACAGATAAACAAAGTGAGGTCAACTAGCCATTGATTCACTGCTAGATAATAATATTCGACAAATATTCTATCTAAAAAAAAATGTAAATGTTCTTTGTGGCTTTTGATACAACATTTCAAGTCAAGTTCTTCATCGATTGATTTGAAATTTTGAAATAACACTGCATTAGAATAGCTGCGTGTTTTTTAAATAGCTATATCTAATTTTTTTTTGCCTGTCACACTTGTGACAGGTGAAAATAAGTGAGCGGACATTTTTATTTCTACAAATTAGCACACGTGGCCGGTACAGCTAGTTCACAATAAAAATTCAAATTATATAATTTTCAAAATGAATTTCTAAGATTATAGTCAAAAATCAAAACGGTTAATTTATTCATTAACACTCCTTTTTTTTCCTACAAATTTTGCTTCAAATAAAAAAATAAAACTATTTTCCAATTTTTTTAACATAAAATTCTAAAAAATAATTCTTGAAAAACCCGAAAACATGCTATTTTTTTGCACTTTTTATTTTCCTTTTTTTGGAATTCACTTACATCATACAAATTTCCTGCTAATTTTTTCTTTGTAAAATAATTGAAATTCATTAGCAGCAAATGAAATTCTTTCAGACATTCGTTTATTCGTAGTACAAGAACCGGAAAAGAAAAACAATTATGGCATAACATCGAATTACCTGGTTCCAGTCTATGGTTGAACAAGAAAGTATCTGATCATTGCTCTTTGTTAACTGCTTGAAAATCGAAAATATTTCGTGTTTTGATAAAATTTAAAACCGAATTATAAATATACACATTTCTTGCAAAACTGACTTCTCAAAAATAATAATTTCGAATGCATCGACTTTTTTTTTTTTTTTTTTTTTTTTTAATTATTACAAATGTAATCTTTGACCTGTTCAAATTAGATTTGTCTAAATAGTTTAGATCATCGTAAGAGGAAAATAAAATAGAAATAATGAAGCATTATGGCTGATGTACTGCATTCATTAATTATCAAAAAATTAGTTAACATGTTTTCATTTTCATTATAGACTTCGAATAAATGTTCACATATACATTTTTTGTAATAATCATTTCTACAATTCTAATCACAATATTTTCTAAAGTTTTCATGGCATTTATTGTAACAATAATTGTACATGAAGCTTTATTATCATGATAATAAAAAAAAAAGATCAATTTGATTTAATTATTTATAAAAAGATTGGATTAATTATTTATAAAAATTTATTTTTAATGGAAAAAAAACTCGCAACCCTTCGAAAACATTTAAAAATTTTTAGGAATAACAACACTCCTGATTTTAACAAACATTTAAAATAAAATTCAATAACTTTATCTTCAAATACTCTTGAGTGTTTAAAATAATTTCCTCATTTGCATATTACCAATTATTTTATGGTAATTTATATCATTGATATACTGTAATCGTAATCCAACATATGATAATTGCAATCGAAAGAGTTCGCATCCTACTAATAAAAAAGTGTCATATCTTTTTTTTTTCGACTTAATTTTTCAGATAATTTGTTGAAAAGGTTTGTCCACATCTGTGTAAATGTGCAAATTATTTCCAGAAAATTGCGTCATAAACTTATTGTTTGCAACATCATATGACGTAAGCAGCAGTTATAAAATCTAAAATGTGAAAATTTGTTTGAAAAAGGAAAATGATTAAATGATATGAAAAGAGCTACTATGCATAAAATTCGTCATTTAGGATAATGGACGAACTAAAAATTTCATTCATTTCTTTCCAAAGGCATATATGGTAGAAATTTATATTATACGGCTGCATAATTCAGGAATTCAATTTGACTGAACAATTTTAAAATAATTTTAGAAATGAAAGCTATGCAATGGAAAGAAAGAAATGAATGAATCAGAAAGTTGAAAATAAATTAGTTAATAGGTAAACTTATCCATCCATTATTTTGAAACTTTTCACTATCTTAAATGATAGATAAAATGATTAAGTGTCAAACAATTGCAAGCGGAAAATTTCGCCTTTGGAAGGTAAACAAACCAAGAACAACTTCTGTATTTTCCCAGAAAGTGGTCAATCATGAATTTAGGATTTTTCTTTTAGGTTTTATTTAAATTATCTAAAAGGGTTTTAAACTTTCGATTTCACTTAATTTACTATTATTTCATTTTTACTATTAAAACTTAGTTAATAATTGTAGTTTTTTTATTAATTTTTTTTTTAAATTAATAACTGTAGTATGAATATAGCCGAACAAGTATTTCAAAGCATTTTAAAGTAATATTTCTGACAAATTATAATAAAATAACCTTTTCTTGTCGAAAAGATTCGTCATCATTCCAATTTTTTTCAAAATTCTGTGTATTATTAAAATGGGAAATTTTATATTTTTAACTTTTTTCCAGTAAAGCTTCAAATTTCTCATTGATTAGTGACTTAATTATCTGCCTGCATCGAAAATTTGAAAAATAAATTAAATTTTTAAAGGTTGAAAATAAAAACTATTTTACCGTTAAATTACTAAATTTCACAAGACATTTTTGTAAAGTTAATTTTATCATCCTTTCTAAATAGGTCTAAAATTTTGTTGTTTATTTTACAATAATGAGCAGCTGAGAATGGTAACAATGTGAAATACATCTGTAGCAATTATTTATAAATTTAATTGAATAAAATGTTTAGTAAATTTTTTGAATTTAATTTGATCGTTTTATTTGAATTCAGTTTTTGTTTTTTGTGGGCTTTTTTTTTTGTATTCACCAATATACTAATAATGTACAATTTTATCATTAATAGATGAATGATTAATTTTTTTATTTTCAAATATACAAATGTCTGCTAACTAAAAAAAAAATTCGGATGAGATCATTTTGATGAATTTTTATGCTGCGTTAAAAATTTGAACTTTTTTCAGCAAAAAAAGAAAATTTCATCCGTAGAACAAAAAAAAAAAAAAAAAAAAAAGGAAACTTTTCCCATTTTTCTTTCTTTTTTCTTTTTGCACTTTTTCTCCTTTTTTTTTTTTATTTCGTTATAGTAATATTTTCGACAAGAAAAAAATGTAAAAAATTTCCAGTCTTACTTTTCCATCATTTTTCAACTATTCCTTTTAAATCGCATTTAGTATATCCATGTAAAAAAGGAAAGAAGAAAAAAGAAGGAGGAAAAGATTAGTTTTTAATTTTGAAAATTTAATCAATAGTACAAATTTTTGATTGCAAGAAAAAAATTTTAGATATTATATGTTTATTCATGAATAATATAATAATTCTTTCAATGAATTATCTTCAATATTTGATTAATAATCTATCATAAAAGCATATTTCCTTGATTTAATTATTTTTTATGATGAAAAATTTTCCTCGAAAGGATTAATTTATCCATACTAGACAATTTTTTAAATAATCAAAAAAATTTTCCTTTTTTTAAATTTAATTTCCAAAAAAAAAAAAAAAATTCCATATTATCCCTATTACATTTCTAATTTTACAAATCCATAATTTCCATATTATAAACCTAACTCTCTCAAATTCAAAATTTCCATATTATCATAATTTTATTTTTAACTGTTTTTAATTCGAAATTTCTATATTACAATTATTGTTTTATTCGTAATTTAATAAATTTAAAATTCCCATCTTAATTATTATTTCATATTTATTTTTATAAATTTTTTAGGCTTAATTTTTGATTTATATTTGCATTTATTTATTAGTAAAGAAGGATGAAGTATATGTATACTGCATAAATAGATGATAGATATTGGTTTTAGTGGATATGCAAAAGCAATGATTATAGTTGAAAAGACTTATTTACATGTCCTCTTATATAGTTCATTTCATTCCAACTTTGTCACCTTGCTTGTCAACCCCCCACCACATTTTTTTTCCCCCCTTAAACTACCATTAAACATTTCCTCAACTACTGTTTCTTCATTTTCATTACAAAAAATATTGTATTTTATTTACTTACTTTTTTTTTTTTCTAACCCCTTTTCCTTCCAATTTAATTCTTTTCTCTTCCATACTTCTTTTTTTGACCTTGTCTTGACCTTTTTCCTTTTTCTTTACTTTTTTCTGTTACTCTTTTTGTTACACTTTTTTTTTTGCTAAATAAGGGTTAAAAAAAAAAAAAAAAAAAAAAAAAAGGGTTGATGGAAATGAAATGCGTTAAATTGATGTTCTTCGAGAAAAAATCAATTTGAAAATGTGAAGTATATATATATGTATATTTGCTTAGTATTACGATCCTTTTTTTTTTTTTTTTTTTTAATCTTCTTCATTATTATTCACAATCATTTTTTCCAATTTTTGTTTTTCCTTCATTAATTTCATTAATGCTTTTTCTTATTATTCGCAAATAAGAAAATTTTTTTTCGCATAAATTTTCGTTTAATTAAGAAAAGAGAGAAAACAAAAAGAATTTAATAATTATAATTTTATTTATTATTAGCTAAGTTAATTCAATGTAATTAGTATGTATATTGAAAAAAATTACGATAAAAAATATTTATTTATTTGAATATTAAAAATTTTGACATATCAAACTTTAGTTTGACTGATAATAATTAATCAATCAATAATAAATTTTTAATTTCTCTTTTTTTTGTCCAATTTTTTTCCGTTAAACATATGTTTTGTTGTTGCTGCTGTTTTTTTTTTTTTTTTTTTCTTTTAAATTTTAACATTATATAATAGAGAAAAGTTAATCAATTAATAATAATATTTAATTTCGCCCTTTTTTTTTGCTCAATTTTCTCTCATTAGACATATGTTTTAACGTTTTTTTCTTTTTTTAAATTTTAATATTATGATGAAGAAAAGATAATTTATTACATAATGATAGGAAAAATTTGATACTTTGATAAAATTTGACAAAAAAATGATTTGATAACGAACATTTATTGATTGCTTACAATTGAATTGCATTCCAGTCCTTCATTTTTTCTCGAATTTTTTTTTTTCGCCCTTTTCTGCTTTTTGATTTGCTTTCTAATCCTTTTACTAACTGAACTAAATGAAATTTTCTAATTTATTAGTAAAAAATTTGAAATCCAATCTGTTCGTCTAGAATTCCATCCCAATTTAAAGAATAGGAAACAAAAATTTGATTCTGATCTTAATAACATGTCGGATTAAATTTCAAGCTTAAAATATTTGTGAAAAAGTGCCAAATGACTTTTTCTTTTTAGTTTTATTTCTAATGTTTTTCATTCAAAACGTCGAGTAAATGTCTTTTTTTTTTTAGAATAAAAAAAAAAAAAAAAAAAAAAAAAAAAAAGAAAAAATAAAAAATAAAAAAAAATAAAGAATAAAAAATTAACGATTAAATAACACAAATGACGAATTTAAGCTCAAATTCCATTCGATAAGATGATCATCAATTATGAACGATCTAGTCAAATAAATGAATCACTTCCTGTATCTAAAAAATTACTTAAAAAAAAGAAAAAAAAATCGATGATTACAATATCCTTTTCAACTTTATAAAGGATTTTTTTTTTTTTTGTTAAAAGTATTTCACATTTATTTGATATTACTAAATTGTAATTATATTCGGGAATAAAACTTGACCATCGATAATTCGACATTATTGATTGATTTAAAATTTGTTTAATCATCACCTGGGAAAATTGAAACTCAAAATTTTATTTATTTAATGAAAGAACTTTCTTTTTCTAGTGCCCTTCATATTTCGAACTAGAAAAGGAGGCGATTAAAATCATAATCGCGTCTATTGTCCCGACATTTTCGATCAATCACTTAATAAATTAAAATATTGATCAGGAATTATTGAACCAATCAAATCGTCTATTCTGAATTTTGACTTGGCAATGAGTAATTTTAATTAGGAAATTAAGCAAAATTAATTTTAACCAACTATTCAGCTTGTTATTAGATGGTAAAAATTATTTGCTGATCGCCGTTGTTGATTCATATGTTTGCATAAGCTAGAAATTGAAATATGTTATCAATCACAATTCAAGTATTTGAAAGTCATTAGAATTAGTTTTAAATTATTT
This sequence comes from Onchocerca volvulus, assembly GCA_000499405.2. Taxonomy (NCBI): domain Eukaryota; kingdom Metazoa; phylum Nematoda; class Chromadorea; order Rhabditida; family Onchocercidae; genus Onchocerca; species Onchocerca volvulus. The sequence goes on from HG738138.1 coordinate 1,746,772, forward strand.
GCGTCATTTAAATTAGTTTCATCCATATATAAATATTTGCAGACTTTATTTGCATATCTTGCAATTAATCACTAATCATCGGATTAGCAAAAACTAAGCTTCTTAATAACTTAATACATGTATTTATTTCATCATTATCATTTTTTCACTCCATTAGACATTTTAATTTAAATTTCATTTATTTTCCGCTCGTTAATCAGCAAGATTTGCTGCAACAAATTTTATGTATGTGTTAGAATAATTAAAATACTTTTACACACTTGAAACTGATTAATTAAATTTAATTCTGGAAAATTATATAACGGAAAAATTAATATCGGAAGCATAGTAATTTAATTCTAATGAAATATGTTTATGTATTTTATGAGACTATGTAATGAAATAAATCATAATCAAAAATTATTTTTCATATCCCATATCACATTCCATACTATTGCATTTCAGAATTCTTAGCTTGTCAGTCAAAATTGACTTTTCACATATTTAATCAAGTATATTACTTATTTATTTATTTATTGTTATCATTATTACTTATATCATCAAAAATAGCAAAATCTAAATGAATTGGATGATGATACGTTACTATTTTACATATTATGCTGATTATTAAATATTACCTTTCGAAAATAAAGGTAACATATTTTAGTAAAATGATTAATTAATTCCTTTAATTAGTATTTATTTTAGAATTGATATATTGAAAGTATTTCGATAATCAGTTCCTTTAATTAGTATTCATTTTAGAATTGAATATTGAAAGTATTTCGATAATCCAAAGAAGGAAAGGAAAAAGCAGTAGAAGTTTGTAGTAAATGGTTGATTTAAATTTGCTTTTTTTTTATTTTTCAACAACATTTTTAAATATTTTGCAAGCAACGGTAGCATTTGGTTTGAAGCAACAGGAAGCACAAAACGGATATTTGCGATTCATCAAGAACATAATGCCCAATTTCCTGAAATTTTTAGGAGAGAGAAAGTTTTGACGATGAGAAAGGAGAGATGGAAAGAAAAAGGTGGAAAAAGAGAATGAGAAGAGAAAAAAAGATAAAAGTCTTATTCAAAATACAAAAATAAGATAGCAGTTGTGGAAAGTTTGTAAAACGTTTTACAAATATTATATCGATAAAGATTTCAAATAGTAAAAGGGATGAAAGGAAAAAATTTGCAAGAAGAAGGAAAAAGATGAGGAAAAATAGAAGGATGAAATGAGAGGAAAAGGAAGAGAGAAAGGATTGCGAGAACAAAAAAAGAGAAAGGTTAAAGAGAGAAGAATTTAGTGATAGGAAAATTTTTCGAATACACAAAACTAAAATCAACCAACCAGCCAACCCAATTCCAACCCTTGGGACTTGTTTCCCATTCTTGGCTCAATGAAGGAAGGAAAGATTTGAGCCAAGAAAGGGACAATGAGAGAAGTTTCAGTTTTCTTGTTTCTCGACTCTCGATTCGAGTCTTCTTCCTTTAATTTTGCTCCACCCTTTCAATTTCATTTTCATTTTATATGTTCAACTTGTCTTGTTACATCTAAAACTTTACTTTCCCTTCTAATTTGTCACACTTCTCTCTTTCTCTCTCCCTTTCTTTCTTTTTATATATTTTTCCACAATTTTCGTTTTTTTTTTTTGTTTTTTTCTCGAAAATGTATTCAATTTTTTTTTTTTTTTTTTTTTTTTTTTGTTCATCGAAATATGTTACCTGTTTCTTTTTATTTGTTAAATTTCTGTTTTACCTTACATTACAAAAAAGATGAAAAGTACATATATATATGTATATTTGAAAGGAAAAATGGAGGAAAAATTGAGGAATAAAAAAGAGCTAGTAATGTCAACAAAGGCAAGAAAGTTGTTCGTAATTTTGGCATTGAAAGGCTGGAAAAGTTTTAAAAATCGATTTAGAAACCGGTAATAATTGGATGACAGACTTTGAGATGACTGAACACCAGCAATGGGACAAATGCTTCTAATTGCACTTGCTTCATTCAAACATTTTACGCTTAATTCAATTGGATTGTTATTTGCATAGCTATTTAAACTCCTACTACTATTACTACCATATTATTATTATTACTGCTCATTATTATTATCATTATTGCTATTATTATTATGATGACTATTATTGCTATTGACATTATTAATATTAATATTATTTTGAATTTGTTTGTCATTCATGGAATTAGTTGTTGAAATATAATACATTCCAGATAACAACAAAAGATTAGCAACAACAAAAAAAAAAAATAAAACTAGTTAATGGCAAGAATGAATAAAATTAATAGCAAAAATGATAAACAAGCCAAAAAAAAAAAAAAAAAAAAAAAAAAAAAAAAAAAAAAAACAAAAAAAAAAAAAAAAAAAAAAAAGTTATATTCATTATGACAATAGTAATATGCAAACAATGTAATAGTCAATAATGAAAAAAGTTATGAAAATAAATCGATCAATTCTTATTACTCCTTCAATCGTATGAAAATGACTACAATCTTTTTGTTTGTCTTTTTTTTTTTCTTTTCATAGGAAATAATATTACAACTAAGCGTCTAGTAAGATTCATTGTAAATGATTAATATTAAAGTAATGATTAATTGTTGAAAGTTTGTAAAATTTGTTGTTAATTAACAATAAATATCAAATATAAAAAATATCATATCATTGTATCTTGTTGACTATTAAAAAATTCCTTTTAGTCCAAAAATTTCGACAAATCCTTTTTTAGGATAACGAAATGAAGGTAAAATTTTAAAAAGCATTAATTGATTTCTACACAAATGATTTAATTGTGTTGATAATTAAGTTAGAAAGTGAACGAAATCAAAGATTTTATGTTGAAATTAGTAAATTTACAAATGTAAACGGAATAAATAATCGGAAAAAAAAAAAAGGAGAAAAGATACAATGATAATAATTGGAAAAATTCCAAATTTCCATAAGAATTATAAGAATTGAAATTTAAAACATATAGATTTGTCGCCTTGTTATTTGAATGTAAGCAAATCGGGTGGAATATTCTATTATGGAAAAGTAAACATACACGCTACACCACCATACATATGCTCATAAAACTTTGCTGCAAATAAATCGATATCGTATTCCTCAGTTGTCGTTGCTCTGGTGCTTAGGCTTACGCTGCTAATGGTTACGGTGTTAATGATGATGATGGTGATGATGAAGATGATTATAATGATGATTATGGTAGTAGTAGTAGTAGTAGTAGTAGTAATAGCTAAGAGGATGAATTAGAGAAGCTTGTTTCGAACTATAAAGTCTAGTCTAGCTAACTTCTAACATCATCATCATCATCATCATCATCATCATCATCATCATCATCATCATCATCATCATCATCGTCATCCAGTTGCTTTCCAGACTTGAAAAGAAACCTTTCTTGCCTTCCTTAGTCATTTTCACCTAACTTCATTTTCTTTACCTTCTCTTCCTCCTTTTTTCATCTATTCAATTCTCATCTTATCACCAATTTTTCCATTTCATTTCTCTTCTTTATCTCCATTTCATGATATCTTTGTTGTCATTCGGTTAAAAATATACCAACTTCATTACCACAATCCACCTTCATTCTTCCAACCATTGCTTGCTGCTTAACTTACTACTTGTTGGTGTTTAACTACTACTACAACTACTATTATTTCTACCATGTTATTGCTACTACTACTGCTATTACTACTACTATTACTATCATGTTACTGCTACTACTGCTCCTGCTGCTACTACTATTACTACTACTACTACTACTATTACCACCATGTTACTGCTACTACTACTCGACAATTTTTGCTGAATCAAAAATTATGGCCTTTCACATATCATATTTTCTCTTTCATACTAATAGCATTCTCAATTATTTGAATTCATACTACTTTTCAATTCAATAACGCTTCTGAATGCTTGCAAGCAAATTATTTGTTACCCAACATCATCATTATTCGAATATTTTTCCATATTAAAGTATAGCAATATTGATTTTTCGTTGACTAATCATTCCAAATTATCCTCGTAATTCCTTTTCAATCATTAAAATTCCATTCAATTTCCATTGATCATCATTATTTTACAATCAGTGATAGGTTTAATTAATTGATTTTCATCCTAATTGATATTTATCAACATCAAATGGATAGTTAAATAACTCGTGATTCCAATTGATTACATTTGTCTTACACAATCAATGAAAATTCTAATTATTTAAAAATATCGTAATAATTTCATCCAATCGTAGTTGTATCGTTTTTTATTTTATTTTTTTTTTTTATTTCTCAATATTTAATGGGAAGGAAACCATTAAAGATCATATTATCTTTTGTCAAAAAAAAAAAAAAAAAAAAAAAAAAACGGATATAATTTTTCTAAAATCCTTAAAGGATTAAAACTAAAAAATCTTGGAAACTAACAGCAAGGCGAGAGACATATGAGCATTTTATTGCATTAGCCTTTATAAGAAATATAATCTTATCCTTTTATTCAAATAGTCTATGGTATCTATGGTACCATTCTATTTATTACCAACATTGATTTTTTATCCTTTTACATTTAACAAATTTTTTTTTCTCGTTCTTTTATATTATTTTGAATAAATAATTAATTTCGTATAATTTAAATATTATTCAGTAACAAATTTCAATTTATTATTGAGATATATTTTAAATATCAAAAATTTCACTTGTAGAAATATTATGTTTAATTAGATGCTTATTTTCATTTATAAAATTCAAACTGTAATTTTTGATTTACTGTAATGTTAGTCCGAATACTTTTTTTTTTTTCTTTTTAAGTAAAATTATTCCTCGAAATTAGTATTACTATTTACACATATTCTTATCATTCGTTGATATAATTTTAAGCTTAATGAATTTTCACATTCAAGTTGATTATTATTGTTATTGAAAATTTTTTCCCTAATTTTTGTCATTTATCAACTGATTGAAATTTTCAAATCATTCGAATTTTAAAATTTTACTATAAGCCAAAAAGCGAATTCATTATTTTCCAAATAATTTGCATTTATTAAGATTTCTGATTGATCATTTAGTAGATTATATTATATTTACTAATCGTTGTATAATTGTTACTCATTTATATGATCAGAGGTCATTTATTCATATGATCATTACTCATTTATATCTTCAGACGATAATTCGAAATTTTCCGATCCATTAATTTTGAAACTTTAGAAGCAAAAGGTTTAAAATGATGATATATGCTCGTTTCATCGTTTTCTGTTTGTTTTGTGTTAATTTACAAAAGTATCTTCAGTGAAATCATCGCGGCAAGTTTGTGTGGAAAAATGTTTATTTGCACCATATAACTTGCCAAATTTCTTATGTAATTCTTAAAATTTATTTAAGAGAAAAAAGAAAAAATTAGACTTCATTGTTTAGCAATTAAGGCTGTTTTGTCCAAATTGTTTTAATTTTCTTTCTTCTTTCATAAAATAACCATTCCGGAAAGATTATTTCAAAAAAAAAAAAAAAAAATGAAGGATACTTTTTTTTTTTGACCAAGTTTCCGTCTTTTCTTTATTGATTGTTCATTATTATCATTATATGAATATATCTATTAAGTAAAACATTGATTGTTAACAATATTGAAAATTGATATTGACAAAAGCAACAGTATCAATTCATTTATATAGCTTGGATATTTCTTCATGTAACCTGAAATTAACGTATAATTTGAAACCTAAATTCCCAAATTAAAAGTAATACATTGGAAAAAAAAAAAAAAACATCATCAATTCATTTCTAATTCTTTCTTTTTGAATCCAAAATTATCTCATTTCTGTTCAATTGTTCGAATATTTTTCGTCGCATATTCTTAAGCATTGAAATAATCAAAATCACATCAGATAATTCATTTATTATTTAAAAATAATGATCAATTGATAACTCATCAATTTATTGATCAATTAGCCTTACAATCAGATTTAAATTACTATCATCAAGTTATATTTATTAACTAAATATAGTAAATGATCAAGCGAAGTATTTAATATTTCCAATGATATTTGATTTTTATTCCTCTAGAATTCTCAAATTTCATTGTTTTCTCTTAAATAATAAGCTTATATAGCAAATGAATCAAACTACATACTAATATTTTCAAACGGTATTATATATACAAGTTAAATTTAGTTCTTTTCTTTTTTTTTTCCTCAAAAATTCTCGAAAGTTTTTTGCAAAAGCGAATCATCATTTTCCTATGTTTTCAAGGAACAATAAATTGATGGAAGGAATTTGGAATTGGAAATATAAATGGAATGAAATGGAACGAAATGAAATACACATACACAAATAATGAAATGTAATAAATAATTCCGAACATTTTCACTCATTTCTTTCATTTTCAACATCTTATTGGAAATGAAAATGAAGCTTTAACGGGGGAAAAAGCTGCCAACTAAGGGATAAAATTAGATGTTTGCAAGGACTTCATTTTTTTTTTTTTTTTTTTTTCCCCGTATTTAATGGTATGTTAAATCTTATGCATGTCGATGTATGTCGATGTATGTGTATGTGTATGTGTATGTGTGTATGTCAGCCAACAAGACATTCAAATAAAAATGTTTATGCAAACAAAAATATTAACATTATTTGAGCTGAAAGGGATTAAATTTACATCTTGAAGTTGAGTCTGGATGGATTTTCTGGAAAAAAATAATAACCCACCTTTTGATTTTAAGAGAAAGCACAGCTGCGTTATTTTTAAAATTTTCTTTCCCCTTTTTTTTGTTTTTTTTTTCTATTTTTTCTTTTTTTTTTTTGTTTACATTTTCTATCCTCTCTCTTTCTTTCTTTTATCCGCTTTACTTTCTCTCTCTCTCTTGAATCAAACTTTTCATTAATTTCAAAAAGTTTTTATAATGAAAAAAATTTGAATTCATTTAAATAATTGAAAGATATTTAAAAAAAAAAAAAAAGATTTAAAAAGAAGTTGAAAAGTTTTGTACCAAAAATTTTTTGAATTGATATATTTATCAATTTTTTTCTTTTTTAAATTATTCTTTAATTACATAATTAATAGTTCATAGCTTTCCATAGATTGGTTTATTTCGTGCATTCTTTTTTTTTTTTTTTTTTGCCAAAAAATTTTCGAATTAATTTTATTTTTTTTTCTTTTTGTTTGCGGGAGAAGGAGGAATGGAAGGGATATTTACACTTTTTGAAAATTGACAAATTGCATTCATTCAAGTTTTATTTGCAACTTTTAGTAAAATTGTCTCAAGTTAGAAGTTTATATACCATATTTTGATTATATTACAAATTTCTATAATTTGTCTGCAAAGTTTTACGCTGAATTTTCCAACTTGATGATTCATCAATAAATTATATAAAATTTCCATAACAAATCAAAGTCTTCAGCAATAATTATACTTTTTTTTTTTTTTTGAAAATTGTTTAAACATCTCATTTTTATAATTATTATCCATTATTGGAAGAAATAATCGATCAATTTTATTTGAATATTTCTACATTTTATTCCTAATCCTTATATTACTTTATCTATTCTTATCTTTTCTATTTATGTTTCGCTTCGATATTATAAACTTATCTTTCTCAATATTATCACCACTTTCTTTTTTTTTTCTATTATTGAAATATAAAAATTGGAATTAAAAAAACAATGGAAATGTTTAAAATTTCTCTTATTTCCTTTCAAATTTTACACATTAATTCTTGGAATGTGTTTAAAAAAAAAGGAAAAAAACGAAGCATTAATGCGAGAATATAATCAATTTTATATTTTCCATTTTGTTTTTTATTATTTCAATTCTCAAGTAATATCAAAAATGCAACTGGTCCAAGATTATCCATCTATTTATATATATATATATATCTGTTAAATTTTTTTTTTAAAAGAAAATTGGAAAGAATGTAAGTATAATGTGTACAGAAATATATATTAATTTAGCATTCATTTATTGAGCATTTTACTTCCTCTCGGAAAAGTTCCTAACTTCAACCAGCTTATTTATTCCTTCCATTTTTCTTCCAAAAAAAAAAAGGTTAATATTATAAGCAAGCAATTACAATTCTATAATTGGACAAAAATGGTAGGAAAAAAAAATTGATTGAAGCCTTCCGGGAATTAAATTTCCGACAAATTCGTTTTAATTCTAAAAATATTTCACATTAATAGATGTTATTTTCTAACCTTAATATACTATTTCAGTATATTAAGTTATGATTATCGGAAGGGCAAATTCATTGCAATTAAGATGTCCAATAAGATATAAATAAAATATTTATCCCGAATAGTTCTTTATAATTTTGATCCTACAATTTGATGAAAGTTCAAATTTGGAAAGGCGGGGAAGGAAAAGAATTCATCCTTTCGATAATTAAAAGTTACAAATTTTGCCAATTATGCTCATTTCCAGAAATTTTATCCGGAAAATTACGGCTAAATAAGTTAATTGTGATTTGATACAATAAAGGATGGCTATTTACTGAAACTTCATCGATCATTTTGATCTGATTAAAAAATCAATATTAACTATTGAATAGATCGATTTGATATTTATACAAAATTTGATCGATTATAAATGGAAAATAAATGCTGAAAGATTTTGCATTAATTTTCTCGAATTATTATCGAATGATCTCATTAAGCGCTTTTTTTCATTTTCAATTTCAATCCTTTCGTTAATTGATATTCAACAATTTTTCACCTGCAACTTGTTTGTGCTGCGCTTTATTTAATTCCATCATGTTCTCTTTCTTTTCCTTTCGATGAAAAATAATTTATTCAAAGAAATAATAATTATATATATATATATATATATATATATATACATATATCTGCATGCATGTATATACACCTACATGTGAGCATGCACGTTCCTGCGTATGCATGCACGCACGTGTATACATCTACGTATGAACTTGCGTGTTCGTGTGCGTGCATGCATGTATTATGCATGCGCATCCATGTGTATTTGCATATGTTGATGCTTTCTAAAAAAAACGAATGAAATAAATAGGATATTTAAGAGAAAAGAAAATTTTCAATCATTGATAGCTAAATGGAGCAATTACAAGCCTTCATTATACCTTTCCCTTGCCTCTCTCTCTCTCTTTTTTTTTTCCTTTCTTTTTTATATTATAATGATAGTCAATTGAATTCTCGTGGGAAAGTAAAAAAAAAAAAGCAATCATTAATTTATTTTCAAAAATTTTACTATTTAAATTCCGATATTTTTCATAACGACAAAAGAGTACGATAGAAAGGGAGAAGATGAGAATGAAAGATGAAAATGAAAATAGCGAGAAAAATGGAGGGAAGAGATGGCGGGAAAAAAACGAAACTTTTTTTTTTCAAGTTACAAAATTTTTCATTCAAGTTATAGAGTTTTTTTTTTTTGTTTTTTTTGGTTTTTTAAGTTATAAAATGTTTTTAGTCATTTTGATAGCATTGCTAACAGCATCGTTTAATGGAAAAAAGTTGCCAACAATCGTCAAATCTTGAACATTGTAATTTCACAATTGTTAGAAAGTTCCTTCTTTTTTTTTTTTCTCTCATCTTTTCTATTCCTTTACTTTTAATCGTTGGGTTTATCTAATCAGCCATATCTAATTTCATTCATTTCTCTTCCATTCATTTCATCAATTCTTAAACAGTAATTTTCACTTTAAAATAATAATGCTAATATATTTTGTTAAATTTACAATCTGCATCGAAATGTGTAAATTCAAATATTCAAGTTTTATTATTATTATTATTAAGCGTATCAAAAATATATTTCTATGAATTTAATTCTATTCGAAAAAAAATTGTTTTATTATTATTTTTTACTTTTTACATTTAACAATTCATAGTAATATATAACACTAATTATTTATTTTAACGAATATAAATTGCTAAATTTTGAAATTTTTTATTCTATATTAATTGAAAATATTTATTTTTTATCCTATATTCATTGGAATTACTTGTTTTGTTGTTAAATGGGAATTTTTATGGATGGATTGGATTTAAATATTTTGTTATTTTTATCGAGATTTTTCATTGATGGTAACAGGTGAAATACAACAACATTATCCAATGTTGTGTAAATGAAGTGAATACGACCATATTTTATCAGTCATAAAATTTATATATATTTTTATAAAAATGATTTGTTATGAATGGATAGGCCTGAAATAGTTATGTTTAACGTACTTTAGCATTTTAATAACACTGTAAGTAACTGAAAGTGATTTTCGGAAAAATAGATCATTATGAATTTTTTTTAATTTTAAAATTTTCGATTAATTTTCGATTAACGATTTATTCGAATCTTTTATGTTTTATTGAAATTGAAGCATTCCAAAAGACGCATTATGAATCTATAATGTGCAAATTTGGTAGTTTTGTAAACTTATTTTTATAAATTTTACCATACTACAAGTCTTTTTTTGATCGATATATTATCAATTCGAATTGTATTCCTTTGATTCATATATCATCTATGAAGTTTTATTGTGAGAAAACGAACTGTAAATCGTTTTGTAACATGCGATGGTGCATGATTTTTTCTTTTTTATTACATTATTAGTTTTATTCATTTAAGTATGTTTGCTTGTAATAGATTAAATACAAATGGATACGGCTCCATACCTGGTTTTTCCAAAAGTGTTTCATATTGCCGGCCGTTCCATCGTTTCATTTAATCCTTCATTAGCTTTCCAATACTTCGGAAATTTAGATTCTTTTTGATCTAGCTAGTATTTTCGTACCTTGCATAAAGTGACTACACTCGATATCAGGCTTTAAAATTAGTTTAATTGTTAATATTTTTTATGTGGAGCCTGAAATTTAAATTCTGAAGTATTACTAAATTCTTTTGCGACCAATTTATATAACAGATAGTAATGAAATAAAGAAGAACATGGAAAAATGCTCATTACATTATAAGTAGTTTTTTTAACGGATTTTTCCTTTCTTTCATTTTATTTTATTTTATTTTTATTTTTAGTGTGAATTAGGAAAACAAAAAAATTGGTTGAAAATTCAATGAAAATTAAAATTTAGTTAAAATACATCTATTTACATAAGTATGTGATAGCTAAAAACGAAATATATCATGCATTAAAAACGTTAGTTAAAATGAACTTTAAATTTTGTTTACTTCAATGTGCTTTTCCTATGCAAAGCTTACACTAAAAATGACGGATAACTTTACGTCAACTGTTATTTCGATACATCTTTTCCTAAGAATGTTTTCCTCCTCTCATTACTTTTGATTTTCTCGTCATCGATCACCACGATTGTCTCGGCGATAGTTTTACCAATTTGTAAAATAAAAATCATAACTTATCAAAAATATCAATATCGAAATCAATTCAAAGAAAGGATGGAAATGAAATATATATTTTAGGGAAATAATTTTTTTCTTCTTTAAAATACAAATATTTCTGATGATTCGTAGTATTGAATTTATATCGGGTAAACCAAAATAAATAGTTTAAATTGATCAGAACGTAATCAGTAATAAATGAATTACATTAATAATAATTATTATTATTATTATTATAATTTATAATAGTAATATCCGATCTATTACGGACATCAATCATTAATGGACAATAAATCATAGCAACGAAAATAATAAATTTCGTAAAAGCATATTTTAAAATTTCATTTTATTATTCATGTAATATTAATTCTCTTTTTCCTGCTTCTTTTAATTATTATGATCAAAATTGTATTAAAAGAAAGAAAGAAAACAATAATCTAACAAAATATATGAAGCAGATACATATATTTCTATAAAGTTAAAGTTTATTTTGCTTCAAATTTTTGTCACTTCATTACGAAGACAACACATCCTCTTCTCCCCCGTTCCTCTCTCATCCTCCAGTTGCTTCTACTTCTCGGGGAAAATCATTAACTTGAAAACAGGATAGGATGAGATTTAAAATGAGCATTAGACAGCATCGTTATTGTAAAGTATGACAAAAAAAAAAAGTTTTTCCGAAATTTTTTTTTTAGCATAAAATGACATTAAAACATTCCCACGTTTATTATTCCTTAGTTATTGAATAATATAACATTGGAATAAGATGAATATGATATAATATCAAATTGATAAGCATAAATGATCAGTAGATTTGCATCTCAAATAAGATCCTAATTTGGCGACTCTTCCCCATATTTCTATTGGGATCTACCGATTTTTTGATTTTTTATACATTACTCCGGTGAATTTTTAATCGATTTCAAGAAATTAATTCATAGTATAATTCACGTATAATACAAATTTGAGAATATCTACAATGCATGCATGTGTATGTGTATGCATGTGTGTGTAGTGTGTGTGTATGCTATTTTGTGATGTAACTCAGATACACCGGGATCACCGGATGACAGGATAACGGTTGTGAGCGATTTTATACCAGCTAACAGATCTAGAAAAGATATCTGCATAGTCCCACGGGAGAAGATCCATATCTATGTGTATGTGTATGTATGTATATGTGTTCGTGCTGTGATTGCAATGGTAATTGTATAGATATGTAGGAAGTTTTGCACTGCAACTGCTGATGGCTTTGATCGTTGCAGTTGCAGCAAACTGCAACGGTCGTAGCCCCATCATTATACACTTCTCATACTATTTTACATTTTTTTTTTTTTGTCAAATTTGCCGTGTAGATATACGTATGAAAATGTGTCTGCAATGCATGCCATGCATTTGCAATGAGCAATTTAAGTTATTCGTGCTTCCTGCTCTACCGCTTACGCCGCCTTTCCCTTCATCCTGACATGTAAATGATTATTTCCCCCGTATTCTCGAAAACTTTTCACTACTTTTCTCATTTATCGTTTATCTCATCTCTCACCTTTTTAGCCTCAATTCTTTTCCTTCTACTTCTCCTCGTCTTCCTTCTCTTCCTCCTTTCTCCTCTTTCTTCTTTACTGCATACTTTTTTTTTTTTTTCACCCCTCATCTCGAATACCATATGTTTTTCGCAGTTTTAGCATTATTACGTTTCAACCTCCTCCTACTTCCTCCCACTTCATTTCTTTTCGATCTACCAAATATTCCATCGAATCTATTGATCACATCCGGAAAAGTTATTTTATTTTTCACGATGAAAAATATATTTAGTTATCGTTAGCTATTTTCTCATCCTTCCCTTTCCGTTCTCTTCCTTTTTGTGAAAATATGGAGATGTGGAAAAATATCATCCGGAAAGTGAACAGTGTATTTGTTGATTGAAATCGGAAAAAATTCGATATACGATTTGCAACATTTATCACTTCTTGATAATATTTCTAGCTACAGAAGAAGAAGAAAAAGAAGTAAATTCATGAAATCTGGCCTATTTACTCTTCTAAACAAATAATAGTGATATTTCGCAAATTGAAAGTTTTCTCTTTTCTTAACCAAAAAGTTTTGAATTGGCGCCTTTCATTCAGTAAAAAAGCAGTAAATTTCGAACAGTTGTGCCGGTATGCAAAACAAAATGGATTTATCAATAAATGTTGCTGACGTGAAGATTGACGAGTGAGAAGTGGGACGTGAGAAAAGAAGGAAATGATGATTGGTGTTGTTTTGTTTCAGTCTTCTGATAAAAATCTTCTGATATTGCTATCGAGGAGCGTAAATGTTGACCAAAATTTGCCCTGCAAATATGCTTTAAATGCATTTCTGATATCCACCGGATTTTTTAAATCCTTTTGTACTTGATTTTTTCATTTTTTTCTCCCCGCTCTTTTGTAATCCTCTCTTCCACGATTTTATCGTTCTCATTTATTTGCAAGGCAAATTTTGGTCCACATTATGTGTCTCGGTCCTGCAAAATTGTTTTGTCTCTTCCTTTCCTGATTTTAAGATTTTCAGTTGATAGCCGAAATGCCGGATTCTTTGGGTTTTTATAACTACTTTTCTTATCAAATTATTCTGTTCATTATGTATTTTATTTTCATGTTATTTCGATAACGCATAGATTGCGTATAGATTGTTTGTAACTTCATCATCATGTGGGTATCCATAACTTCCAGAATACCATAACTTTAGACAGTGCTCTGCGAAATTCTTAGAATTTGAAAGAGTAATTTTTTAAAGTCAACACTTACCTCCATGTTAGTATTCATATTTATATATCCTGAAGATTTTTGTCAGAAAAATGCCAGAAAATCAAAACAGTCAAATGTCAGGTTGAGGTTTTCAATCAAAGAAGAACAAATTTCTTTTTACATTTAAGATGACGCAGTAGTTTCTATTCACGAAAGGTTAATGATACACTAGTCTTATTCCTAGCATAAATTTGTATAGTGATGTACTTCTCTTGAAGTATTAGCTTGATAGAATCTTCATAGGGTTGGACGTCGTCATTGCCTCGTTTATTCGTGTTATACGATTCCTGAACAGGTGTAATATTTGCAGAGCTGGACTACATAATCGAAATTCAATCGAAATTGGCACAGGGAAGTTGGTACAGGTGTGCGAGGTGTCTTCCATCTTAGTAGAAGGTAAAAGATTATTAAGCTATAGCGAGAGTGATGATTTCCTTTGAAATATATGACGTTATATTATATTCTGTCAGATTATTTTAAAATTCTGTTCTTTCAGCAATAGATAAAACATCTGAAAAAGAATCATTTTCATATTCATAGCAACGTTAAAGTATCACGGAAATATCTGAGAAAATGGAATACGATACTTAAAAAACACCAGCTAATTTCGCGATTTTTTCGTGAACAATATTCATCTTTGTAAACTACATGTTCTTTTTATATTTCATTTATACATCTTTAAAAAAATTTTTTTTATTCATAAAATTAAGAAAAAAAAAAATAATTGGATTGAAATAACAAAACGGAGCCTCCATGTAAGTTACCATAATCTTTCAAAATTTCAGTCTTAAATTTTAAAACAGAAAAAACTTTTTGTATTAGAAAACTTATTTGTCTACTCTTTTTTTTTTTTTTTTAATCATTGTTCGACATGCAGTTACGTTTAAGGAAAGGAGGAGAAAATAAGCTTTTCAACTAAATGAATGAATATATGCTGGGAGGTTCTATGTATTCACTATTTCGGGAAATCTTAATCCTCACAACTGTTGCTACAGGGAGGTGTAACCATGGGCAGCCGCGGAGAATACGGCTGCTCCGTGGACGAGCTGCGGACTTTGATGGAATATCGTGGGACAGAAGCTCGAGAAAAGCTGGATGCCGAATATGACGGTGTCGAAGGATTATGTAGGAGATTGAAGACCGATCCAAATAATGGACTGCCTCAGGATAAAGATGAACTTGATAGGAGGCGAGCAGTATTTGGTGCGAACGAGATACCACCACATCCACCGAAATCATTTCTGCAGCTTGTTTGGGAAGCGCTTCAGGTAACGTTTTCAATACATAGGATGATGCAACCAAAAATTTGTCGAATCAGCTTGTTTCATTAATGTGAAAATAAGCATATTTACTTTTCGTTGAATCTGTTGCTTTTTCTAGCACAGATAAAGAGATAGATGTGAATGTTCATGCAGTTGTTATTATTTTAGGATGTAACGTTGATTATTCTA
Organism: Onchocerca volvulus; assembly: GCA_000499405.2. NCBI lineage: Eukaryota > Metazoa > Nematoda > Chromadorea > Rhabditida > Onchocercidae > Onchocerca > Onchocerca volvulus. Next base: position 1,762,292 of record HG738138.1, read on the forward strand.
CTTGTAAGCGCTGTAGTATCCCTTGCGTTATCGTTTTATCGGCCACCTGACGATGGTTTAGGAGGTAATGTTTTCATGAAAGTTTACTGTATTCATTTGTATATACAGTTTCTGTTCGTATTTAATCGATAATCTCTTAACGTATTTCAGCAGGCTCTGATGATTCGGAGCATGAAGCTGGTTGGATCGAAGGAGTTGCAATCTTAATTTCAGTTGTAGTTGTTGTCCTCGTAACAGCTCTCAATGATTATACGAAAGAGCGTCAGTTTAGAGGTAAAATTATATGTAGTATCCTCATTCTCTCTGACTATATCTTTTTGATTTTTGAGAAATTTGTTTTTGTTACATTGAAATTGAGCATTTTCACTTTGCTTATCCCAGAAATGCTGAAATAAGTTTTCAAAATAGAATTGATGATTTCAGGCCTCCAAGCAAAAATAGAAACTGAGCATAAATTTGCTGTCATTCGTGGTGGTAATCAAATACAAATTGTCGTTAATGAACTGGTTGTCGGAGATATCGCTCAAATTAAATACGGTAAATTTTTGAATATCTGTGGATTTACGGAATGATATCAGGAGGTTGAGATGTCTACTCAGATGCATGGATTTCACGCGACGAAAACATTAGAAATAAATTTTGACATTTTCATTTTGTCTAAAGTGAATCTAATAATTAAATTGCATGAATGTTAGTATGAGATTCAACACAGATATGTTAAATGCGAAACATATATGTGCTATTCAGTTATCTTTTTATTTGGCTTCGTATTTGTTTGTTGGTGTTAAATTTGAGATATTATTACACGATACATATTATATTGTTGCTCACTTTCATTATGTTATGTCGATAGATTTCGAGGTGCTTCCACACTTCCAGATATCTTCAGATTCGGTCGAATGAACAGGAAACTCCGTCATAGTTTCAGTGCTGGTTATGGCAGTTAATTCTGTTTATTAAATATGCGTTTTTTTTTTCTTAGTAGAAAATAATTTTATTTCCGTTTAAGGCGATTTACTTCCTGCTGATGGCGTACTTGTGCAGAGCAACGACCTAAAGATTGACGAGTCTTCATTAACGGGTGAATCGGATCAGATCCGTAAAAGTCCTGAATTGGACCCAATGCTTCTATCCGGTAGAACTTTTATCAATCACATTTTATCGGTTATAATTGCTACCTTTCATTTCATTACTGTCAATATTTTTAAGATCTTTAATGTAGACTTGGCGCGGTTATTTTTGTTTTTCCTGGCAAGTATTCTTCATTCCGAATCAATTATATCAGATACTTTTCAATCATTTCGAATAAATAGGAAAGATAGCACTTAGTAAGAGGATATGTGAACAATAAACTGTTTGCATTATTTCATTCTATATATGTTTGTACAGGTACGCATGTAATGGAGGGAAGTGGAAAAATGGTTGTTACAGCAGTGGGTGTTAACTCTCAGACAGGAATTATCATGACTCTTCTTGGTGCAGCCAAAGACGTTGTGGAAGAAGAACGTAAAGCTGCGAAACGTGAAGGTAAGTATTATTATAATATTACTAGATTTGTTAATATACATACTAGCAAAAAAGATTTAGTCTATTTTTGTAAGAATTAGCTGTTTTAATAATAGAAACGATAATTAAAGGAAACCAATATTGCATGTTAGCCCTATCTTATATTTTAACCCTAGCCGTCAGCTTATTTTTACCGATGCCATTTGGTATCGAATTTTGCAGTAAGCTATTAGCACCTTAGATTAGACGTATCATTTTTGCCATGCTTTGGCAATGAGTGACTGCCTCATTGTTATTGCGCATTATCCATTTTTCTTATTTTCTTTGCTGTTATAAAAAAAGCCTCAGCTTTTTTTCTTGCAGTTCAAGAGCATATTATTATTATTATATTTATATAATTTTACTAATTAATCGTAACAGTTATTTATAATGAATAATTGGATTTGCAACTTCTATGTTTTCAAAATGGAGAAAATGCTTTGATTTTTTTTTTTTTTTTTTCTAATTTATGCTATTTATTTTACACACTGCACACAAAATTAGAGTAATATCTCAATTGCAATTTTATCTAATATCATTCTTCAGAGCGTCGGGCGCGTCGAAAGAGCAAAGCGTCTGGTAAGAATTCGCTATCGTAATTGTTTTTAAAATGGAGCATTAGTATTAAATCATTAAACATGTCATTATTTTTTTTTATTGTCATTCTACAAAACAATCTTCTGGAAAAACTTAGAGGGAGAAATAGTGTTTCAAAATTTATAATGCATATTTTCTTCTGGATTTCTATATTAGCTCATACGTAAAAATATACATGCAGCATATATGTTTTTATAAATTATTTGTTAATTGATTATTCCAAGTTTGACATTGTGTAAGAATAAACGCAGCAAATAAGATAATATGCTCCGTAGGTGAGCGTTTTTATTTAGGAAACAAAAGTAATTTGTTTCATTCCCGAAGATTTGATTAATAAATAAGGCAGCAGATGACGTAGCCTCACTTTCGCTCAACATATAAGGCAAATTTTCCGTTTACCGCATAAAATAAATACACTTATATTGGTATGCAGAATGTCCCCAATTTGGTTGGTGAAAAACGCCTCGTGGTGCGCATTTGACTGTATCCACTTTGGACGATACATTTTACTATTTAGTAATTACTTTCTTGACCAAAATCGAAGGTATTTATCGAAAAATCTTTATAATGAGATGAATATTAACTCTGCAGAAAGTTTGCACTATCCACATTCTTTCGAACTAACCTCATTAACAATCATTTCGCTAATCCACTTATCTTTCTTCGCATGAAACATACCATAACTGTGAAACATAAAATATAATTTTGATAGTAAATAATATCTCCCACAATGAGCGGGATTAGATAAAATGGTTTACTGGCTCATAGAATTTTTTTTTTTTTTTTTTTTTTTTGGAAGGGAAATTTGTATACAGCCTTGTCTGGCATGCAGAAACGCTTTATAAACTCTGCATTGGATGGTGATATTAATGATTCACTGGATATTTAATATCACAGTTAAATATGAAATTCTAACAAGTTCGGAATAAAATGTTTTCTGAAATTCGCATAGATCTACCAATTTTTTTTTTGTTTCTCCCCTCTTCCCCTCCTTTTCTTTATCTACTTTTTTTTTTTTTTTTTTTGAAACTTCAAAATTTTTCCTAAATTTTTATAGGATAAAGTTATTTTAAGGAAAGTCATACTTTCAGGAGGCTTAATAGATTTTTTGTTCGAGGATTTTCAGAATAGTTCCTATTCGCATTTCGGGAAACTGTTGAAGTTTTTATTTCTTTCTTTCATTTGCATTTCAAAATTTTTCGTTAAGCACAAACACACCAATACGAACTTACATATAAATGCACGCATACGCGGATGCGTACGCTTAATGTTCTAATTTATTAATTTTTTTTAGACCACGATAAATGCACACATAGGCGGATGCGCATGTTTAATGTTCTGATTTCATTAATTTTTTTCATATCATAATTTAACTAACCGGTTTCTTGAATGATTTAGATTTCTTTTGTTTTGTTTTGCTTTTGTAGAAACAGGTAAATGTTTCTTATATTGTCCTTTTTTTTTCTGGTTTTCATTTTTTTTGGCATGAATAGGAAATGGTGGAAAGTTTCTGTTTCAGTTATTTCCAGGACTATCTTCGATGAGAACAGAAGCCAAGTGGGAAAATATCGTTTCAGTATTGTTGCTTACGCAAGCTTTTTTCCTCCATCACTATTTGATGTTAATCTTTTTGTGTAGTAGTGTTTGAAGTTTCAGGCGATGCGGTAGCAGGTGCAGGAGTTGAAGACGGAACTGCGCAAGCTCTTCTAACCGATCGTGAGTTTAGAACTGCTTTTTTTTTTTTTTTAAATTTTGCACAATTTCAGCAGCAAAAAACCAGTGCATCATATAATCTGTTGCAGTCAACTGGAACTGATAATAGAGTGTATACTGAAATGATTAGAATTGATAAAAAAATATTAGAAATTAAAGGGTATGGTTTGACAACAAAGGTCGTGAGTTTCTTGTAAGTTAAACTTCATTTGATAGTTGATAAGTCGGTTGATGCTATAATTAAATAGGTTTGTGCAACCAACATTATCTGTTGAATCATTTCTTATGCATACCTCTATTACTTGAAAATTTCTAACCATCGGTCTCTAGTGGCTTAGGGAACATTGTGTAATTTGTGTAATGGAAAAAATCCGGATGACACATTATGCGGATGCATCGTTTTCAAGTGAATCTCTTCATTTCCCTCCTCCTGTAATTTTCTTTATTTTAACTGGTTGAAATTCCTCAAAAAACAGTATCCAAAAAAAAGTGGAACTCTTTCTAGTCATTCTACAGTTTACTTTTGAAACATTTTTGTCCTTTTTGATCATCGATTAGTACTCGAAATAACGCGAGCAAAACGCATGAACGCGGGTGTTTTAATGTACGCCTTCGTTAGTTACGCTTTATTTTGCTGCACATTTTATCAAATTCATAGATTAGAATAGAATTTTGTGCGAAACAGACGTAGCGATTGTCGGTGGTTGTTTGCATGATATCATTTTTTTGTACCTCAGCACATCATTAGATGTATTTATTCCTTAATTTCTCATTTTTATATGCAGTACAACATTATTTCATGGATTTTTCCAGAAAACATGCCCAAAATGACTTGTTTATTGTAATGCATTTTGGTACATATAGCATCGGAAAGTTTTTGAAAATAAGAGCTATTTCACCTGCTGCCATATAATTATAGTAAAACTTGTATTCAATTCAACAGTTGTTTCTGATGGAAGATTTCATGCCTCGCTACTCAAATCTTTGCCCAGAACTTATAAGTTATCGAGGATAGTTGTTTAGCTTACTGGCGGAAGAGAAAAACTAGAGAATAAGAAAGAGGGGAGAAAATAAGACAAAATAAGGGGCAAACGGAAGAAGGCGTATATTACTACCATACTACATCCATCTAATCTATGGTTTTCATACTCGGGTGCTAAATTCAAAATAAGAACTAGGGGTTAGTAATTTATACTCTTTATTCTCTTTTCCTAGTATTATTTCCGCATTTTAAGTTTAAAATTCTTTTATGTAGCCTTAGTTGGTGTAAACAGGACCAAACGTTGTAATCGGTAATTTCTTTCATAGTATAAAGTGGTTTTCATTTTCAGATGTGAAGGCGACTGGTTTAGCAGAGGGAAGTAATGGTGATTTGAGTAATGAAGCGATAAAAGATGAAGTTGAAAATAAAAAAGAGCGTTCCGTTTTACAAGCTAAACTCACCCGTCTTGCCATTCAGATTGGCTACGCAGGCACGGTTTTGTGATTTTCATTTATAATTTGTGCAAAAAGACCTTACTGAGTAAAACATTTGAAAATAAGGCAAACATCTGAAAGTAAAGTTAATATTTATATCAAATTTGAGGAGTATAATTCTGGGGATGAGAGATTTTTGCTTAATTTTCAGGATCGTTCGTGGCTGGTTGTACTGTTCTCATTCTTGTTACACGGTTTTGCATTAGTCGCTACATGATTGAAGAGAAGGCATTTAGTGTGGCAGATTTCCAGCATTTCATTAATTTTTTGATTATTGGCGTAACTGTTCTTGTTGTTGCCGTTCCGGAAGGCCTTCCTCTTGCTGTCACTCTTTCTCTGGCATATTCTGTCAAAAAGGTAATGTTTCAGAATGTTAGGTAGTTATTGCTTAAATCAAAATGCGATTCAGTGCAAATTTTAAATTATTCGAATACGCACTGCATGCAAATCCAAAGAGATTAGCATTTATTTTATTCCAGATGATGTTGGACAATAATCTTGTTCGCCATTTGGATGCTTGTGAAACAATGGGTAATGCAACAAGCATATGCTCAGACAAGACGGGCACTTTAACAACTAATCGAATGACCGTTGTACAAAGTTACATAAACGGTAAATTGTTTAAATAGTTGAATCAAATCAGGATACTTGGAACGTAAAATAGGATCACTGAGTACACCATAACTGTTCAAACTGCAATACTTTTCTCAGTAATAATGCTACTGTTTTACGTTGATTACAGCCGCACACGGATTCTCTGGAATATACGCCTAATAGCCTAATTGTTTTAATGTATTCATCAGTCAAAATGCTTCCGTTCTAATGGCAGCGTCTTTGCAAATCGACGATTTCTTATTGTCTCAAATTTCCGGGATCTATCATGTTCACCTATATCCAGTAATCAAAATTAGAATGAAAAACTAAATTCAAATTGCTAGTAATTTCTCAGACTTATCAATAAAATATTAATGTTTCAGAAATTCATTATAAGGAAACACCAAAGTTCGAGTCACTGAATAAGGAAACAAGAGATTTATTAATAAATTTAATATCAATCAACAGTAGTTATGCATCACAGGTATTTCTTATTTCATGCAAACTTGCTATTCGTTTCTTTCCATTTTCCTTATTTTAATGGTCGATAAAAGATTTTTTTATTGAAGAATTCTTAGGTATTTCTTCAGAACATTCGACAAAAAAAAGGAGGCAGATCAGGGAAGCCTTTTCTGGCTCATTATTGTTTGTTTTTAAGAATCAAATTAGAACAGTGAGACTTAACGAATGATCAATTACATTGTTTTTGTTTTCGGATTTTCTGTAGAACGTTTCATCTTTCAGGTTGTGCCTGCAAAAAATCCCGGTGAACAACTTACACAATTAGGTAACAAAACTGAATGCGGTCTTCTGGGATTTGTCCTTGCATTAGGACAAAGCTATCAAGCAATCCGAGATAAATATCCCGAAGAAAAAATTTTCAAAGTAAATTATTATTACTATTAAAAGAACATTCCTGTCAAAAATATGACAGATTTATAATGTTTAGTTATTTATCCAAATGAAAATAATTTTTTCAAATTTGTGAAATTTTTATCCATGTAAGATGTGCAGTAAAATCTATTTTTCGAGGTAATAAACTGAGATAAGCGAATTTTATTGTTATTTGTTTTCCGATGAATTTGTTAATGTTATTAGTGAGTTATATTCCATAATGATTCCAAACTCTTGTTTCCAGGTTTATACATTCAATTCTGTTCGTAAATCAATGTCTACTGTTATCGAATTGAAGGATGGCAATCTTCTTGTTGGTTATCGGGTATTTAGTAAAGGAGCATCTGAAATAATTTTGAAGAAGTTTGTTTTAATTCATAAATTAAAATGACTATTCATATTAGTCGTGGCGAAAATTTTGGTAAAGTATTTGAAATTTTGGTGATTAAATTTCTTTAGTATGTAAACTTGGTTCTTGAATTTTAGAGTTAATCAATTTTGATTGATGATTTATTAGAAAGTTGTTTTATGACGTTACGTCAAAAAGATGCAAATGAAGTTAACTTCTTTCAGTCTCTTTGATGTAATCTCCATTATCAGATCTTTTCATCATGACTGATAGTTATCATAAATTGAGTACTTTTTATTGAATAATGAAACACCGCTGTCAGAATCTGGGAAATCAAAAATTAGTTGATGTGGTGCAGTGTTTTGACTGTCCATTTTCGCATGCAGTATTTCCGCATCATGACTTATGAAAGTAACTAAAATAATTAAAGTAATTAATTGTCATTAGAAATGCCAGCTAGGTCTTGATAAAGAATAATTTATTTATTATTAAAATTGTTTTTTCTAGATGTAGATGGTTTTTGGCTAAAGATGGTGTTCCGAAAAAATTTTCACAGAAAGATTTTGATCGTCTTGTCAGTAATGTTATTGAGCCTATGGCTTCAGACGGCTTACGTACCATATGTCTTGCATATAAAGATTATCTTATAAGAAGTGATGATGTGCAAGAAAATCAGGTGCATATTAATGATATTCGCTTGCATATAATGTTAGACTTATTTGGATTAAGACGAAAGATTTCGAATTTTGACCAGTTTTGTGACTATATTTGATCAGTCCATTATTAATTTCAGATTCGAGCTACAAAAGAAATTGACTGGGACAATGAAGATGCCATTGTCAATGATTTGACTGCCATAGCTATTGTAGGAATTCAAGATCCAGTTAGACCAGGCTTGCTTTTCATTTAAACTTGGTTCTGAGCAGAAGGAATAAAAAAAAAAAAAAAAAAAAAAAAAAAAAAAAAAAAAAAAAAAAAAAAAAACAAAAAACAAAAAACAAATATATGTTTATTTAAAAACCACCACATTCTAACGGAGCTTTTATGTTTTTTTTGTTTATTTATTTGTATATATCTGTTTTAAATGCCAAAATTATTTCTTTTTTGGGTCTGCTGTAAGAAAAAACAAAAAACCCTCCCCTCCCCAAAAAAAAAAAAAACAGAAAGAACAGAAAAATATCTCAGATTTTTATCTTTTTTTAATATCTCGAATTTTTTTTCCATAACCATTATCTATAGTAGTATGACCGGTTTTCTTTTGAGAAGGTCATATAAACAGTTAGATTCGGGACTGCCGAGAGAATCCGCAATTCATCTTCCGAATTTTTTTGTTGAAATTTATAAATGGTGCTCTTATCTATTCTTTGTGATTTACATTACAGAAGTACCGGAAGCAATAGCGAAATGTCAACGTGCTGGCATAACAGTGCGTATGGTGACAGGCGATAACATCAATACTGCTCGATCAATTGCTACAAGCTGTGGAATTTTACGTCCTGGTGAAGATTTCATCGCTTTAGAGGGCAAAGATTTCAATGCGCGGATCCGGAATGAAAAAGGCGAAGTATCACAAGAAAAGCTGGACACAATATGGCCCAAATTACGTGTCCTTGCTCGAGCTCAACCATCTGACAAATATACACTTGTTAAGGGCATTATTGATAGTCGTGTCACAGATAATAGGTAAGTTGGTAGATTTATAAATATAAATCAATTGATTAACTACACATGTAATTCAAGTTTTGATCGAATTTTTAGCATAATTTGAAATTTGCAGAAGTAACTTACAGGGAAGTGGTAGCTGTAACAGGAGATGGTACTAATGATGGGCCAGCACTGAAAAAAGCAGATGTTGGTTTTGCTATGGGTATCGCTGGTACGGATGTCGCAAAAGAAGCATCCGATATCATATTGACAGATGATAACTTCACTTCTATTGTCAAGGTATTAACGGTTCATTTATTTCAGCTTTCAGCGCATTTTTTTTTTTTTTTACTTTTGCATATCTTGAACAAAAAGTAAATGGTATAATTGTTAAGCTTTAATTATCAAGCTACATAAGATCAATTAATTTTCGATGAAAATAATTTAGACTAAAATTTTTGGATTTCATTACAGTGTAGTCAATTTGCAAAAGCGTACTGGAAAGTTCCTTTTTGTATCATTGTAATAATTGGATTCTATGACAGCCTAACGAGTTAGTGAATTAAAATAAATATTAAGCAGTTTTTGTCATGAGCTTCTTCGAAAAGCCATATGGTGAGATATACAAAATTGAATTGCATCACATAAAGATACATGCTGCAGCTTGGTATGATGAGGAATGAGGGAGCCTAAGTAGAGATGCCACTGTTAAAAAGAAGTGATTTTAAAAAATGTAATTCAAGTCACGTTTGATATGTACGAGCTGTACGATTGACGTGATATTTTTGAATCGAAATAATTCGAGTGTAAGGTAAACCTAATTTTTTTTTTCAGGCAGTTATGTGGGGACGGAATGTTTACGATTCAATAGCGAAATTCTTGCAGTTTCAGCTTACTGTAAACGTGGTTGCCGTCGTTGTTGCATTTGTTGGGGCATGTGCTATTCAGGATACTCCATTAAAAGTTTGTGCTTTAATTTTTTGTGCGAGCTGTTTTTTTCTAGAGTTTTACATCAAGATGAGTGCATATGTCATGCATGATATAATTTTTAGTTTTTTTTTTTTAGGCAGTACAAATGCTTTGGGTGAATCTTATCATGGATACTCTGGCATCATTAGCTTTAGCCACCGAAATGCCAACGGAAGATCTGTTAAAGCGAAAGCCGTATGGACGTACCAGTCCTCTAATATCCCGTACGATGAGCAAGAATATCTTGGGTCATGCTTTTTATCAGTTACTCATCTTGTTCGCTCTCATTTTTGCAGGTAAGGATAATCTTGATTCATTGTCAGCAAATTTTGACTGGAATAAGGAAGTCTGTTATCATTCACTTGTTCAATTAATTGCTTCGAGTTTTTTTATCCTTTTCGGAAAGTTATTACTCCTTACTTAACATACCATATTCTGGAGGTTTTATCTTAAAATCTTTCTATCCGATTCTAAGGCATTTATTGTTAGCGAGAGCAGTGGGAAAAGAGAAAGGGGAAAAAGAATCTTAACAGTACTTTTTTAGGAGAACATTTTTTCGAAATTGAGAGTGGCAGATGGGCACCTCTGCATTCACCTCCGTCCGAACATTTTACTATTGTTTTCAATACCTTTGTTATGATGACACTTTTTAACGAAATAAATGCACGAAAGATTCATGGCGAAAGGAATATTTTCACAGTTCGTATTTTGCTAACTTTTTATGAAATTACAAATGAATGACTTTATCTCAAATTCTATTCTGATAAAATTTCCAGCGATTGCTCGACCTCAATACAAGAAGAAATTTAAGGACATCATTTAGCAGATTGTGATAGCGCTACGTTGGTTAACATAATCAAATTTTATTACATCGATGCACTGCCGTTTTGTTAATGAATAGTAACCTGAAAACTGTCGTGCCAGCTGTAGAATAAATCACTGATAAATAGACAAATTTATTATATCTGACTTGCAGTAGATGTATTTTGACATAATAATTGTTCTAAAGTCATGTCCACGATTAAGATATGCAGTGAGTCTTCTCTATGCACTCGATTTGGTGGACATTGATCATTTTTTTTGTGATTATTTTTTGATTGTAGGGCTTATTTTCGAATCCTATCTATTATATTATTTGGATCGCTACAATGGTTGCACAAATATTTATTGTGCAATTTGGTGGACGTTGGTTTTCAACAGCTGCATTAAATTTGGAACAGTGGTTATGGTGCTTAGCGTTTGGTGTTGGTGTGCTATTATGGGGCCAAGTAATTTGCTTTTCTTTTTTAATTGTTTTGCATTTTGAATTAGTTGAATCTGCGATGTTGATACAGTGGAATGTTTTGCTCTGATAGTTTCGAAATTTAAGGAGAAAGTAAGTTGCTTTCTTGGAAATAATAATTATTACTAGGTTGCTAATTATCAATGATCTGAAGCATTGTATTTGAATAAACAGAGGTATTAAAGGGGGATTTCGTGAATATTCAATATAGACATTAATTGAGGAGGAAAGAGTAATAATGAAAATAATTTGCGAGAAAGTTCGGAAGGAATAGATTAATTGGATCATATTTCAATGTCAGAATATTGAAGGAAAAGCATGATTTCTAAGCGACCTTTTTTCTTTTTTTTTTTTTTTTTTCGAACCATTTGTATCGTAAACGTTCGAAATTTCAAAAAATTTAGGTAGTGACAACAATACCTACTTCTGGTTTGCCCAAGAATATGGCAATAGGTGGTGGTGATGTGACGTCAACTGAAAATATTCTAAGCGGTGAATATGAAGATCCAGCAACACATGAGAAACGTTCTGGACAAATTCTGTGGATTAGAGGATTGACACGACTTCAAACGCAGGTAATTTTGTTATATAAAATTGAGCTGGGATCTGTTGGGTTTGCTTATATAGGTTTTTTCATATACATATGTGTGCGCGTGTACGTTTTTCTTTTTTTTTTGTCCCAGTTTGCATACTGGGTAGATGTGTCATTCAGTGCTTCTTAGTTAAGATTTTTGAAATTTTCATATTTCTTCGAAAGATTTGTTAGCAACAGTAAAGTAAAGGGAGATTAGTTGATCTAAATCAAAAACAGAAGAAAAAAATTGGAAAAGACGATGTACTCAATCATGGTAATTTCCCTTTTCGTCCTCAGAGACTGTGAGAACTTTTCGTGACTTTATTTTCGTATTCATTTTTTAATGCTGTTGTGGTTAGAAAAATTTTTTCCGGATTTCCTTCCGGATTACTATTGAATCGGAGCGATCGGGAAGCTGTTATATTCGAGACCATTATTCCGAAATGAGTCGTTTAATCGTTGTTCTTAACAATCTTCTTTTTTTTTTTTTGCAAAATTTTGTGGATTGATTTCACTATAATGGTGCTACACCAATCATTTAAGCTAATATTTATGTTGTTGCTTTTTTTAGAATTTTCTACCAATGTGAACATTTGTTGTTCAGTCTTTTTTCTTTCGTTTGTTCAAAATATTTTCTTTTTACCTTTTTTGATAGTTATCAGACAATTTATTTGTTGTTTTATTGCTTGACAATTTTTTTTTCTCATTCGGCAAATTGTTCCTTGTTTGTTATTGTTTTTTCTCCACTCACTAAAAAAGTGATTTTTTAATGGTCGATGTGATAATGCAGCAGATCAAATGAAGTTTTGATTTCTTCTTTAAAATAATTTGAGGATAGATTAGAAAGGACGACTAATGGAGTTCACAGAAAAGTATAGAACATAAAAACTTCACTTTTTTGAATAATTATATATTATTATACGAGAATATTAGAGATATTGATGAATAATCAGTAAAACGAAGGATGTTTTGAATATATCCTTTCTTAGCCCTATAGATATGTTAATTATTGGTACGGCAGGTGTGTCGGCTACATATCCTGCAGGGGAGAGATAGGGCATATTGTTCTTTTATTTTTAGCAGTTGAGTGTTACAAGCTTGGCTGACTAAATAATATCCAGAAGAAAGAATGTGGTCGCTCTTACTGATTCTTGGAAGATGGTGCGCATATCTTGCGCGGTTGACAAATTTTAATGAAGATTTGCCAAAAACAAGTAGGTTGGGAGTAGCTGTATGCTTTAATGTCTCAAATAACATCAAATACCATATTTTAAGGATCAACGAATATTGAACAAAAACTATTTGCCTTACTTTTTGCTTTCTGCATTTTTGGTATTATTTTATATTATTTGTTTTGAATAGATTTAGGAAAATCGACAGATTTAGCAGTTTATTTTTTGTGTATATTTCTGCCCAATGATATCTTGAAATCGGTAGTGGTTTTCTTTGTCGCTAAAACATTCCTTTAAAAAAGTTTTTTTTTTTTTTTGCCGTTATTTAAAATATGATTCTCCATTCAGTTATATAATCTGTATTCGAGGATTTTTTTAAAATTATAATTCAATTCTGGAATAAGTCAATCAATTCCAGTTATATAAATGATTGAAATTTTAAAAATCAAGTTAATTGCAGAGGAGAAAAATATAGCTAAATTCAGTTGCATTTTTTTTTAGCTTGAATAATAATTTTCTAAACGTTAAATAATAAAAAAAAAAAAAGGGAAAAACATGTATGTTTATTTCGGATATTGTAATTTTCATTGTAGATTGAACAGCAGTTATCAATTATATGAAGTGTTGAATGTCTCCTGATACTTTCAATAACTTATATTTTGCTTTAATCCATTAATACTTATCACAGCATAAATCCAAATAATGACCTCTTAATGCTACCTACCTTATCTGATTGAATATAATTTTAAAATATCTCATTATTACACATGTTGTAATTATTTTTCCTCTACTATTTAGTTTGTGTTCCTTTAGAAGTATAGGGAATACTATTTCTTTCATCATGATGACTAACCATCTGTATCTTTTTATCTTGCGAAAGTATTTGTATTAGTTACCTGAATCGAGTATTTTTGCAGCTTCCAATCTGTTGCATTCTAGTTCATCATCTCTACAACGTCTTCTTTTTTTTCGGATTAGATGTCAGAGATGCAGGAAAATAATGTGGGATGGATTCCTGAAAGTTGGGGCACTTCGAGGTGGATTTCTGGAAGTTCAGTGTCTTTAGCAATTATATCTTTTAATTTGCTGCATTTCCACATCGGCAAAATTATGAAACTAAACTTTTTATGTGTTATCATTTTCATCATTCTTTTTCAGTATAGCATTGTCTTGTGATTGTAATTTGAAAAGATGGATTTTTATTTTTATTTTTCTATAAGTTGTGGATGTTAGATGTTGATGATGATGATGATGATGATGATGATGATGATGATGATGATGATGATGATGATGATGACAGTGATGATGATTATGATTATGATAATTATAATAGTGGTGATGATAATGATGATAATTATCATTATGATGATAATGATGATGATGATAATGTTGCTGATGATAAGACGTTCTATGGATTGCATAGAAATGTTTATGAGACATTTCTCGTAAGGCGATGGTATGTGCATTTTCTAAAAGCATGCTTTTCATTTTTTTTTTTTTTTTTTTTTTTAATTTATAAAACTTTCCAATGACTATATTTGTTTTTTCTTAATTTTTTAATGTTATTTTTTTACCATTCTATTAATACTGCTTTCGCTGCATGCTAATTTTAGGCATTCTGCTTTCCTTTTTTTCTGATAATTTTCTAATTCATGTTGCTAAATATTATGCTTCAATTTTCTTAACTTTTTACCTGGATGCCCCTACGTTTTGTGAATAATATTTTAGAAATCGTGACTAAAAACATTATTTGCTACCCAAAATTTTTATAATGGGATGAATTGGATGGTATTCAGGGTGAAGTGTTCGTTGTGCATTCATAATATTACTAAATTACATGATTTTAACACCTAGAAAAAGATAATAAGAAATACTGTTCAAATATCACTGATAGTTGCTAATCGACTTTGGGTTAGGTTAATAGAATAATAATGGAGGATTGATTGTTAAGTAACTGATAGTAGCACAATATTGCAAATTTTTTGTTCTGTTATACTTATCTATCAGAAATGAATTGCTTAAAATCAGCAAGCCATTGATCAATGACAACTTTTTTCCTTGTATATAAGTTACCTGGGAAGGCTTTACCCCTAATTTTTCCCCATTGCTGATCTTCATTTTGATTAGCCATAATGGAAGAAACGATATCAGATGCATAACTGCATTCTATAAATTGCATCCATTTAGCTGTTTTTCCATAGTAAATATTTATTTATTTTTTGATACATAAGTTGTTAGGGTTATAAATTTCTTATCGGTTTTTATTTTCACTCGGTTTTCTTCTCATCAAAATGTTTTATTTTGAAATTATGATCTAAATTTGTATAATGCTTGTTTGCTCTGCTTCTTCATGAGTATGAAACTTGAAGAATCTCAGAACCATATACTCCAGAAATATCCATCGATTTGGATCACTTTCTGAAATACATATTTAATAGTGAATTAAATATGGAGATGGAGATAATTTAATGATGTTGTCATTGATATAGTGACTTACTGCTTTCTTCTTTTTTTTTTTCTTTTTTTTTTTTTTTTTTTTTTAAATATATATTTTAATTGATAGGGTCATTCGTTCAAATGAGTTTTGCTTTCCTAATTAGGACTAGAATTGTCTAATCCTTTTATTATCTGTTCGTTTATTTGTTCTTTCTTTCCTTTTTCGTTTGCAAAATGCTTTTCTTTTCTGCAGCTTCGCGTTGTGAAAGCATTTCGATTATCGTTGGACGAGTTCGAGGAAAAGCGTTCTATTGTCAGTACGCAATCCTGTAACTCGATGCGCGGTGTAGTCGGTGCTGGTTGGTCCTATTTATCATTATCCAGAATTAATGTTCCACGTGCGGCCTCATGCGTTGGGCCATTACCAAGCCAAACACGTGTTGCATTGGTAAAATTAATGCAACGTACGAATGCTTCCCAACCTTATCCTTGCTATCATTCGGAACAGTCTTGTATAACGTCGTCAATTCGACCAACAATCAATCTCGATAATCCCAATGAACAACATAATATTCTATTAACAACAACATCAACAACAGCAACAACAACGCCAACAACAACGGATAATAATCATGAATTGGCTGCAAATGTTGTGGTACGTAATGAGCAACAGATGAGTGCAACACAGCCGCCCACAGCATCATTAGGTGCCACTACCCAATTCGAAAAGCTACCATTGGTACAACGATGGCAACCATCAAGTGGTTCGAGAATTGGTAAAAGTAACTCACTGGATATTCCAGTTTCAATTGCTCATGTTTAAATACTAACCTTCTTTTTTTTTTTTATCTTCATGACTTGAAATTGTCCAACGTTGGAAAAGTTTTATTTTATTCTAAACTATCGCTGAAATAACTTTTATGTTTTCACCAATTGCTGCTTTATTCACTTTTGTTTAATGTCTGTGTCTCTATTCATTAAATATGCATATTTATTTGTAAATATATTTGCTTACGTATTATGAAAATATGTAAAATATGGAAAGTACTTCGGTCTCTTGAGGAACGAAACAAATTAATTGGTAAGCAAATTTACGAAAAGACAATACTCTGTCGAAATAATTTTGATAGTATAATTTTTCTTCCGTTATCATTCGTTGCAAATTTGATCATTCTGAGAAAACAAATTACTGATGCAATAAAACCAGCCAGGAAATACGTAAAATAAAGGAGGCATTAATCAATCTTTTTTT
Source organism: Onchocerca volvulus (assembly GCA_000499405.2). Taxonomy (NCBI): domain Eukaryota; kingdom Metazoa; phylum Nematoda; class Chromadorea; order Rhabditida; family Onchocercidae; genus Onchocerca; species Onchocerca volvulus. The sequence goes on from HG738138.1 coordinate 1,778,789, forward strand.
TTTTTTCCCTTTTTTTATTGGAAGTATTGCGGAAGAACCAAGAATTTTTTTAATTAGGAATGACTTTTAATTATCAATTAACACCAGCGATTTCTTTTCCGAATATTATTTTTAACAGAGAAAATTTGAATTATCATCATTTCTCAACTTCGAGCTAATCAGTGACATGCGAAGTATATATGTTTTTGCTGTGCTTTTTTTCTTTTTTTGGAAATTTACCGCATGCAGTTGCTTTTTTTTTGGATAAATTATGTTGTTGTTTAGCAGTAAATTGGTTCCATTTGGTGTTATGCTCCTCTCTTATGAATATCAAAATGATTTAAGTCTTTTTTAAAATTTATCTCTTCAGTGCCATTGATTTCATTTAATTTATATCATAAAGGAAGAAAATGGGAAAAATTTCTTCTACTTATTCAGTATATATCACCTCTTATATGTCAGTCAAATGTAATACATAAAAAATATGATTAGAATCTAACTTTTCTTTAGGAAATTTTCTGGATAGTTTTTAGATTTTCTGTGATCTTTTTTTTTTTCCTTTAATTTATAAAATTTCGAGACAGGGAAAGAAATTGAGAAGGTTTTCAGATGTTTCCATGATGCTTTAATGGTAAAATAAATGAGAAACGTATAATTCATTTTTGTTTTTTGATTTTCTTCATTTTCACCCCATTTTCTGAGATATCTTTATTCTTGAAAAGCGGTAAAACATTTCTCTGCAGTGTATTTTTGTTCTTTGCTCAGATCTCCTTGTATTTCCATACTAGTCCTGTTAGTATTACTTTGTAAACGCTTTTTCTTTGCTTAAAATTTTCATTTTTCAGATTTTTCGTCTCGCATTGTTGCATGAGTAGGTAGTATTTATTCATTTTTATTTTTTATTTTTTGTTAAATTACGCCATATCTCGAACTTCCTCTTTACCTCCTCTATTTTATTCTTAAATAAGAATTGATGTCAAGAAAAGGGAAAGTTTCCCCGCTTAATCAGTCAATACTTCAGGAAATCCATATAGTTATTTAGAAATGTTTAGTATCCAAACATAACTCGTCTCAGACTTTGTCCGAAATATACAAAAGCCTATAAATTGGATTCGTTTGCTATTGATACTAAGTTTCATCTTTTTAAAATTAATTTTCCTGCTTGTTTTTTTCTTTGTAGTTGATCATGTTATTATTTAAAGCATTCTCTAGTTAGACTGTTTCTGTAAAATTGTTTTGCATTATGTTTGTCACATTTTTCTTCCTATAAAATTAAAATGAATTCCACTTTAAAGAGAAACAAACCTTAGAATTTCAATTAATTTCTCTCGAGAAGTGTTACATCTGACATGAACAGATAATATCTTTTTAGGATGCTTTCCTGATTAATTGTTCAATTAATCACTTTCAAAGAGAACGTAGTAGAATAAATATATATATTATTTGCATATTTTGAATCATTTGACAACTCTGTATTTTTAATATAATTTCTAGCGAAATTAGTTGTTGAATCATTTCAAGTTCAAATCATTAAACGTTTTTGTGGTCAGTTTTATAAATTAACAAAGGCTTTAATAATAAATTTAGATTTTGATGGCACTTAGATTTGAATTATTAAATCCATTTCATTATTCTATACCCTATCAGAATTTCATGTCATTGTAAAGGATCTATGTAAGCCTCACTAAAAATGGGTTAATATCCTAGAATTAAATCCTGTACTGTTTAACTTTCTTGAAATTATTAAGCTGGTTATAGGAAAAAAAAAAAAAAAGAATGCAGAAAGTAACATACATGTGTCTCGGGTATCTAGTTGGTTTTATTGTCTGAATGCTGAATACTTAAGAAACTAATATTTTGGTCAGATTCAGGTTATTACGGTTGTGAAGAAGTTTTTCATAAAACAGGAAATAAATATAAAATTTCTTACGGTTTACGATAAGTTAATACTGCAACGCATGCTTCTGTCTTAAGTATTAGACATCGCGGAATTCAATTTGAAAACACCGAGATTTCGACATGAGAACTGGGTGCATCTAAGAGTCGAAATTTAAAATGATGATCTTAATCCCGAAGAAGATTGCAGATAATCTGAAATCAGTTATTCCGTAACATTATGTTACTGAAGATGGACATATCGTTTTGTTAGAAATGAACAAGTTCTGATCATCACTAAAACAATATATAAAACACACAACTGGGATTATTTTATACTGGATGTTTTTATTTTTCATTTTATTTTTTTCTGCCTAACATTCCTTTTTTTTCCGAATTTCTAAATCCAGAAACCGATATTTTCCGAATTTCTAAATCGGAAAAAAAAGAAGGCTTAATTAGATATGAAATCGCAGCTTTTAGTACTTTTTTATTTAAAGAATTATTCTAAAGCTTTCAGGAAAAGAATTATGAATTTTGTTCATCATAATATCCAAACGAGCGCTACCATTTTAAATGTGAATTTTGCATTCCTAAAAGGATTATTTTAATTCAAAAAGTAAATCGTGCCTAATATAGAATCCATTGGCTGCCATATCAAATATCGGTTTCTGGAATTCTAAGTATCGGAGATAGTTTGTGTTTACGACTTGACAAATTCTTGTGAATCCATAATAACAGGTCGAGAAAGTATCAAGGAGCAGAAAAGCCTTATGGCTAAAGAGTAATTTCAGTTTCTATTTCCGAAAAATCGAATCCTTTTTTTTTCTTTTTTTTTTGTTTTTTGTTTTTTTTAAATATACAACAACCATTTTCAGTGAACTTCAATTGATATTCCGCTAATACTAGGATCACTCAGTGATTGCAGGTTATTGGCGGGGAAATGGCCGATCGTTTAATACCGGTACCGCTCAGTTCGGCGCCAACCGACCAGGCTGTAAGCGCAAAAGCACAGTATTTCGTTTTCATGGGCCCAAATATGGGGGGAAGGGGGGTGGACTTATCTCTCTGTGTTCTCTTCCTCTCTCTCTCTCTCTTTCTCTTTTTCATTTCTTATATTAAATTTGAAGTATTTTGATTCAAATTTCAAAAAAAAAGAAATTTTATGTCATTATCTACCCTTTACCTTTATCCCATAAAACGAATAATTAATGCTATTGCTTTAAAAAAATTCATACTCTGACTTAAAATTTTTTTTTTTTTTAAATTCAATTATTCAATTTTTATTTTATTGCCAAGAATGCACGGTTTGTGATGTAGATGTTTCGCCGTGCTGTAGTTTATTGCTGCTTGCATTGTGTGGTGTTATTTATTATTAGTACTAGTATTATTAATTATTATGATTGTAATTATTTATAATTTTTACTATTATTTATTGTTGGTATATTCAAACTAACGAGCACAAATTCGTGTTGTTTCTTTTCATTTTCACTGATTTTCCTCACACTTCAATTAACATTTCTTATTTTGTAGTTGTTCGTTGAGCTTACTTTTTTTTTTAAATTCTGTTTTTTGTTCGATCTTGAAGAACAGCACTGTCCTTTTTTTTTTCAATTGAATTATCATGCATATTAGTCAATTTTTATATGCATATACATGCATGCATGCGTGCATGAGCAAAATACACATGCACGCATTTATTTCAAGTATTTATTTAAAAATTTTTATACTTCTAATTTGATAGCACTATAAATTTTAGTTTATATTAGATATTAGCGTTTTATTGCCTATTATTTTTGGATGTGGAAATAGTATAGATTCAATAGGCAAGCTGAAAAATTTTTTTTATCAGAAAAATATTTGAAGAAATACGAATATTTGGGAAATTATGGTAGGGAGATAGAAGGAAATGATTACCATCATTTTTCCACGTTTGCTAAATATATTTCAAATTCAGGGATTATTACATAGTGTTATTTATTTCATGTTTCATAATATTCTTATAATTTCAATCAAATTTCCTTTTATTGGAGATTTAATTTTTACATCACCAAATTTTTCAGTTAAATTTTTATATTAAATTTTATTTAATATTCGGCGCCACGATATATTCTGTCGCTCACATATAAGTACTAATTAGGCATTTCCGTTTTATTCTAGATTTTATTCTGTTCGATTTCGTATTTGTGGAAATGACCAAATTTTAGAATACAAGCCATTTCCATACTTTTTTTTAATTTTTTTTTTTATTAGAAATAAATTAAATCGTGCATCACTGTGAATTTCATCTGTAAATATTTTCAATTCTTTACCTTTTCTTTATTTCAGTTTACTTCTTTCAATTTCTGCTCAGATTATTATCGAGAAAGACTTATTAATAATTTTTGGACTGTCTTTGTCTTTCTATTTTTACTTAGTTAATATTCTTGTTCTTCCGGTATGCAGAAATCTTTTTGTCAAAATCATTTTTATGAAAGCGCTTTTTACTTTTTCTGATCAATCGCTTTCTTCACTTAATCTTATTCTTAACTTCTTTTTTTTAATTTCTTTTTCAACCAGATTTAATGGTTTTGCTTTTTTTTCTTTTTATCTCATAATGTTCATTTTTGATGGCAGTAATTCTGGAAGTATTTTTTTGTTGCAGTGTTAAAAAATGGCGTACAGTGGAATCTAGTTGTTGTCATTGTTGTTGTTTTTTTTTTTTATTTTTGTTTTTGATACTACTACTACTATCATACTACTATTATTATTACTACTACTACTACTACTACTACTGCAGCTGCTGTTGCTAATGGTATTTGTTTATTAATTAATTCTATGACTATTATTGTTGAAAATTTTTTTCAACTTTCAGATTCGTGTGGTGAAAGCATTCCAAGCAGGTTTGGATCGTCGAGAACCATCGCTCAGTGGTCCAAGTGCTGCGCGTTTGCGTGAAATTAGCCGACAGTTGAAATTACAAGTAGAACATGAAGGAAAAAGTTTGTTTTGATTTCTTTAGTTATTGAATGATTCTTTTTCTTTTAAATTAGCATGACATGAATATTTTCATTTCTCTACGTATGTATAATCTTGTATGTCATCATCGACTGTGATCCATTTATTTGATATTTTCTTGATTGAAGATTGTCTCCTATCTATAAATGGCATTTCATATTATTATTGTTCTCAGCATTTCGTCTCAATTCAAATGATCTTTTTTGATTCATTTCAAAATTATTTTCAGGTATTGTTTCACGATCTGGTTCACGACATTCGAAACAATTAGAAGCTATATCCTCGGTATAGTATGCATATGTCGTAGTAATATATGATATGAATGAAATATAGAAGCTGAGATTGATCTGATTCCTTCAATTAAAACTCAGTAATCGCTTTATCCCTTTCGTTTTAAATGTATTTCAAATTGAAATATATCAAAGAAGATGGGCTTCATGTCTTATCATTTGCTCCTTCATCTCCTCATTACAATATGGTCTTTTCTTAACACAAATACTTATCACTTTATGTGTTTATGCGTATTTGTGTCCGTATTGTGTGTGTGTGTGTGTGTGTGTGTGTGTGTGTGTACGTATGTGTGCATGTGTGTTTTTGTGTATGTATGTATGTATGTATGTATGTATGTGTATGCGTATGTGTTTCCATTGTCCGCGAGTTTATTTGCCTTAAATCCCGGTTGCAATTTATTTTTGCTGCACCGTGCAATTATCTCCTCTTACCATCTCCTCTTCCTTACCTTTTTTTTTTAGGTTTCAAGCTAACAACTGATAATAGATGATCTCTAAAATACTTGTGCTCTATTTTTCTCTCAAATTTAAAGAGAAATTCAGTAATCAGATTTCAAAAAAGCACACCTGAGCATTTTTATCAGTGTGCCTTGATAATTCACCTCTTTCAAAATATGATGACCGTTGACCTTGTCTTGACCCAAGTTTCTTTACTTACTGAAGCTATAATAGATTATTTGTCAAGTAGGAAATTTTGTATTCTATTTAAGAATTCGAAAAAGTTTGTTTTCATTTAAATGTGAGTTTCCAAAAAAAAAAAAAAAAAATTTCAAAAATTGCACCTTATGTAAGTGGAATAACCACGACAGAGTAATGAAGAAGAGCTAACCCTCTATTTTGATTTATTCATAACATTAATCGTAATTTCAAGCAAAAAATTGTGACTTTTAAACTTCTCTTGACCGTTGGGCTTGCAAAATGATGAACTTCTTGAGATATCTTGGTTACTTGTTTTTCTGAACAACCCTAAACTTTTGTTCATCTTTTATCATCCTTTATTGTATAAGATGTGATAAGATTCCATCCATTCAAGTGTCTGTCTGGGAAATAACATTTTCAACCCCGAAATCCTAGAATTTCGATCTTTCATTTTCCTTGGTACGATACAATTAGCATTGCTACTATCCATTGTTGCTTTAACGAATAATTAATATTCACCTTCTTCTCCTTTTTTTTCCCCTCCAAACGTACTTCGAAGGAGCGTTTTTTGTCTGAAATAACATTATAAAAGATTTGAATGTGTTTCTTGGATTCTTAACTTTTTTTTAGTCATTCAGTTCTCATCATCAATATATGCGTAAACTGAAGATTCTCTTGATATCATCTGTTAAGAATCATGGTAAAAATGATTCATTTATTCATGACTATGTTGTTTGAAAAGGTGTATTGCTGCAACGTATGATTTTTTCTTAGATTTGAAGAAGTTATTTTTTTCGTTCTGAATTAATTCTTGAAAAAACATAAATAATTTTTGTCAAAATTTTATTTTTCTTGTTGATAAATGAAGCACTTATTTATTTAGTTGCATTGCCGTCTTTCGTTATTTCTCAAGCATTCAAATCAGTATTTCTCTCCTTTTTTACTTATGAAACAGTTTCACTAATTCAATGTTCTTTATTTCTTTTACAGCAATCTTTAAAAAAAAAAGAATGAAGATCACATTTATTGCTTGAGAGAAATGAAAAAGTTAACAAATTGAATCTTTTAATTCATTTGTTATTTCAAAAAGTTTGAAGAAGGGACTGTAGTCTTATATTTTTTCGAAATTATTCAAATAATCATTGATCTTTGATGTGTTTAGTGTGTTGTTTCTTCTAGCCTATGAATTTAATAAGTTTGGATTCGATTTTAGTAGAAGAAAAGAAATTTTTTTCCTGTTTTCATTTCTGCCCTTTTTTTTTTTTTTTTTTTTTGCTCATTTTTAATAATCAATTAATCATACGTACTTTCTCTGCGTCATGTGATTTTTATTTGTTAAAAATTAAAATTGTCATGTTTTTGTCGGCAAAAATTCAAACTAGAATTTGAATTTCGCAAACGACTTGTGTCAAATATCATTCAGAATGAATTTCTGATGCAATAAATTCAAATGTTAGTGAATGCATCATAAAGTCTTTTTTTTTTGTCATTGATGTAATTTTTTTTCTGGATATTAGGCGGACAAAAACGATTTCCATGAATTTGTTATTTTTTCTTCTACATTTTTTTTTCCTGATTATTATTAGATTATATGATAAATCGAATTTGATTTATTGCTTTGCTTATTGATTATATTCCCTACGAATTATTTATGAATGTAAAGGTAGCTTTTTTCCTTAATTTTTCCCAAATCTATACTTTTAACTCATATATCAATATATTTTATACATTTTTCCCCTTTTCTCTCTCCCCCCCTTTTCCCTTCTATCTCATCCTCTTCATTGAAAAATACCGTAAAATATTTATCATATTGTTTTTCTTTTTTCTTTAAAATTATCAGTTCTTGCAAATTATCATCACTAAACATATTGATTAATGTATATGTACAGGTAGTAATATATCTGCCAATATAAGATTTCAGATTAAAAAAAATACTCATCGCTTTATTTCATACATTTCATTTTGCATAAGAATGAAAGAATTACTGAACAAATCATTACTTTCATGCGACATCGTTAATTCATCCTTTTTTCCATACTTTTTTTTCACGAATACAACAAATTTGTGAAACCGTATCCGTTCAAAATCCAAATACTGAACATCAGTCTCATTATTTGTATCACTAGTCCCTTTAATCATCAAATTAAAAGTTGGTATTAAGGTTGGAGACTACGAACAAATAATATCCAAATTTAGAACAGTTGCAATTTTCCCAGAATTAAATCAAGAACTTTAGTCCTAGAAAATTTAACGAATGTGAAAAAAATAGTAATGGGGTTATAAAGTGTAAAAAATCTGCTTTTCATAATTTCAGGACAATTCAATTTCTTGTTCCTAGTGGAAATATCATTTTATGAATCCTGCTCCAAGACAAATGAGTGATTTGAATTTTTTTAAATTCAAGATAAACCATACTCGACATTTTGTTAGAATATGCTGGATGAAGCAACTAACGTACCTTAACAATGAAAGAGAAACGAAAATGATATGGAAACAGAAAACATGCATGAAGAATATACGAAGTGTTTAGCATACTGCATTCGATTGTAAACCGGATACAAATCCACATCAGTAATCCGGAAGAGAAAGATTCATCAATTTGTCGTCATCTTCTGACAGTGAAAAATTTGAGTAAAAAAACGAGGGAAAAGTATTCCCTACGACTATTAACTCTTACTAATTAATATTGTCTATGATTACAATTCTGAATATCCACTCAGAAAAAAAAGAAAAAAAAATCGACGAAATCATGAGGAAAATGACATCTTTTGATTCATATCAAGGAATAATGTATCTTAATCTCTGAATATCAAAATACGGAAAACAAATTTTGTTCCGAAAATAGGTAACTTAAGAATAAACGTGATTAGAAAGTCCTAAGAACATAAAGACAAGGAGTTATACCATGATAACTTGCACTTTTTTAGAAAGATTTGGAAGAATCGAAAAGTTCGGTCATTTTCAATAAAAATTATATTTTATTTCCTAAGATAAAGTGGTGGAAAAATTTACTTCACTAGGTTGGAGAAAATAATTGTTTTATCAATTGCTTTACATTTAATGCCGCAGCAAAAAAAAAGAAAATACAATATCCTGGAACCCGAACCGTAATGTAGTGAAATGCAGCAACTTCTTTCACAGTTCAAGCTATATGACTTTCCAACAAACACTAAATGGTCCTGGTGATAGCAACAACAATTAATTCCCATAAAATTTATAACGATGATTGATAAAATTGCTACAAAATATTTTTTGAGTTTCGCCATAACACCAACCAAGCAATACTAAGTGATAAGCACCTAGGTAATTGATCAATGTCATTTTCTGATTCTTTCTGTTATCACGCACTTAGCAAACAACATAGAAAAATATGAGTCATTAATTTCAAACTTTACACATTTGAAATGAAATTAAAATTGAAGTATGCAAATGATACATAATGTTTTCATCGTTTACTAACCAGAAAGAAGAGAATCATCCTTCAATGCACCGGTATTCTGTATCACACAATGTTCTTTATAGTAACACCATTCACTGAGCACTGTTTCGCCTCATCAGAATTCTCTTTCACATTAGGATTAACTCCTGAAATTCATGGAGACACTGTTTTTTCACTCTCGCAAAAGTTTTTTTCTTTTTTTTTTTAAGTACTACAGTTTCAAATCCTTTCTTTCCTCATCCTCTTTTTCCTCCTCCTTTTCCCCAATCTTTCACTTTTGCCCTCCGCTATAGGTTAGTGGAACATACACGAACGGACTCGCTGGATTTCCATTAAACGTTCTCACATAATTACAACTTTTTTCAAGTTTCTATTCACGGCAATACGTCTTCTGTTTATTATTAAACAGTACTATTCAGAGTCTTTAAAATGGAGTCATACTCCAGATATCAAACTCTCTTTTTTAAATTCACCAATTGCTTAAGTTATCGACAATAATTAAACTTATTAAACAAATCGAAGAGTAGTAACGAAAATAATTATGAAAGTCGAATCAAAAAATAAACTGCTATCAAATTTCTCACCGAAGATTAATTTTTTTGCTTCTTGAACCTCACGCGATGCATCCTTTAATATGGCATCTGTCTCGATTGTCATCAGATGTTTCGGTCCCAACGTAAATCTTACGATTTCGTATGCCTTCTTACAATAAAGCAATGCTCGGTGCGGTTGCTTACATCTGAAATTTCCTTTCAAATTACTGATCTTCCTTAACCGACAAAGTGCCAAAAATTACCGTAAATGAATGAATGGAGTAAATTCCAAGTTATTTACTTTAAATAGAAAGTAGCAATATTGCGATAATGAATGCCAACAGCAGGATGATTGTAGGGAAAACAAAAGCGGACACATTCTTCCGTTTCCAAATGCAAATCCAATAACTGTTGACAGTCTGATACATCAATCAGTGGAATTAGCAGCTAAAACTAGTTAAATTGGCATTAATAATTGCAAACACTTCAAAAAAAATTGAAAAAACAAAAAATAAGACTCAAATATTGAGCACAGAAATGGCATGCCATGGTCATTAATAAATTTTAAATTCATAAGCCCAATACTCGATTTTCTTAATGCTAAACAAATAATAAACATTTTTTTTTTTTTTTTTTTTTTTTTGGAGATGGAAGAGAAAAAGATCAGATAATAACCTTGTGAACTTTGTGTTAAAAAGAATTAACGTACCTGGATAATTTTGCATAGGAACACATTTACTTTCGACAATAATTCGCTAAAACGTTTTTTCAGATCAATCAGAAATCTAATCCTTTGCTCACGCGACATCTAAAAGCAAGGGGCAGCAGTTTATTCACTGACTACTAAAAATATTTGACTGATAAAAATCAGCAAAAGACCTTTGCTTATAGCTATGATATGTTTGGATGAAAATCAGATAAAGTCTGTAATTCCTAATTTATTTACTTGACTTCTGTAGATAATTCCGTAATTTATACTGATGGTTCCTCTACTAAAGATGTTCCATTCATCTTATGAGCACAAAGTTTTACTGAATATTGCAAGAACACAAAATCTTGCAAGTAACTTAAGTACTAAGAAGTCAGTTAATGTCTTGCAGCATATGTGTTAGCATAACGAATGCAAATTCAGTCTATGAAAATTTCAAGCTAAAACAATATTAGTTAATTTTTAATGCCAATTTTTAAAAACTTTCATAATTATCAAATGGATATCATTTTTTCTGAAAAATAAAAGTTAACCTGCTCAATCTCATGATTTTCAACAATCTTGTCGATAAAACGCATAGCTGTTATCGCTTCTACAACATACTGTGGAGATACTTTATTATGACATTTCGGACAGGTTATTATTTGAGTATCCCGATCTTTATAAGATACATCACCGAATATGCATAAACGTTCCCGTTTTTCCTGTAATTTTCATCTAACTATAATATGATTCATAAGGTATGCCCGGGTTTGATTCTACGACTCAGGACAATTGATAAAATGGCATTTTGCAAATATACCGCATTGTATGAACGCAAACGGATGCAAATTTAAGTACTACAAATACATTACTACTTAATATTAATATGAGGTAAGTATGAAAGATATATATTTCAAATGCGAAAATTCATTTTTTTATGGCATATTTTGAAAAAGAATCAATATAAGACTACAAATTATTATGTTCATACTACTGAAATTCAAAAAAGTAAATGAATATATTTTGCAGAAATCAATTTTAGCAATACGAAAACTCGGAATGAAAAAATTGATTTACCGGACAATTTGGACATAAAATCGATGACAGAAGAGCATCATCCGGATCATCACAACGTTTGCAATGACATTCAAAATACCACGTGTCCTTTAACAGTTTACGTCTTTGCTGCGTCGTACTGCAACAATTATTTAGAAAATCTAGTCACCAAAGATATTGAAGTTTGGGTAGAAATAAAATCAAAATTTAAAAAATCGCCAGTCTATACGAAATAATAAATACTGCCTTTGATATTACCTTAACATAATAATAAATTCCTTTTCTCATTTGACTTAATTTAAAAACAATCAGAAAAGTACTTACTTGATTAAATCTATGTAAGAGTAATGAGTTGAACTGAGATTTCGCAAGTCGACGCTAACAGTAAGGCCCCTTAATGTTGCAACAAAACCATTACAAGTATATATTGTATTTGGACGACAACTATGATCATAAGCACATAAGTCCAAATATAAACCCTTTCCAATTTCCTGAAAATTTCGTTAATAGAATGAGGAATTTTTAAGAATTAGTTTTTAAATCTCTAATCACAATATTTACTAAAATTTCTAGTTTTCAGAAAATTTTTCGCTAGCAAGATATGTCGTAGCAATCCAAAAAGGGTAATTCAGCTATGGATTACAGCACAATGTAACACAGCCCTGAAACTTCAAGCACACGAAGCAACATTATCATAAGATGATCATCAAAGCTATGTATTCAACTATCAATAGCTTATGCAGCTATTAGATTAAAATGAATGATCCTACTGCTGGAATTTCAAATTTTTACCCGAGAGATCCAGATTTGTCCGATGCAAAATTGTGCCCTTAAATTAGATAGCTCTGCTTGACTAGATAGGATGTACTGATTAGTTATCTATTCACAATCCTTTTTACATACAATAAATCACCTCAATGTAACCGCAATCGCTGATCGCATGGCGATTGATATAGTTTCGGCAGTGGAGTTCGAATACTTCATCTTTACTAACCATTGCTTTCGATCCGTAGAATGCAAGAAGATCGGTATAGATACCTTTAAATCAAATCCGTGATTACTTTCAACTAATTCTGGCAATCTTGGTCTTTTTACGTATGTGTTTCTGAATCTTGCATTTTTATTCCTTCAATTCTTAGATTGCTTTCATGTTTTTTATCCAAAATTCATTGAAAAATACAGTATTTAGATTAAAAATGAAAAACCGACAAACGTCTATATCATTTTTGACCAGCCAAATACAATTTTTGAATTTGACAAATGAAATTATGATTTGTTCGTAAAAGGTTTTACACCAAAAGAACCAGAGTATTAAATTTCAACAATTCCATCATTTTTCTCTCCATTTCCATGGACAAATTCTCACCACTGAATTTTTTCATCGCAGCAGAATCTTGTTTAATGAAATCTGTATGGGACCAGATATCCATAATGGACCGTTCAGATGTACGATCCTTGTAAAAATTGTCGTCCTCCTTGTCTTTTCCCAATTTAATTGCCTGAACCATACTGTCAGTTATATTTGACAATATACTGTACTGAATTGTAACTTTTGCAAATTCTTGATTCGAAAAATTCAGGTTTTTATCCTTCTCTCCTCCTAATTCTTCGTTCTATGGGAATATAGATCCTAGTAGGCAACAAACCTTATAACGAGTAACAATCCTGCCCAACAAACGCACTTCAATATTTGGTATCGCATCATGCGTTTTAAAAGCTTTACATTCCGATCGATGATCCTTCCATCCTAATGTCTGACACTTCTGATTACAAAACATTCCTTTATGACATGCATGACAGCGCCTAAAATACAATTTTCTTCAAGTTTATGATCGCTATATGATGACTCGATGATGGTTATAATCAACGATATCTATAATTAACATCTAACATAAAAATTTTTCGAATCAGAAGAACTCAATATCATTCTTCAATGGATGGATGTTTCGGATGTTTCCTTAAAGCATGTTTTTTATCAATGGGGAAAAAAACGTCTATAGACTATAAAATAAAACTATAAAAAGTATGCAATAAAAAAAAAAAAAAAATTATTACCTAAGTGAATCAACTTTTGCAAGGCAATACCAGCACCTGCTCGATAACTGCTCATCATGAAGGGAATATGCGAACGGATAGAAGTCAATCCTCAATGAGCTATCATCATCTTCATATGTATCAATTTCGGCACTCATTCCTCCATTCAATTCAACCGCATTCTTTTCAGCTATTTTGGTATCATTATATTTCACTGATTCTTCCTAGAATTTTTAATTAACATATATAACGAATTTCCCACTTCTTACTTAAAATCATTAACCGATAAATTCCAGACAAGTAACCATCTGTTTCACTACTCGACAGTGAAATCAGAGTGAAAAAAAAAAAAAAAAAAAAAAAAGGTTTGGAAGGAAGAAGCGAACTCTTACTTTCCAATTCAGTAAATCCGATTATAAATATAATATTTTTGTATGTAAAAATAGACTGACCGAGTAAATTCAAAAACAACAAATTTGAAATTGTACAAGAAACCTGAATGGATGTATCATTCTTGATGTCCGGTTGACGAGATCGATGACCAGCTTTAGCATGACGATGAGGCTTCTTCTTCTTCTTCATCTTCGCTTACATATACTATCGAACCAGATTTACCACACGTTAAGGTGTTGTTTCGATTGATCAGTAGTTTTGTTTGTTGTTCAATGCTTGTCTCCCACTGATTCTTCATCGAAATCATCCTTTTCCTCTTCTGCCAAGCAACTTTATTCATTACTCCTCTACTCTCAAACCCTATTTCCTCCCTTTCCTTCACTTCCTTCCCTCTTCTCTCATTCTCCCTTCCTTCCATCCATTATCCATAACTTACGGATTTGAGCTTAATGAATTGCAAAACGTTCAAGCTAATTAGAAAATTGTTGATTTACATTGAGGATTGACTTCTATGTTGGCGGGGACAGGAAAGAGAGAGAGCGGAGGTGTTTGAATCGAAATCGAATAAATCAATCTATGAACAATATTTTATAACTTACCAAATTCATCTCTTCCACTGAATGAATGAAATTCAACTATGTTAATCTATAATTTACCAGTTATCAATTGATGATATTATCACTTCCACTTCCAATAGATGATCAAATGATGAAAAAATTGGATGCAAAAATTAATTTCAACATAATCAACCTTATCGACTGATTTGATAATAGCACAAAAAAGAAAAGAAGATGATAGCGGCCATTGTATGTACAATAATAACAAAACAGCCATAATTAAATCCATAACACAAACTTTCCCTTTTAAAAATAACATCAAAACAGAAAAACTGTTGTCACCCTACAGCATATTTTTTTTCCAATGTCAAATTCCACATTTTGTTTGTTTAGGAGAATTTAGTCATAAACTGAAAAGAATTTGCATAGTTGCTTCCATAGGAGATTTGAATTTTATTTTGTCTTTTTTTTTTCTTTAAAAAGAAAATTAAAATTGGCTAGCTGACGTTAGAATTCTTTGGATCAATTTTATATAGCTATTTATAAATGAGTTTATTAGGTTTAATTAATTCAGCATGATTTAATTAGATATCGGAATATACCAACCAAAATAGCCTCAATAAAATTGCTAAGAAAATACCCATGAATTCTTTGTCTGCATATTCCATCATACTACTACTGAAAGTAAATATGATGGATTTGAAATTAAAATTAAAAAAAAAAACAAAAAAACTTCTAAAATTTCTTTGAAATTCAATTCCCTCAATTTTTTTTTTTTTTTTTTGAAAAATGGAACTCATAATCCTTATGATTGAACAAATCATAGCAATCTTGAAAGAATCCAAAATACGTTTAATATTTGCACTTACAAATAGATGACATTGATACAAATTTTAATTTTAATTAACATTCAAATATGTTTCTTGTTGACATCATTTCCTCTTAACATCATTACAATGTACATTCACTACTCTCTTGCCATTTTCTCATTCTCTAGCAAAAGTCTTCCTCGTCTGTCGTTTCTTTAACTGCAAATTATAATTCATTTCTCGCTATGGCTGTGCCGAATCAATACTATTATTAATAGCATAACTATTAGCAAACATTCTTAATACCTAATGTGTATGCTGCCTCAAAAATTTCAATATAACTTGTCATCTCTCAAGTACTTGCAGTATTTCTAGTTCTCTCAATCTCTATCAAAAATATTTCCATCGTCATCAATCTCTGCCACTCCCTTTTACATCACTACTTCCCACATCAATTGTAACTATTTAACTCGGAAAGTCACCGTAACACATACATATCTCGATAGTTTTTTCAGGCTTACCGATGTGAAAACTTCCTGTCCCTTGCATTTCTTAGATAAGTCCGCTGAACTTTGAACTATGCCATTTTGAACTAAATTCAACTGAACTAGACCACCTTGAACCAAATTTACTGAACTATATTTTCTCAATCTAGCTCTTTGAATGATGCAATGTTGTAACGAAACTTGTTGTTGAACTGTGCATTTTTGAACCAAATTCATTGGACTATGCTATTTTGAACTGAACCCATCAAATTATATCATCTTGAACTAAATCCTTTATAATATATCATCTTGAATTAATTCCTATTAAATTATAATCTTGCGAATTGAGCGGTTTAAATTTTCAATCTTGAAATAATTGAATTAAATCCATTGAATTATATCATCTCGAACTAAACCCTTCTCAGTGTATCATCTTGAGCTAAATCCTTCATAATTTTATATCATCTTGAATCAAATAAATCCGTTCAATAGTGTGTATTTAATTAAGTCTTTTAAATTATGCTATTTTAAAATTAATCACTTGAACTGTACAATCTGGAACTAAATCCCATTGAACTGTGCCATCATTAACCAAACCCATTGAAGTAATCTTGTAATAAGCCTTTTGACCATCTCATTTTCCATTAATTGCGAATTAATCTGTTCGAAAATTTTTCATACGAGCAAATAATTTTTCCGGATGTGTTCGGAAATGAATACCGCAAAAGATGAGGTAATGGAAGAGATGGAATTGGGTGATGCTCAAATGGTTCCCGATGGAGCTAAGGATGTCGAGAAAATTTCACATATGTAAAAGCCTTTTATTATCTATTTTTCAGTTTTTAACGATCAAATAATGTCAAAGAATGTATAGAAATTTTGTAAGTTTTCAGAAACCAATGCTGTTCTGGGTAGAAAATAAATAATCTTCGTATACGACGATAAAATGTATAAATTTGGAATTGAGCACTATTTTACAGGGGTTTCATTCGGATGTTCATTTCTGGTAGATTGCGATTTCCGGAAGAGCCAAAGGAATATTGCTTCGGTTATGAGGTACTATTTTTTCTCTTCTTTTGCTGTAAAATAATATCTAGTCTGGACTTTTCTATTTGAAAAACTCAATTACACACTGGAAGATATTTCCGAAAAGAAATTAATTAATAATAAAAAGCAGTATTAAATCGTTTTCCCCTCTTCCGGTTCCAGGCTATTTCTTTTTAGTTCTGTATAAGAATGTGTAAATTTTATCATAAGCTTGATTACTTGCTATAAGTTGCTATGATATGCATGCCTAATATTGAGATGAGTCTCGAGAAGTGTGATATTATTTGGATGGAAATTTTCAAAAAAAAAAAAAATTAAGAATAAAAAGCGATATTAAATCGTTTTTCTTTTACTAGTACTACATATATATACATTACAGGATTTGACAGACCTTGGATCGATCGGTGAGGGTGCTTACGGCCGTGTGCATAAGATGCGGCACAATGAAACGGGTCGATATATGGCAGTTAAAGTAGACAGTTTATTGATGGCCAAAAATCAATTTCAATTCGAAATAATTCGAAAATTAATTAATAAATAATACTTTGGTTGGATTCGAAAATTTTATTTAGCTGATTGATATTAAAATAAGGAATTCTTTTGCATTGTCTTTTTCAGAAGGTTCGCATGATTTCTGGCAAAAATGACGATGGCGAAGCCAATCGTTCAATGAAACGTCTAAGACAGGAAGTTGATGCAATTGAAAAAGCTTCAGAGTGTCCTCAAGTTGTAACTTTTTATGGCCTTACCTTTCATGAGGTTAATCCATGTTATGAATTTTGAGTGTTGATTTTCAGTCATTATTAGGCGCTTTCTTGAGCTTTAAACACGAAAATAAAAAGTTCGTAAAATTATTTTTAGTCCGGAGTGGACCAGAATTGATCCGGAACTGTATTTCTTTTTTCTCTGAAAAATTATTTCCATTGCGTTATCTTTCCCCGAAGGTTTTATTTCTGAAAGTTGGCAATTATTTTAGGGAGACTGTTTGGTTTGTATGGAATTAATGGATATATCACTGGAAAATTTGTACAAGACTATTCATAATCATACTCGTGGCGTTTTTGATGAGCGCATACTTGGCCATGTCGCCGTATCGGTACATAATTTTATATATTTTTAACTGATTATTTAGAAATTCATCTTATACTTTCAACCATTAGTCATATATTAATTACCGTTTTGATCAAGAATGATGCAGAATAAAATGGCAATTAATGTATTATCTGTCATAATGTAACATAAAGAAAATTTTCTTATTATCAAACGACAGATGAATAATTAAACAAAAGTACTGCTGATTATCAAAACAAAATAGAACTAGACAATTCTTACTTTTCTAATGATTGTGCCCTTTTTTATTTTCAAAATTTTCAAAAATAGTATTGTTTCAGATACTTAAAGCATTAAATCACCTAAAAAATGAAATTAAAATTATCCATCGAGGTATAATTTTCTGTTGTTCGAACTTTCTACATTAAAATTACTTTTTTGCGTTTAAGATTTTTTTTTTTCAAATATTGTGAAAAAATATATTTCTTGGTTAGCTGTTATAGCAATAATTATTCAAATAATACCTTCAATGGAGAGTTTATCAATATCAAATGGGTTGATGATAGTTGATAAGAATATCGCTCGACAGTTGGAATATGGATTTTCTTCTTGATTGTTGATAACCAGAATATTTGTTAGAAGAATAGTAGGATTATTTTCTGAGAGATTGGTTGATGACGAATATATATTAGATGGGAGATGAAGGAGTACAACTCTCCGCTTTACCCAAATCAGTTCTGAGTCTGATTATAATCCTTTCTGTATTGGGCGTTTTTTTTACCGTATTCTCATCAGTGTGCAGAAGCTAGATTATAAGACCGGACGCATGTGCGTGTGAATTAGTTCCCGTTATTTATTACTGAAGGAAGGTAAGCTTGGTAATCGCAAAGATGAGAATTACTTTAGGTATGATAACATTCATTTATATGCATCTTGAGTGTTGAATCATGTGGAAAATATTTTTGCAAAACGATATTTTGATTATCTGAATATATTTATAGTAAAATTATTTCGATCTTTTCCGTCAAATGTTATACCAAAATATATCGGGGATTTTCAACTTCTGTATGATTGAAATATTCTAGAGTGCTAGATAATCTTAATTGCATATTTTAGCAAACTGTAATGACATTTTAGCAATATTTTATTCATGAAAATAGGTAGGATTGGATTTTAGGGCCAATTGGCCATTGGTACTAAACGCTGTATGGGCAAGTAGACTGGTGAATAAATTAATTATCTCAAAAAGAAGTGTTGTAGAATTTCATTAACTAAATTGAAGTAAATCTTATATTTAAGTATGTCATATTTTAGATGTAAAACCATCCAATATCTTACTGGACCTACGAGGTTGTATTAAGCTTTGTGATTTCGGAATATCAGGCTATTTAATAAATTCTGTAGCGCAAACACGTGAAGCAGGATGCCGACCATATATGGCAGTTTGTTTTTGTATTTTTTGTAGACGATTTGTATATCAGTAGAAAATTTTCATTTATAAACAATAGTCCTATGGAAATAATAGTTTTTTTAAATGCAGTATTTCTTTTAACAATCAAGGCTTTGGAATGATAGGAAAATCTTCACCAAATTTCTGTTATAATATTATTAATTAGCTAAATGTATTGTAGCCTGAGAGATTGCTTACAAATGCTGCATATGATATACGTTCTGATGTTTGGAGCCTAGGAATTACACTGGTAAATCTAACTTATTCTTATTATGATAAGAAATACAAAAGCTTATAGTACAAATGAAATGAAATTATCGTTTTTTATTCCAACTGTTAATTTGGATTATCGATATTTTATTCATCTTGTTTAATACTGTTGAAACAACTTTCTTTTTCTTTTTTTTTTACTTTTTTAACTGATTTTTTATTTGTTTTTTTCTCTTTTACAGCAAGAAGTGGCCCTTGGTGTATTTCCATATCCGAGATTTAACGAAAATGAGCTTTTTGTACAGCTTCAACAGGTTGTTTATGGAGATGCGCCAATAATGTGTCCATCAGATGTATATTCAATTAGAACTGTTCAGTTTATCAATTCGTGGTGAGTATTTCTAATTTTTAAAACTTAAGTCATTTAAAAGTTTGTAGAAAGTAATTATCAGTGTCAAATAAAGCTTAATTCTTTTTCATAAATTATATGGATAATTTTAAGCCTTGTCAAAGAAACAGCAGCTCGACCAAACTATGCAATGCTTATGGAGATGGATTTTTTCAAATATTACGATAGTTTAAATGGTACTTCGGAATATGTTGCCAATTATGTACAGCATGCGCTAAATTTACAAAAACAAAATAATTTATAATTTTCTAGGGCATAAAATTCTGCAAATATAATAGGAAATTTTTTTCCATTTTTCAAATCTGCCTTGTTTGTTTGTTACGACTGTTGTTTTAATTTGTCTTAATGTTTTTATCATTTTTTCTTTTATTCCCCAAGGCTTTCAATACATGTGCTGAAATTATCTGTTATCATATGAGATAATAATTATTAACATCTGTTTTTGTCACTACTAAGAAGCAATTGGAAAATTGCATGCGCTTAAGTTTTTTTTCTCCAGAGCAAATCCTGCAAATTTTTGGTATTTCAAGTTTATAATTTATAAATATTCGAGATTAGAAAGGAAAAAAAAAGAGAAAATTCTGCATAGATTCAGTCATTGGCAAAGAATAATAAAATTTATGATAGCGTTAAATTTTGTTTTGCATTTTCAGTATTTTTTTACTTTGAATATTCTATGGCACAGTGAAGATTACCAATTTTTTGATATTAATTCCATTGTAGTAAGGGGAAGCTAAAGAAAAATTTTTTGGTTGGAAAATTAAGGTTGAAAGATGCAAATTGAGTTAAAAAACCTGGAACTTATGGAACTTAAATTAATTGTTTCAATACCTTTGCATTTGTCAATGCATAAATCATTTGCTGCACATGATTTATTTTGATATTTTCTTTTTCATCAAAGTTGAATGATAATTTATTGTTAGTTAGTTGCTGTATTACTTTCTTTTGCTACAAAATTTATTATATTACATTGTATAAATGAATATTTTGTAAAGGAATTCCTTTTTATAAAGGAATTTATTCGTCCGCAATATTTTTCCATTTATCATCCATTGATTATTAATATATAATCAAATTTAAAAGAACGAAAAATTAGTGTTATATTATCTTATTGATTAAACAGATAAAATTTCAAATACTCCATTTTTCGATTTTTTTTTTTTTTTTTTTTTTTATTTCCACTTCATTTTCCCTAATTTGATTTTGATTTCTTTTACATTCCTTTTCTATGTTGTTACTTTGATACGAAAGGATGAGAATGAATGTATGTCATCTCTTGCAAACCTTATCATTCTCGTCTTAGCCATTCTTGATTTTCAATTGTGAGTGATATGATCGAATTATTGTTATTTTGTATGCTTTCGTTTTTTTTTTTTTTATTCTATCCTTTTAATAATTAGCTCAACAGTTGCTTACGATATATATTTATTCGAGATATATTTTTTCAAGCATATGTTTGTATTACTTAGTTGTTATTATTTATAAATGTATTGTTTATTTTTATATCATTTTCTGTTCAGATTTGCTTGTTATAGCTTTAAATTTATTAAATTGTTAGGCATACATTCCTTATTTTTATGATTGAATTATTTTTAACTAATATAGTTATAGCAATCACACTATCATCATTGATCAAAAGTAAACTAATCGAATTTGCCACTTATCAATAAAATTTCGAATAATCAAATGATATAATGTTCATACAATAATATGGAGGAAGAAATGGGTACAATGATGAAGTAAACCGAAAAAAAAAATCTTATTCTGTTAAATTTTAATATTTTCCAAAAATTAGCAATTTTTTAGTTAAAGTAAAGCAAAAATACTATTTATATTTATAGCAATATTTTATAATTTTGCAATCATAACTTATCAAATTTGCTTCAGTCAGTGATGGGTTGATTTGATGTTGATGCTTAAAAGAAAGGTTTGTTTTCGTATTGCTTAGGATAATCATAAATAGTTAATTGATAACTTCAAATAAAAATAAACTTCGGATACCGATTGATTACGACAGATGAGTAATAATGCTTGACATGTTATTTCTACATTTAAGATGATGTCATTTTGATCGTGTCAAAAGATTGGAAAAATCAATTTTCCTGGATATTAATTCAAAGCTTGTTTTATTTACCGAGTTAGATTAAATTTTTGCAAACTAATTTACTCGAATATTTGCATTAATACATATTTTCTTGATCCGACTGCTAATTTTTTATTGTTTCAATATTCACTTATTTGTTTGATATTTGAATAAAATACCAAAACAGTATTTATGCAGTACTTCTAATTTTTACTCATCAAATATTTTATTTTATTATAAAAACGAAAAAATGATACTGTTTTTCTGTTTCTCATATTTTCATAAAATAATTATAAAGTATGGATTTTTAATTAATGCAAGGAATCATTAATTAATTTCTTCTAATATATTTTACAACCAGTGAAAAAGTTTACTTTAATCGCTTCAAATTTATGACGGTAGTGTAACCTTTTTATTTGCGCTTACTTCATGTTTCCAATATTCTCTTATAATATAAAATTTCAAATGAAATATGTAAATAAAAATTTAAAATGAATAACTGCTTTAAAATCTAGTATAATCTTTTAAAGTATTGTAATACAATGATATTAACTATTATTCGGTTTATCGAAAAAGGATTCGATATTTTGAGACATTCAAAACTTATTGCATGACCTGATTCAGTGTACTATTGAAAACCAAATTAAATTAGCTTAAAAATAAAGCTGATTTCAATTTTTTATTGTTAGATTTTTAATTCAATTCGATTATATTTATTTTAGTTATGGGATTGTAAAAAGAATCAAAATATCTGTCAAAAGCTTTGCAAACAAAAAACTGATATGCTTATCTTATACTGACAATTTAATTTCTGTTCTGTGCTGATTGGTTATATTTCTAAACTTAATCGATGTAATTTCCATATTTTTTATAACAAAATGAAAACAACGATGAACGAAAATTTAATTTTATCTTATTTAAATTTCTGAATGAAATATTGAAATTTTCCATACTTTTGAATTGAAATTATAATTCAAATTTATTGTAATTGTTAAAATTTAATTGCCACGTTTAAAATAAAAATATGTTGTAAACTACTTTGTTCACTCGTAAAATTATATGTGTTATTATAAGAATTTGTATCCTATTATTTATTTCTGTTCAAAATTTTACTGAGAACAATTATTGTCCATAATTATACATTAAATTCAAAGTTTGTTATTAATACCCAGTGTAGAATTTTTTTTAATTAGAACATTTACTTAAAAAAAAAAAAAAAAAAGAAAAAAAAAACATATTCCACAGTCCATAATTATGAAGAATTTGATTTTTACATACTTATTTATACTTACATAAGTTTATTTTATTACTAAAATAACTTTGTTAAAGTTAAGAATAATATATTTTGAATAAAACTTTTTTTTTCCAATAATTTTACTTATTAAGGCAATTTAATAAGAAATAAATTAAGGAAATGTAACAAAAAAGACAACGATATACAAAGTATCATCGTAATCGATCAAAAAATTGATAATAAAAGTGATACAATTAATATTGAATAATATTATGGTTTATTTTGAAATGTTCTAATCCTACGATTGAAATTAGCTAATTTAGGACACAAAATTTTTTCAAATGCTCGTCGAAATTCCAAGTTTAATATGCCGTAGAGAAATGGATTGAGCGATGAGTTAATATAACCAAGCCATACAAATGCTTGCATGATCTATAATTAAAATTGAATTTAATAAATTCATTTTAAAATGTAGTTATTACATGTAATAAAAAATTCATTCAATTTTTTGGATTCTTTTATTTCTTAAATTATAAAAGGAAAAGACTTTTTTTTTTTTTTTTCGCATGTTCCATTTCAAGATAGATATTTTCAAGGCAAAAGCTATAAAAATAAATTTTAGGAAAAAAAAATTGGAAATAAACATTTTATAATGTAATAAAATTAAAAAATTCCAGAAAATTTTTCAATAAAATTAGAAAAATTTTGTAAAATAAATTTTTGCTAATTAAATTCAAGCAAAATTTTCTTCCGCGTTATATTAAATAATACTGAATGAATAATTTAATTAATCTCAATAATTTGTAAATATATTATTACTTATTACCATTGTTTTCTACAAAGAAAAAAAAAAGAAAAAAAGACTAGATTTTAATTTTTTTTTCATAATTAATTTTTTCTCTTTTTTTTTTTTTTTGTTCAATCCATAGATGCAACACAAATTGATTTGCCAAATTTTATTCTTAAATTTCAAATTAAAATTAAAATTTAATTTAAATTAAAAAATTAAGACTAACCTTAGGATGAATATAGCATGAATCACAAAATGGTAATATAACATAGGTTGAAAAGAATGGAAGCCAACAAAATGAAAAAACAAAAATAATAACAGCAATCGTTTTCGCTGCTCGTTTTTCCTTCGATACGCTAATTTGTTCACGTTGCCTTTGAGCAGTTATAGTTTGGTCCTTAAATTCAAAAAAAAAAAAAAAAAAATAAGTTTTAAAAAAAATTTAGTTTCCGCTAATTAAATTATCGATTTTGAATTTGTTTCAATTTTAAAATTAAACATTTTTGAATTAATTATTCCTTGTTTTAAACAAAAAATACATTATAATATGTTCCTAAAAATTTTTAAATAAAAAAAAAGCAAAAAATTTTTCACACATTAACCATTATGATGGATGAAAAGAACATTTCTCCATTTGGAGAAATTAATCGTAATTTCTCAAAAATTAAACAAATTTAATTAATTTCTTTTTTTCAATTATTGATAACCTGCATTTCATTGTTTAATGTTTTTGCAGCATATCGAGAATTATTGGATAACATTTCATTACTAGGAGTATGACTGCTTCGTGTAAGAGCCTGAAAATAATATGTATCATAGAATTTTTCGAAATTTTGTCGATTTCTTCTTTTTTTCATTTTCGATCGTTAATTTTGTCATTTAATTACTGGAATATTTTAGAAATTTTTCATGCAAATAAGCAATTTTCTTATTGTCTGTTGTTTCGTCAATTTTTGAATCAAATATTTCGAAATAATTTGGATTATAATAATCCAAATTTTAATTAATTTATTGAACGAATAATTACGAAACATTTTGAAATATTGAATTGATCAAAGAATAGATACAAGCCTGAATTAATACTTCAATTTTTTCATTTACTTAAAAAATGCCAATCAATTTCTTTTTTTTTTTCCTTAATTGTATATATTTTTTTATTAACATATCATTTCACAAATTTCACTATGACTAACGATTGAAACTACATGTGTATTGTCGAATGCTTGAAGGTAATTCTTGCGTCCGCAAGGTTGTCTGGTTGTAAATTTATTTTCACCACCTGCCAGCGCACTTCGACCTAAATGAAAAAAATGAATGAATGATGAAGTTTCTAAACAACTTTTCAAAAAAAAATCTTATATTATAATTATGGGTTTGAAAGAAATTTTTCATGCAAAAATTATCCAAAATATTTAAATTTTCTAGATGTAGGAAAATTTTAAAAATTTGAAATTTGAAATTTGAAATTTTGTAATTTTTTTTTTTTTTTTAAACTTCAGCATAAATAATTAAAATAAGCAAATAAATAAATAAATAAACAAATAAACAAACTCCAATTTTTTCGGATTCGTTGTCGAGCAGCAAGAAAAATTTTGACATAAACAATTACCATCACAACAAGAGGCACAAAAAATGAACCACAAGCTGAGTAAACAACAAATGCTTTTTCAGTTGTTAATTCACAACGACTCTTTAAATTTTCACTCGACCAATCATTCCAACCAATTACTGGTGGAACACTGATACATGCACTTGCTAACCAAACCTGAAAAAAAAAAAATGGAATAATTCGATTATTTTTAAATCAAAAAATTTGAATATTTGAAATTGAAGAAAGAAAGTTATTTTTTCAAAAAAAAAAAATTCGATTGATTTCATTTGAATTACAAGAAATATATATTTATCTACATATAACTACTATAAGAATAATATTTGCAAAATTAATGATTTGTTATAAATAAGCATTGTTCGAAGTAATATCTGTTAAAAAAACAAACAAATAAACAAGCAAACAAACAAACAAACAAAAGGCCATTAGGCAAATAAATAATTTATTTGTAATTATTAATTTACCGATAATAATTTAATGTCATTTTATTACGATAAATTATATCATGAATGAATTTATAAATAAAAATAAATTATATTTACAATAGCGATTGTTCGACAAACAAATTTCAACGTTCTTTTATGAACATAATTGATCGGATCATGAATTGCCCAATAACGATCCAATGCGATCGCACAAAGATTTAGAATTGATGATGTACAAAGTAGTATATCTGCTGTTGTAAATATATGACATAAGGTCATTCCTAATAGCCATCGTCCACCTAAAATATATTTTTGCCCATTTTTGGAATTATTATTTTTATCAAAAAAAAAAAAAAAAAAAGACTTGACTGAAAAACTGATTAAAAACAGGAGAGATTAAAAATATAGATTATGTCATTTTTTTTTTTTAAGTGTTTAACTTATTATCATTATCATTCTTATCAAATTGTAAATAGATTTAAAATGTTAGAAAAAAACTACTATAATTTCTAATAGCAATAATAATAATAATAATAATAATGTAAAAAGAATAATGATTAGGCAAATAATTCGCATAAAAAATAATTTTTTTCAGAATTTTCCATTTCCAAGAGAAAAATGAAGAAATGAGCAATAATAATTTGTTCCAATTTTGAACATTTCAAGAAATTACGCCAAAAATAATTTCTTCTATTTTGAACTTTTTCAAAAATTACGTTATGTTTACTTTCTTATTGTTCAGCTCATGTACATAAAAAAAAAAAAAAAAAAAAAAAAAAATCCCTGCAGGTTTTCCTCGTACTTCTATTTTAATCTAAAAAAAATATTCCAAATCATTTTTATCATTAAATACATTCATCGTTTCATAATATTTTTACTAAAAAATCTTTCAATTTTGTTTGATTAAAACTGAAATAATCGTAATATTATCATTATTTATCTCTATTTAGCATGCAAATCAATGAGAAACATTTCTTTTCTTCTTTTATTGGAAACTATCAACGTTCAATTTTTATTTCGTTTTTATTTCAGTTAATTGTCTTTTTTCTTTTTCCTTTTTTTTTTTTTTTTTCGCTCAAATTTATCGAAGATTTTTTTCGTTAAATTTCAACTTCTTCGTTGGCATAATTGCTTATTCATTATTTTGTTCCACTCTTCTGTTAAATTATCAATCAAAGATCACCTGTTGATATTTAATTTTAGTTCGTTATTCCTTCATTATATTTTGCTTCATTATTGTCACTTTTCTTCCTTTTTTTTTTCTTTCTTTTTTTTTTTTTAAACTTAACAGAAGAGTGGAATTGAATACTTCTTTACTTGTTTTTTTTTTTTTTTTTCATTTTATTTATCCAAATTTGAAATACATGCAAAATGGAGAAAAACAAAATTTAATGGAATTAATTAATTTATTTCAACCCCCTCAATACAGTCCTCAATCATATTTTTTCGTCAAAACCACAAATTACTTTTATGATATCATTGCAAAAATGCGAAGTTCGTCAATATAACATGCCAATTATCTTGAGTTTTTAATGAATTATTCAAACTATCGCAAACTGCATTTCTACTCTATATACCATTAGGATTTGATAAAATCAGTGCTTATTGTTATAATTAATCAGTTAATTTGATAATTGAAAAAAAAAAAAACTTGATTATTGTATATTGTTCTTATCAAGTTAGAAATATTTGGTATAATTTTAATGTAACAAATAAATTGGAGTGTAAAAATTGGTAAGAGTTAATTTTTTCAATTAATTTTAATTAAAATAATATTTAATCCCTTAAAATTTTCGAAATTTCTACATTTCTTGAAAATTTAAACATTACAGCCAAATACTAATTAGCCAGTAATTATTGCCAGACGAATGAAGGCTCGGCTAAACAAATATCAATGTTTTAAAGCATCAAAAATTAATCCATCCTTTTTTTTTGTTTTTGTTATTTTCTCAATCCTTTCCATTTCAACTCTTCTGCTTTTACTAAAGCTAAATCTTATAAGATATTCTATTGATTGATTTTTACTTTTTCTAAAAATGTAAACAACAAAAAAAAAAAAAAGAGGATTATTACACGTTGTCAAGAAAATACTATTATGCTTTATGAGTTAAATTTCAATTTTTACCTTTTTTAAAAATGAGAGCAAATATTCCGAAAAAGTTTGAATATTATTTGACGCAAATTTAACATGACTTAAATTAGACGAATATTTGTAAGTAAATGAAAGTAACGCTAAAAATTTAAAAATAACTAATTACTTTAAGATTTTTTTTCTAATCAAAAATTTTGCATGATTCTGATTCAAATGTTAAAAAGCATATAATGTTTAAAGATATTCTCTTGATTGATTTATAAATTGCCAATATCTACATTATAATGTATTTTTAATAACATATTTGTTTCTCTTTGTAAAAAAAAAAAAAAAAAAAATGAATTTTATTTCCTCAAAAAATCTTTAGAAGTATAAATTGATCAAACTTTTGATAATACTTATAAAATATATTAATAATAGGGAATTTTCTCAAAAATTTTCTCTCTGATACTTAATTTATGCCATAATTAGAAATTTTTGGAAAAAAAAGTAATAATGAGGAAGCTAAGTCAAAAACGAAAAGAAAGGTCAGAAAAAGGTAAATTAGAAATTGCTGCAAACTTTTCAGCTTTTTTTTTCATATTCAAGTAAGGGAATAAAAATAAACTTTTTAGTGTTATGTTTGAATCTCAAAAAAAAAAAAAAAAAGTGAGTATTTAAAGATTTTCCTTGAAATAATTCAAAGAAATAAAACATTACTGTAATAAATGGTAAAATATTTGCTTCCATAATCCATAGACGAAATGATTACTTAAATAAAGATAAAAATTGAACATAAATTAGATTATCACTAATCAATCTACTTGATAATTACTATTTTTTGCTAAAAATGTTGAAGTTCGATAAGAAAATCTAATCGAGAGTTAATTAAATGAAATCATTGGACACATATAGTTGTGGAAAAATTAAACAAATAAGGATAAAAAGGACAAAAATTTATATTAATGCATGGAATCATGAAGCAAAATTTTAATTATTAAATATAATTAAAAAATTTTTTTAATGAAAAAATAACTAAAAGTGGAATTAAATTTTTGGAATTAATCACTAATTTATAAATTAAACTGTAAATTATCTTACCGGCAATAAATTTAACAACATGAAGTGGCATAACAAATGTTGCAACACATAAATCTGATGCTGCCAGAGAAACCAAAAAATAATTCTGAACTTTTTTTAACGGACGATAACTGAATACAGAAATGACGACAAGTGAATTTCCCACAATTGTTGTCATAATAATTACCTGTAAAGGTAAAATTTGTCATATGGTTAATTAAATGAAGTAGAAATTAATATAGGTTATTAAAAAATTAAAATTTTGTCATTATTTGATTATATTGGATAGCATATATTTTAAAAGGAAAAAAAGAGTATTGTGTTTTAAATAAAGGGGAAAAAAAAAGAAATATTATGCAATTATATATGCAAAAAAAAAAAAAAAAAAAAAAAAAAAAAAGAAACAAATTTTTGCAGTCAAATTTGAAATTTTATTATTTGCTAATTACTAACAGGTGTTAATTAAAAGAATTTAATTTCGTAAAAAAAATGTTGTTTTCTCTTTTATTTTTTGAAAATATAAATGACTTAATTACTAACAGGTGTTAATCAAAAGAATTTATTTCGTAAATAAAATGTTGCTTTCTCTTTTATTTTTTTTAAAAATATAATTGATCTAAAAAGCTAAAAATTCATGCAAATATTTTGATGGGCTTATTTTTCTCCCTTTTTCCTTTTTGCCTTCCTTTAATCTTCATATCCTCAGAAAAATAATCAAGATATTTTTGATAATACAATTTGAAATTGTTGTCTTTTAGACTTGAAAATTTGATTTACAATCATTGAAATGTTTATTGATGGCAATATATTTCCCCCCCCCCCCCCCCCCCCTCAACAACACTTCATATATAAATATTATATTGAAAAAAGCCATTATCTATTTAGAAGTGCAAACTTGAACTTGAATATGTTAATATGTTTCATAAATTTGATTTTTCAATTTTCATGTTACAAATGTTTTATTTTTTTTTTTGGCCAAACACAAAAATTTTATCAATCAGACATAATAAATTTTAAGCATTTATTTTTTTTTTTTTTTGCTTACTAAAAACATTCTTTTTCTTTTTTTGGCCATAATTTAAATTATTATATCTGCTATTGCGGAAGTATTTTTTTTTCGTTTTTTTTTTTTTTAATTATTACATATGTTAATTTGTTTGTAAGTATTTGTTTAAATTATTGTTTAAATAATTTAATATCAAAAGAAATGCACGCAACTTATTGAAATTCAAGTAGGATTTATCTGGAACTTTTAAATAGATTCTTTCTGTATAAAAAAAAAGAAAAAGAAACATGAAATAATGTTTTAAAAAAAATTTTAGCCTTAGAATTTTTTAATGTTTAATATAAGTTTTCCTTCTTTTTTTTTTCCGTCAAATTATCAAATATATTTTATCTGAAAGAAAAAAATTTAAATTAAAAGCAAAGTTTTGAAAAAAAAAAAAAGAAAAGAAAAACGAGCATTAAATATATATATTCTACTAACCACATAAGTAACAGTTCCAATAATTAATTCAGGAAATGAAGGATTTTTAGAATCCAATGGGATATTTACCGATGAATATTGTTGTTGCATTTCATGATATGATTGAATGTTCCAATGTGGATTAGAATTATTAATTTTTAGATTAATAAACGATGAATTAAGCAGCTCCTCTTGAACTGAGAGTATTTTAGCAATAACCATTGATAATTTGATTTGCTGTTTAGTGATGTATGATTAATCTTCAAATAAAAATAACAACGTTGTTTTCGCATTTGCATAATAGATTTCACGAGAGCTAATTATAATATTATTATTATTAGTTTACTGTTCTCAGTAATATTAGCATTAAAATAAATAATAATTATGATTTCACTTCAACTATTTTTAATCAATTCTTTCAGTTTTATGTATAGATAGATAGATAAATTGATTGATTGACTGATTGATTGATTGATTGATTGATTGATTGATTGATTGATTGATTCGTCGGTTAATTGACTGATCAGTTGATTGATTGATTTAGTTTTACAAATAGATATCAAGAAATAATATAACACAACATTAATCCATTTAATATGAAATCAGATAATAAATACCTTTATTTGTGCATTTATATATATATATGTAATCCTTTCTTTTTCTCTCTCTCTCCTTCCTCCCTCTCATCTCTCTCTCTCTCTTTCTCTCTCTCTTTCATACAATTCTTGCTACGTTCTTTATGAATATATTTCTGGAAAAGTTTTATTTTGGCAAAGATATTTTCGATATAAATTTTTTAATAATTGGGTTCAAAATATTAGTAAATATTATTATTTCAATAATTTCAGGTTCATTTTTTTTCCATTTTTCAAATTTCAACTTATTTTTTGAAATTAGCTAATTAATTAATTATTATCCATCCGTAATCTTGAATATTATCTCTCATCTGGATTATCGTATCATTTTCATTCCTCTCTCTCTCTCTCTTTCCTCCTTTTCTTTCTTTCTTTTCTTCTTTCATCCTCTCTTTATCAAATGTATTTAGAAGGGAAAATTCTTGTTTACAAAGTTTCGCATAAATACTTTCGTACCACTCCCATCTTAAAAACCTCTTATTTTCATCCAAAATATTTCCATTTTATGTGCACATTTGTCCATAATTGTGTAAATGTAACTTAATGGAAAACAACTTGAAAGAAAGGATAGGAGGAAAAAACAAAAGATATGGATAGAGAGAGAGAGAGAGGGAGAGAGAGAGAGGGAGGGAGAGAGGGAGGAAGAGAGAGGTAAAATTTGAAAATAAAAACAAGAAAAATAAAAGTCTTGTTTTTTGATGATATCAAATTCATTGTTAGTTCATTTCATAAACAAATCTAGCAATTATTTGCATTTTTAAGAGTTCGCAATATCAATATCTTACATCAAAAAGTAATTATGCATTCTTAACTTCTTGTTTTTTTTTTTTTTTTCAAATTTTCACCCTCTTCCTTTTTCTTTTCTTCCTCTCTCTCTCTCTCTCTCTCTCTCCCTCTGTCTTTTGTCAATTTTCGTGTCCCATAAGAAAATTTGAAAGAAACAAAAGAAACAAAAGAAATGACAAAATAATCCAAAAATCTATATTGTCAAATTTTTAAATTTTTAAAAGAGATCTTGATTTTTTGTTTATTAGTCTAATAATCGAGAAAATCTTTGAAACAAAAGTAATATAATGAAAGCAATAGATCGATGAAAAAAAAAAAAACTTTTAGAGAAAGCAACAAGAAAGGTTTTTTTGTGTAACATTTTTAATGCAAATGTAAGACAAGAAAAGGCCTCTAATTTACTTTCTTTTTAAAAAATATTGAAGTTAAAATATATATAATTGAACATACCGTAATTACAACGTAGTTTTATCTCAAACTTTATTATCAACACAGGAAAACAAGTTGTTTCTAAATAATTTTTGAAAAATTTAACTGAAATTCATCGAAAAAAGGAAGAAAAGCAGAAGTTTTCGCTTTTGAGTTTTACTTAATAACTTTGAAAAACGGCTAGACATTTCCTACGGACAGTTTACCTTTTTTAAGTCTAATTCACACTCGAAACAAATTATCAACAGGTGAATTTCAAGTAATATTCAATAGTAGGATTTAATTTCAAAAGCCGAATTTACAGTAATATACAGTAGTAAAACATTTAACTATTTGAATGAATATGAAGCTGTTATGCAAATTTCTATAATTCATAAATTTTATTTTAATATAGAGCAAATGTTATCTGATTTATTATATCGAAATGATTATTAGTATTCAAATCAGCTAATTTTAGTAAAATGTTAGAATAAAGTGCTGTGTTTTCCTATCTTAAAAAAGTTATCTTAACTTAACTTAAAATTTATCTTAACTTCTTATCTTAACGACACAATGCTTCAAAAAAACAAAAAAAAAAAAAAGAAAAGGTTCGTCGTAACTAATAGTAGATACAGCAAACAACTTGGCTTATTGAAAAAAACTTTAAAAAAAAAATTTTTCTATACTTTTTCTTTCTTCCGTAAATGAAAGCAATCATTAAAAATTATAAAGGCAAAAGAGAAATTGTTCTATCGTCTACTACTTTAAAAAAAAAAAAAAAAGAAAGAAAGAAGAGAAAAAATGCAATCTTTTCTTCAAAAAAGACTAATTGGTGCAATTTTTTAGTAAATTCTTTAAATTCTCATATGTATTTCGATACAACAAATTATTGGTGTTGAATATGAACGAAATTTTTTTTTTTATTTCAAGATGAAATTTTTATTTAATTCAAAAAACGCCTACTTGCGTATACATTTAATCAGAAATCTTTCTCTATTATAAATGAAATTTGTGCAAAAGTGAAAATGGCAACGAATAACTTTCGACAAATCGAAACAGTGATAATATAAATAAACAATCATTAGCCATCTTATTGTTTACAGCTATAAAAGGCTTAAAGCATCACTTCAAAAGTTTTTCAGAATCTATAAAGAAAAATTGATTTCCAAAATGTAAGAAACTAATAATGCATTTAAAAAAAATCAATACGTCATGTAGCAAGAAATAAAAAAAAAAATAGACAAAAAATTAATATGTTTAATTTTACTAAAATCAAATTTTTTGCAAAATTTAATAATAATTATTCCAAAATATGAAATTTATGCATGATAAATGTATCTAAACTTTATTGATCAGTAAAATATGTATATATATGTAAATATTTTGGAAAAATCGGAAGAAAAAAAAATTTTTATCATATATTTTTAATCAATTATAACAATTTAAAAAGGAAATGCTTGGAAATCATATGATAAAATACATAAATGTATTTTAAATTGGATTACAAAATTTAAAACTTAATGTTATAAAATATAATTTAAATGCAACAAGCCTTTTTAAGTTGCTGTCATCAATTGGTCAAGTTGTTTAGATTGAACTAAAAATGACTGAACAAAGTTTCCTCGAATTGATGAGCTATAATTTAACAAAAAAGAATAAAAAGAAAGAAAAAGGAAAAAAAAAATTGAGGGAATAAATATTTATGCATGTTGTATCACTATTACTACTACTACTACTCCTACTTTTAAAGGTGGTAAATATTGATCAAAAAAAAAAAAAAAAAAAGAACTTTTATTTCTTTTGTTGTCTCCAAATATCAACGATTAAATGTAAGATGACGGAAAAAATGGTTGACAAGAAGAATGCGAATTAATGAATATTTAAGCTTGTCAATCAACTAATATATTATTTACGCAATTTTGTATAATACTTTCCATTTCTTTTTCTTTCGTTTTTCTTTTTTTTTTTTTTTTCTTCTCTTTTATCATTAGATAAAATAAAAAAAAAAATTAGTGATTTTAATATTTTTAAAAATTATCAATGATGATACTTTCATATTTTCTCACTTTTTTTTTTTTTTGGTTTTTTCGAATTTTCACTCTTTTTTTTTAATGTTTTTTTTCTTATGTTTTTTTTCCTAATTTTTAAAAAAAAAGATTTTATTTTATTTATTTGTTTTCACTCAATTTATTTGCGTATTATTCGATTTTCGTTTTGAAAATATCAAAATTATTTTATTCATCACTTAATTTAGCTCGAATTATAAATTTTTTTTTCGCCTAATTTTTTAGACAATCGTTGATATTTTTGATAAAAAAAAAAAAAAAAAGAAAAAGAAAAACTATTCAATCAATAGTGATTTGGATATTTCGATCAATTGAAATGCTCAGGCTTCAAAATTTCATGATTGAAAAATATTTCAAAAAAAGAAAGAATTGCAGCATTTCATATTTTCCGGAAGATATCAGATCCAAATATTGCATGTGCACATACGTATTGTACAACTTATTAATAAACCTTTAGATGTCATTTTTCCAATATTAAAATATTAATTAATTTGGGAATATTCCTGGATAATTTACTTTCGTTAATTTGTTTACAAACATGTTTGCATCCTAA
The DNA here is from genome assembly GCA_000499405.2 of Onchocerca volvulus. NCBI lineage: Eukaryota > Metazoa > Nematoda > Chromadorea > Rhabditida > Onchocercidae > Onchocerca > Onchocerca volvulus. The sequence goes on from HG738138.1 coordinate 1,813,937, forward strand.
ATTCAAAAACAATTGATAGCGAAAAGTTTCGAATTGCACAATACACTTCGATGAAAGAGAAGTTAACATAAGCACAGTGAAAAATTTGCAAATTTGCGAAAATAAACAAAAAAATAAAAAAAGAAAAAAAAAACTGCTTGCTAACATTCAATCAATCAACCAACTGAATAAAAATTTTGAAAAAAAAAAAACGAAAAAAACTTTATATATTTAAACATATGTTGATCAATGATGTTTGTAATTATTTGTTAGGAATTTTACAATTTTCGGATATCAAATTTGTTGTCAGACATTTTTTTTTTTTTTCTGATCGGATAAATTAATATTGTTAGAAATTAGCAAAAATATTTACATTTGACATTTTTTGGCCACAAATTTTTATGAAATAAGAAATACTTTGTTTTTGTGGCCATATGATATATAATTAACTGTAATTTAACTATGCATCTCAATTTCTGAGTTATGTTATGTAGAAATAAATAACTTTATTATATAAGAAAGGCAGATTTAGTAAAATCGTCAGAAATTTGAATAACAATATGCAATTTAAATAGAAATTTATAGTTTATTAAAGAGTTAAAAAAAAAGAAGTTAATGTTTACTATTTCAATGACATCATTCAAGTTCACATTCCAAAAATCTTTCCTTTTTTTGTATCCATTACTAATAATAACTAATGCAATTTCGATTTTTTTTTTTTTTTTATTTATTGCTCTATACAATTAAAAGCAAAATATTTCTACCATATTTGCGAATAAAAATATGACAAATCGAATTTAAATTTCATAAAATTGAAAATATTACGCTAACCAATTCGTAGTACTACGACTAATGATTATGATTTATATAGTACACAGCATCCGTTTTAATTCTTGTATTAATCATTTTTCCGTTCGTTTTTTTTTTTTTTCTTTTTCAAACTAAACAAACAGTTCGTAATAATTTGAATATTATCGCCGAATTTCATTCTTCCCATAATTGTCTAATCAATGGTGTCGCAAATGTTACGAAAATAGTATTACCAATAGCTTTGTCATCATTTCCCACTTGTAAACAACTATCCGATCGAAAAATTGACAGTGTGAAAAGAAGAAAAATTCCATTAAATAAAAACTGACGTCAGCTGAGAAGAAAGCGACACCATTTGATGAAAATGTGAAGCTTAATTGGCTTAAGAAGGAAGTACTGAAGGACCAAATTTATGTTTATAATCTTGAGAAGGTTCTTCTTGAAAAATTGTCGAATGGCGCAAAAATGGATTAGGAAAGTAGAGGATTAAAATGTCTTCAGGAGGAGAAAGTTAAAAAGGAAATGGAAATAATAGGATAAGAAGATCAGAAATATCAGCGAATATTCATCATAACATCGATTGATTGATTGATTGATTGATTGATTGATTGATCATAGAATATTGGCTGTTACATTATGCTGTCGTCATGATCTATCACATGATATATATGATTTACTTGAGATATGTAACATGATTTATATATGATTTTATATGATATTAAAAAAAAAAGAAGTTATATCATAATGATGATTGATATGATTATATTATATTTACTATATAAAATTATATATCATATAGAACTTATATGATATATATGAGTTCATATGATAAACTTTATATGATATAAATGATTTATTTTAAATGATATATATGATTTTATATGATATGCTTTATGTGATTTATGATAAAATTTACTTTATATGATATATGATGTGATATATTTTACGTGATATCCTTAAGATTTAAGAAAAAAAAAATTCAAACATTCATGAATTCTTTCAAAATTAAAATGAAACCATGCAGTATTTGTTCTGCCTATACAAAGTATTATCCACTTTTTTTTCTTTGTCTTATTATTGTTCATTTTTTTTTTTTTAAATTATAATTAACAATTGTTTTACAATTCTAATGCTTGAAAACAAAGTGCATTCGAAATTGTCAAAAAATTTCTAGGAAAAAAGAGGAAAAGCAAAAAAAGATATTTTTGATTTTAAATTTCAAATTGTAAAAATTTTTCCAAATGATTTCCAATCGAAGAATGAAAAAGGATCATTGAATAAGTAAATCAAACATAATGCAAAAAATTATATTTGTCAAGTTTCAAGTAAGGTGAAATAAAAATACAATAATATGTTGATTATGTTTAAAATTAGACATTTTAAGCTATCGAAAGAATGAATTCAGATGATAAATTTAAATTATAATAATCGAATTACAAAAAATTATAAATCATATTCACGAAGTTATGTTTCACATAAAATTCATTATGCTATCATTGGAATACATTTAAAATTCGATTATTAACTACTGTCGACAATTTTATAAAATTGAAATATTAAATAACAAAATGAAAATGTATATATGTAGTTTTGAATTCATAAACATGTCTGTTCGTTGCGATGAAATTTAAACTTGAAATTTGTTGAAATTTTTTTCAGCTTTAATTCATTAATAAAGTATTCTAATCAGAGAAGAGTGATTTCTAATGAGTGGCAAAATTTTTGCATTTTGAATGAAAAAAAAAAAACCTGCAAAAAAATCTCCGATTAATGAAATCTTCGCGGTAAACAATAAGCTGAAAAAAAATGCACGATTTTCTCAATTTTATAAAAACGAAAAATAATATATGGGTTGTTGTTGTTTTCAATGTAAATCCTAGCTTTTCTTACAAAATATTTATAATTTTGCTAATTTAAGCAAAAAATTCTTTTTTTTTTTTTTTTTTTAGGAAGAAAAAACTTCTTTTTTCGTATTTTTAATGAGGTTTTCGTCAAGATATTTATTATATATTTCATACTAAATATTACGGGATTAAAATTTTAAAAAAAAAATCAAAAAACTTACATCATTTGAAATAATGTTCAATTATCTAATATTTAGATAAAAATTGCTAATGATTAAATTGTATTCTTTCTTCTTCTTCCTTTTTTTTTTTTTTTTTCATGAAGTTTAAAGTTGATCAGATTTTTTAATGATTAAATTTAAATAATTTCAAAATTTTTATTCATTAATATTTAATAAAGCATTATACTACTATATATTATGGATGAAAAGAAAAAAATAAATGAACAAATATAGCAATAGTAACAAGCATTTTACGAAAATTTCATAAAAATGTTTGGAAGAACTGAAAGGAAATGGAAAATGTTCCAAAATGATTTCATTAATTTCGTTTCATCTTTTTTTTTTTTTTTTTTTTAAATGAAATTAGGAGTAAAATGTTGCTGTCGTTGTGATGCATAATGCTTAAACTTTCATACTTTCCGTTTTTTCCTTTTTTTTTTTTTTTCACCTAATTTCTTATGCAAATCTTTCCATATTTACATCATTTCGTCATTTCCATTTTTGATTTGTCATAATTTTTTCGTCCTTTTTTTTTTTTCCTCTCTCTCCACCATTTCTTCATTCCCTTATAGATTACTTTAAAAAAAGAAAAGTTTTAAATTTTTGTTTGCTTAGAGGAAGTTATCCAGAATTTGACTCATTTATTTATAACTCATGCCGATAACATTCCACAACTTATATTTACCCTATTTTTATTTTCTTTGAAAAAATGGTTCGGGTCGAAATGTATTGACACATTATCAAAATGTCAAAATGAACATATAAAAATCATTTTTGTATTCTTTGATCAGTTATATTTGAAGAAATTAATACACCCGCGAAATACCATACAAAGACAATAACGAATATATATTTACGATATTATGAAATGTTTTAAAGCAAATGAGATTTTGAAAAAAAAATTGATAAAAATTGAAATTTCAACAAATTAAAAATATAAATATTATTTCTAATTAAGTATTTTCCAAAATATGGAATTTTATTTTATTCAAACTTATTCAATTCAACATTATTTTCGAAAATACTAAATTAAATTTCATTAAATTTTATGTTGCTTAATTTAAAACTATATTCCAAAATATTAAATTTCATTTCATTCCATTGAAACTAAACTTTTTCGATCAGCTTTAGTTTATAATTTTCATCTTTCTAATTTTTCTATTTTTATTGAATGTCATATTTTGAGAAAATGGATGAATTAAAATTGGAACGATATGACAGCTGGAAACGCGACCTGGCAACTGAAAATGTAAAATATTCGAACTACAAGTTGTACCGAGATAAAACACGCAAAACTTTTTCTTTTTTTTTTTTTTTAAGTATTTGCTTTTTTAGAAATTTAATTAACATTTTTCAAGCATAGAATTTGAACGGTAACAATAATTCATTCATACAATATCATTTTCAAATAGTTTAAAAACTACTTTGCTTTAAAGTTAGTTAGAAAATGATGATGTGATTAAATAATGCATTTCTAATTTTTTTTCCCAAAATTTTCGGTAAAATAAAATTTTTGCTTAATCCAAAATAAGAAAAAGAAAAAATTATTGCAAAAAAAAAAGACGAAAAAAAATTAGTGTAATTTACTAATTTATTTCTGGTCTTTTATATGAGAAATTTACTAACAGAAATTAAAACAAAAACAAAAATTCATTTCCGATTTTCATTTAATCAAATTTAATTTTCTCGTCATCTTATCCTATTCTCTTTTTTTTTTCATTCTTTTTCCCAATTTTTCTTATTCGAACATGCTATATATATATATATATTTTTTCACATATATGATAGTAATTAATAGTAATTATTTCATCTTGTCTTTTTCAGTTTTTCAGTTTTTTTTTTTTTTTTCAAGAAATTTCATCCGTTTATCCAGAAAATGATACGACCACAAGAGAAGCAATCTGTTGTTATGAATGAATTGAATCAAAATCAAAATGACACAATTACTCAATCATTTCTTACTTTTGTCTAAAAAGTTTTGAAAAAGGAGGAAAATGAGTAAAATCAATATATTACTTAAATTATGAAATTTGCATGAAATAAGACTTCGTTTTTTCCTGATGCAATCTTAATTATATTCATTTACACCCTTTGACCTCTCTCTCTTCCTCTCTCTCTCTTTCTCTTTCTTTATTAAAAGGATGCAATTTAATCTTTTTTTCTTCCAAATGACAGATGACAAAAAAAAAAAATTTAAAAGCAAAGAGAGCAATAAACGATTCAGAAAAAATGAAATTTTTTTCAAATCAATATGCGATAAAATATTAGGGCAAATCTAATTTTCTCATATTTTATTTGCATATAACTTTCTTCATTTTTTTCCGTTTTCCTTTTTCCGGAATTTATGACAAAAATAAAGCATTTAATCATTAATAGATCATAGATGAATACTATTACTCGTTAAATCATCCATGCTTCATTTCTTCCATTTTTCATTTTTCTTCTAAAATATCTTTCACAATTAAATTTTCGATGAGTTGAAATTAAATTTCATTAAACTTTTAGCGATTTGAGCAGACGAAACTTAAGCTATATATAGTAGTTAGATTTAAAATTTTTGCAAATTTATGATTAAACTTTCAGTTTTTTTTTAAGTCTAGCTTTTTTTTTTCGTATTTTAAACTTGAACTTATTAATTCCAAAAAAAAAAAAAAATCGTGATTCAAAAAAAGGAAACTGTAATATGAGTAACTAAAACTTACGATCAATTTAAAATGATCTAAGATCGTTGAAATTAGAAAAATAATTTTAGTTTATTTTTGAGAAATCTATGTTTAATTATTTTTTGTTTCAATATAACTGGTGAGTAATTTTTATTTCTACAATTTGCTAACTTTTTTTTTTTTTTTTTTTGAAAAAATTTTGCAAAAAAAGTTTTGAATATATGAAAGAATTTAGTTGTGATGAGCCTAGCTCTTGCATATTATTTCATTAATGTTCATTGAAAGTTTGTAAAAAATTTCTTTCCAACTTCCATTTAAATTTTGTAGATCTCAAATTTAGATAATTGCTGCAAAAATAGTAATCAATTCAACATTTATCCAAAAAATTGTAAAGAAATTGTTAATTTTTGAAAGAAAAAATAAATCGAATTTGAGAAAATTTAAATTTATTCATTTCCGAATTTAATCTGAAAGATGTAGCTCAGAATAAACATGTGTATCATAATTTTACATATTTCTCATTATTTTTTTCAAATAAGTTGTACCATAATCGATTTATGATCATTACGGAAGACTAATAGATATACTGAGAGATTTGTTGATTTTTTTGCAAATCAAAATTTAGAATGATTTTGGAAGTTATTTTTACTTTTATTGAAAGTTGAAAAAAAAAAAATAGTGAAAATTGATGGAATTTAATCAGGCTTTGATTTGCAAACAAAAAAGATATGAAGTTTTTTATTGATCGAAGGATTCATTTCTCTTTTTTTTTTTTTTGTTGCTGCTTAATTTGAGAACACAATTTTAAAACTTTATTTTAGTTTTTGTTTAGCTACTGATTTATCAATTCTAAATTTCTATTTATTCAAAGGTTTTTAGCTTTGTTGCATATGCTAACTTTATTTCCATCAAATCATTGGTTTTTTTTTTTTTTTTTTTCTTTTAATGACACTTTTCAACTTTCCTTGAATGAACGATAAGTTATTTCGAATTTCTTCTTTTTCCAAAATGATAGAAATTATCATTTCAATGAACATGTACTAAAGATTTGCTTAATGAAAGAGTAAATATCGCAAAAAAGCAGAAACGAAAAAAAAAAATGAATTGAAAAATTGTTTATTTTCGTTACAAATTAGGAGGTTTAATCCATGCTGGATCATGGACATAATTTAAAGAGTATTAGCGAAATGGCATGTAAATGAGATATCGTTAATCGGATGGATATTAATGATAAACTGAAAATGGATAAACAGATAATGATGATAGTATCATTACATTTTATTCGTAAATTCGTAAATGAGAGAAAGAGGGGAAAAAAAAAGAGTGAATCGATGTAATTATATCAAATATTCCGTTTGAAATAGCCAGATTTTAGCAATTTTTTAATGAAGATTTCTCGAGAAAAGATAAGATGAAATATTTTAGTAAATAAAAAAATAAAAGAAATTCCGTGTGTGTAAGAGATTGAAAAACAACAGACAACAGATGAATCTCATCGGAATGCATGAATGATATCAGTTGAACTAATGAATTGATTAAAAATTAATGCTTTAAAACAATTTCAGCATAATATGGTAAATATTTGTACGATGATTCTTACTTAAGAATTATAATAAGATTATCAATAAGTGTGATATGCTTGGATTATTATTTTCAAATCCATAAATTACGAATTAAAATTCAAGATTTATTCCTCTCAAAAGATTTAAATTTTTCCAAAATTAAGAAAAAAACACTTGAAATTCTTTTAATTTTTAGTAAATTTGAACTATTTTTGCTAATTAACAAATACCAATAGTGATTTAAAATAAATTTACATGGATTGAGAGCAAAAAAAAAGCTTATTATTATTTTTTTGATCAATTCCAATACAGAACGATCGTAGTCCAATTTTCTGAGACAATTTTGTAATAATTAAACATTCCCGTGGCATAAAGTACTAATAATAATATAAGGAGTATTAAAATTTAGACTTGAATACAATATTAGAATTATTGTTAAACATAAATGGAACATAATTTCACGTTGGAAAAAGTTGAAAAAGTTGCATCATATTTGATAATTAAGCTTATTTGAAACATCATAATTTGAATTATTTTAATATTCAAATTAATTACAGGCATTAATTACAGACAAATTAATTACATACAATAAGATTGTATTAGTCTTATCAACAGTGCCATATTACATTAATGATGAGAATGAGAATTATTTCGAGCCTTTGGACATTTGTACTAAAAGGAAATAAATTTTTCGGAAACAACGCGATCGAAAGAATATTTGTTTTATTCAATAAGATTCATTTCGTAAATTTGCATTTTGTAGTTTCCAACAAAACTTTTTGCGCGCAAACTAAAAAATCTAATTTTCCTTAAACATATTTGTTCTTTTTTTTCTTTTTTTGCAAATTAAAATTATGTTGAAAATAAAAGTTACTCTAAGATTGCGGAAGTTGAGAGGAAAAAAAGAAAGAAAATTAGATATAACTTTTATTTTTCCTTTTTTTCAACGAGATACTGTCTTTTTTTTTTTTTTTTGGGCGAAAATGGTAAATACAGTATATCGGGGCGTAGTGCAATATTAACAAGGAAATGTAGCCTAGAAAATTGTTGAATTGAACTAATAAAAATTTTAAACTTTAACAGACAGTAATAAATTTCAAAATTATTAGATAATATTTATTATATTACTTTTTCTTTAATATTATGAAAATTCCAATTTAAAAGATTTGAAAAATCTTTTAAATTTCAAACAACATGAACAATGTAATACAAATTGACTGTTGTAGTCTGATTCACTTTATTAAATTAAAGGAAAATTTAAATAAATGATATCTGATTTTCTTAATAATCTGAAAATAATGTAATGTATAAAATATTGCAAACATTAATGTAATAAAATCTTCGAAAAATCAATAATGCTTCAGAATTGAATTTAAATATTAAAATTATTATTGTCAATTATGTTCAATTAGGTTCAACCAGAATTTTTAATACAATTGAGCGAACAATGCATCGTTTGAAAATAATAGTTGTGAACGATTTTTCGAAAACATTTTAAATCATTTAAAAATCATTTAATCGAAAATTAGATATTATCTGACATAAATATCAAAAATGAGTAATTTTTTACGAATAATCTATTTTTATTAATTTATTCACAAAACATATTCATTCTAATTAAAATAAAATAAAAAACTAAAATTATTAGTAAAATTTGCTAAATTCTATTTGTAAATTTAATAAATTTGTTTAAAAAACGAATTCACCTTTCTTTCTATTTCTCACCTTCTTTATTTTCACAAAATTTATATTACTTTCATTTTGCAATTAAAAAAAAAGAAAAAAAGAAACGAAGATTCTTTCCTGACATAATTACACGATTTGCATTATAACAAAAAATTTTGTCATGATATCATGTTTAATATAATCAGTAATTAGTTACTTTTAAAATAAGTTTAAATTAATTTATAAAAAATATTTTAATTCATATTTATCAAAAAAAAAGAAAAAATTTCGCAATTAAACTAGTATAGATAAAACATGTCATTAACAAAAAAAAAAAAAAAAAAAAAAAAAAGTGCATCTAAATATCAATTTAACAATCAATCCAAATCTTTTTTCTTTATCCTATTATCATTATCATCCGTCAGCATTGTGAACAAAAAAACATCTGAAACTATTAAATTTGTTCAATTTTCCCTACGAAAAATGTATCGAATTACCAAAAATTTATAAAGAAAAAGAAGAAATCAAAAATCAGTTAAAATTAAATTATGTTTCATTGCGAAAAAATTGTGAAAAATTAAATTATTATTCTTTGCTACTTTTTTTTTTCCCATCTTCAAGAGAAACAAAAAAATTTCAATTTTAATTAAATTTATAAGAGGTATTTTTTTTTCGTTGAAAAAAAAATGCAGACTAGTTGAATAAAATACTAAAAATTTGTATGATAAGAAAATTGCTTATTAATTTATAAGAATTAAATAGTTTTCTTGTAAAAAAATAATTTAATAATTAAATTTAAATGAATGGATAAAAACCATAATACGATTATTTGACAGCTTATATACGTTATGAGAACATTTTTAATGCATAAATTTATTGGAAGTTTGCATAATTCAACATTTAGTGAAAAAAATTGGAATTGAACGGAAATTTGAGAAACTCAAATTTATATATTTTTAAAACTTTTCGACGAAAAAATCAAACGTTCAAATATTTATTTGATAACATATTACTAAAATTTGACAGTATAATTTTAGAGAAAAAAAAAATAAAAATTTGGAAAACAAATTAATTTATTTCTTCAGAAGAATATTTTTCAAATTTCTAAATTTTTTAATTCAATAAATTGGACAAAATATTTTTCGATGGATGAATGGAATTTACAAATTTTAATTAGACTAATAGGATATCGTAAAAATGTTGGCGGTTAATCGTTCTGAATTATCGAGAATCCTAATCAATGAGTGAATGAAAATCGAATGATATCTGATAAAGATATCTTTTTCGGCAATGTCTGATAATAATAGGGATAGCTGTGGTGATATCTTATCAATCTATTTTAAGTAATTAGTTGTTTTGTTGAATGATCTTTAGACATTCTTGAAATGGCTGCTTGTAGAATACAAATTCATTTACCGTAAAATCGAAGAACAACCCGAAATGGACAATATTTAAATTAAATTGACCGTGAAATTTGCTTTTTTTTTTCCCCCGTATTTTTATCAAACATTTATCTTTTTCGTTGACAAATTTAAATTTAAAGGAAAATTGTTGGTCAAAAATTAATTGAATTTGTGCTGAGTTAAAATTTTAACCAATTTCAAATATTTTTAAGATTGATCGATTTCTTCGTATAATCAACAAGAATTTAAATGTTCGAGTTTGTAAAATTTGGTTAAATTTTAGCTCGGTACAGTTAATTACAATTCATTAATGAACATTAGCTATTTTATTTAGATTTAACTCATTGCAAATTACGGTTTTTTTGTATTTTAGTTTCGTTTTTAACTTTGATTTAAATTTTCTTGGGTATTAATTTAATTTCATTCCATTCTTATAACAAATGATTACTATTTGTACATGACAGTAGTCGATCAAATTTTTAGGTTAAAAAATATTGATTAGCAATGGTAACTAATTTAGTTGTATAAAGCAGCCAGGTTTAATAGCTTTTCTGCAAACAATCATAAGATTAACAGTCAACAACAAAATAAAAAATTCATTGCAATCATTTCATTTAAGCATTTTAAAAGCTCATTTTTGCAAATATTTACAATAATTTTTTACTAGCAATATTGCTCTTTCTTTTTTTTAATTGTTAAATTTGCTAAATTTTTGCAAGATTTTAATTTTTTCAAATTAAACTTGGGAAAGTTTAATAAATGCTTGGCTTACAATGACTGATTATGTTTTGAAAGCAAGAAAAATGTCGCTTTAGCGGAAATTTTGTTTAATTTTAAGTTTAAACCGGTATAAAAGAAGAAGAAGGAAATATTTCTCATTATATTTATCATCAATATGTAAATTTTATTTTATGCGGATACTGTATTCATGAATATCAGTTAGCATTTAGACACAATCAATCGATATTATCTTATCTAAAGATAAGTGATTGTTTGAATTAGATATTTGATATAGATAATGTTTCAATTTGACAATTTGACCTTCCTTATTTAATGCTTTGATAGATATTAGCAAGCCTTATATAATATTCCGTTTCCGATGTCAAATTATATCCTTTTGAAGACGAGATTAATATCAGGTTACATCCTTGGAGAGAAAGTACCACTTAACAACGGATTTATAGATTCATACAAAAATTGATTTATAGATATCAATAATGATACTATTTTCATTCGTTCTCATCTTTTCATCCTATTCTTTCTATTATTTCAATCAAAATTTGTTTTTTTTTTTTTCACTTCATCACTTACATATACAATAATTAAACACCGTCTCAATTAACACAATTAGGGCATTAATTGATCAGTTAAATTAGGAGTCAATAGAAACCTTTTTTTTTGTTTAATTAAAATTCTAGATTTTATTGATTTTTATGATTTTAATCAAATAATATAGAATTTTTCCTTTTCTTACGTAGATTCTTCAAACTGTTTAAAGTATTCCTCTTAATAACTATTTAGAGTTAAAGATTTGAAAAATTGTCAAATTAAACTTTCCGCTCAAGTAGTTAATCATTTCTATGTTGAAAATTTTTTTGAAATGTTTCTATTGAGAGAATAAACAAGAAGAATTTTACTTGATGAATCACAATTTTCTTGAAACAAGCAGATTTGAAAATTACACAAAAATATTACAATCATAAGGAATCGAATTTGCAAATAATCTTCAATCAAAGAAAAAAATGAAAAATTTCGAAGATTATTCGAAAATTTGATCATATGATTTTATTACAACAATAACTTTTATCAAAAACAACTTTTACTTATATCGAAATATTCGATTTGAAATACCTTAAATATGATTAGAAATTATTGAAAATTTCATTTTTCCTTTTTTTTTTTGTTTTTTAAAAAATCCTTACGCAAGTCCGAAAAAAAAAGTGACTTTACAGCATACTTATCGAATTAAATTGTTCAAATTTAGCAAATCATTTATCATTTCGTAGGTAAAATTAAATAAAACACATCAAACAAATAATACTAACCTGTTCGGACAAAGCAGACTTATTCGAATGTCATTGCTATTTTAAGCTCAATTTCAATTTTTCCATTTAGTCTTATTCTAAAATTTCAACCACTTCAATTATTCTAATCTAATTACTGGAAATTTCAACAATTTCAATTATCAAAAAAAAAGAAAAAAAAAATTGTTTCCAAGTTTTCTACAAATTTTCAACTATCTTTATCATTTATCCACTTGCAATCATAATAATCATAATTTGCAATCATTGTAAATCATAATTTACAATCATGAATCACTATAATCATAATTGTAATCATTATAAGCATAGTTTTTTTTGTGCAGATGTAATGTCAATATGTATGTTAGAAATGATTTAAAAGATATTTTAAAATTTTAAAATTCATTCTCGTAAAGTTGGGTGGGAGGCTCGGTAATTGGAATAGTTTGACTGATACGACAATATTGTCGTGGTAGTAGATGATCAACACCACGATCGGTGCAGTCCGTCATAATCGGTGTATATCGGATTGATACCTGCCAATACCTTCCTTCTTCTTCTTCTTCTTCACCTGTCCTTGGTGATAACATTCGTCAATTCAGTACTATTTTGTATATTTAAAATAAATATATAATTGGTACACCTGTATGTATGTATCATGTTGATCGGACTCACACCTGAGAAATGTCACCCGAAGAATGTCATCGTAATATTATTGTATTACTATTTTCATCAAGCAAATGCTCCATAATTTTATATTTTATTTTAATTCTTCTAATTTTAATCAGAAAATTCTTTTATTGTTTATGAAAAATTATTAGAATTTATCATGATTCAATTAATTAATTAATTAATTATTCAATTTGTTAATAATGATAATGGAAATATTTTGAAACGAAAGTAATTAAGATAATAATGATCAATTTTTCTACAAGATTAAAAGTTAGTTTATATAGCAATTGTTTATGATGAATTTGAATTTCTCTTTCGTTCAAAATACAAAATAATGTCGAGAATTTTGTTCAAATAATAAATTTAGTGAAAATAGCAATTTCAAACGGAGTGTTTTCTAAATCTAGGAAAATAAATATCATTTACTGTTTTGAAACAATGTTTATCGTGTAAATTTCCTGTCAGCTGCTCAAATATCAATTAATATTTCAAATTCGATGTTTAAAGCAAATTGCAAAGTTTAATTTTACCAGCTTACAATGTTTCGTAATTATCAGCAATATAATAAAATCCTTTTCAATTTATCATTGTAATCTTATCACTTTTATTATTAATGAGGCAAAATTGTAGGAATTCAATTGCTTAACGAATGTTTCAGATGATGGGACAGGAAAAAAGGAGAAATTTCAAGTGTCACTGCTTTCGATCATTGTTTAAGATCTAAAAATTGATTGAGACATTTTTCACTTTAGAAAAAATTCAAATGACGAAAATTTAGAAAGAAAGGAAAAGGTGGAACGAAAAGAACAAAACGAAAAGGGAGCAAGAAATTTGCATGATTCATTTATCAGATTTTTCATGTTAAGAAACTTTAGCATTTTTATTTGTTTGATTCTTAAGTTATAAAAATAATACTTAAGGATTAACAATCCTTCTCTTTCATTTTTCTTATCATTATCATTAATATCATTGCTGTGTTACTGACCTGTATCAACAATTATACCTTTATCATACAGCAGTCATGCCTATTGATCTGATCTATCAGATGTTTTCAATCAAACAAATTTTTGCTCCATTTCTTTTTGTCCATTCCAAGTATTTGAATTAAAATTCCTGATAAAATTTTATCATTTCGTAGTGTTGATAGCTGTTCACAATTTAAGATAATTTCATCATCATCATCATCATAATCAGCAAATTATTTAAATCATCTCAACTACCATTATTCCTTATCATAATCAATGCTTGTTTTCCTAGCTAATTGCTAATCATTAAATGATACAATTATTAATAACTTATCAATCTTTTGCACATATTTCATGCTAAACTCATTCCTAATCCTCTCAAATTATCAAATGATTATCAACTGAGACTTTCATGATCTCAATTGATCATTCATTCCATTATCATTCTTATCATTCATTATCATATCGTTGTTAAATTAACAATTAAAGCATTTCGCATATTTCATTCGACTAATTTCCGAATTATGCATTTTTGCAGCGTTGTTGTGATTTATATTGAATAAAAGTTAAAAAGTTGTTTTGCTTCGATGAAATTCGATTGAATTGAATGTAAAATAAATTGCCATTGGTCAAATTATTACTTTTGATAGAAAATGGCATATACACATACTATACTATTGAGTGTAATTATTATCGAATTGGCACTAACTTCTTTTGCCTTCTTCTATTTCATCCTTTCCAATATTCCATCAAAATCAAAAACTCCTTCTAATTCTTTTTTCTTTTTTTTCTTTTTTTGCTCTTTCCTCTCTTTCTCTCTCTCTCTCTCTCTCTCTCTTCCTCAGTACCTCAATTTCCGGTTTTCTTCTTCCAGAATTTCTAGTTTTTTAAAATTTTTCAAGCTGTTAGTTACTGTTTTCTTCATTCATTCATTTTGTTTGTGTTTGTTCGCTTATTTATTCATTTCACAAAATGTCACCAATGTCCCCTTGTTTTTTATTTTAGATATGTATATTTCTCTGATATATATATATATATATATATATATATATATATATAAATATCCATAGAAATGCGGATATTTGAAAATTGAAAAATGATTAGATTGTCCTTCTTTTTCCTTTCTCTCTCTCTCTCTCTCTCCCTCTCACTCTCGTTTTTTCCAAAATTCATTAATCTTTTTGGATTTCATTTAATCTCTGAAAAATCATTGATCTTTTTGAATCTTTTTGGAGGTAATTTCGAATTATTTTAAAAATACCGTCATAATTTTTTTTATTTTTACTTTTTTTTTAAATTTAACTTTTTTTCTTTAGTGAATTTTATCTATTAAAATTAACTAACATATATTTTACGTATTATAGGTAGATATTATAGGTAACATATGTAAGCTTTAGTGAAATTTTTAGCTATAAAATTATTTGTAAGTAGAGATACGAAGAATAGACGTGTAGAAAAAGTTTAAATATTATTTGAAATTTTTAAAATTGAAGAAAATTTCAACTTTTAAAAATATCCATTCTATGAATATGCATATATAAAGGTACTTCCTAGAAATTTTTAGAATATCCAAATAATTCAAATCGATATTCGATCGATTTACATCCTCTATTCCAGAAATTGATAGGTTGAAACATAATCCATTTGAAAAAGAAGAAGATTATTTAATTCAATCGTTTACCTTCAGGTTTATTCATTTGTTTACAAATCTAACTGATTATCATTTCATATTTTTTAACGTATCTTTTAATTTAATACTTATGTACTTCATTTTTTAATTATATTATCTCTCGGTAAACTTTTTACTGAGAAAGATATGTATAATAAGTATCAAATTCTCAACTATTCATTTAAGTATTTGAAAAATTCTCTATCGAACATTCTTTTATTTTTCTTTTTTCAATTTTTTTTTTTTTTTATAGTCTCATAAATCCGTTTCTTAGCAACTATAAATTAAATCACATCGTTATTTCGTTAACATCCATAAAGTATGTAAGTATTAGTTTTCATTTTTATTATCGCTTATTAAACAAACAACTCAAATTATCATGCAAACGGTTATTAAACTTTTTGAAATTTTGTAAATATTCATTAAATTATGTATGACAATTTTTCTTTTTTCCTTTCTTTTTTTTTGAAATTTTCTCATTTTTGTTCGAATTAATGATAGTTTTCTCGGATGTTTGTTTCTGGTTTGCCCATTAAGTGATTTGTACATGAAGAAAAATGAAAAATTTACGTCGTTTGAAAAAAGCTACCAATCTTCGTAACGTGGTACAAACCGGAACCAACGACCGCATCATTTTTCGTTTTTGGTTGATAGCAATAGCAACCCCCGGTTGGATTCAAAAATTTCCCGATTCATCTTCCATCTTCCATCTTCATCTTTTTCTTCTTCTCTTCCTTGTAACATCGAAAAATGTATATTTTCAGTTTGAATTTTTTCCAAAGTATGCAAATGATAGCAGAATTTGTGCTATTTGGGTGTGTAATTTCCACAAAAGATCATTGGGAAAGATTAAATTTGATATATGGAGGATAAATATGACAGGGAAGTTTGAAACAGACAACATTTACATTAATTTTTCAATAGTATCTATCTATCTATCTATCTCTCGTTCTTGTTATCCTATAATCGTAAAATTGGGGGAAAAGTTTAACGAATTATACGAAAAATGCAGTCAATCCTATTTAATAGCGATTGGAAAAGTTTTATTAACAGGTTGTTGTAAAGTTTCATTATTATAAGGTTGTTGTAATTACGATTTATTCTTGCTTCTATTAAGTCTAAAATTGTAATTAAGTGATGATTTGAATTGATAAAGGAATAATTAAGTCTTTGTTTAATTATTTCTTGTCCTTTCTAGATTTGTTTATTCTTTTTGATTTCATAAAATCTGATCAACATCAAGATATATATATATATATATTTTAAATGATCAAATTTTCAAATATTTCCTTTCTTTTTTTTTTTTTTTCTAATCGGCACAAAAAAAGAAATAAATTTAATGCTTCTTAGATTGCAAATTTTCATTTTTTTTCTTGAAAAAATCTACAATAAAAAAGATTTGATAATAAAAAATTATTGATTTTATGCATGAAAATTGTTTGTTCCAAATATCAATTTCAAAAATTTTCATCATTGCAAATTGGCATTTTCAATTTTTCAATGAGTGGAAAGAAAGGAAAATTAATTGGCAATTTCAAAAAGAATGAAACTTTTGAACAATTATGATAGTGGTGTGATAGATAAAAACAAAAAGATACAAACAGGGGATGTAAAATGCATAATTTTCAATTAAGGAAGGAAAAAAAAAAAAAAAAAGACGTCAAAAAATTAGAAACAAAGAAATGGCCATGAAATGAAATGATGAGAATTTGATGGATGGAAATGGACGAAGTACTTTTCGATGTTGTTAATTTTGCTGTTGTCGTCGTCGTTATGTGTTAACCTAAATTCGATCAACCTCATTTCCCTTCTCTTCTCTTCATTCTCCTCCGATCGGCGACACACAGGTCATCGTTGCAAAAGAATGAAATGAATGATTCAGATGTGATTTTAAAATGTAATTACGTTGACAGTCCATTCAATGTGTTATCTTTAATACCTCAACACGAAGAAATCACAGATTATTATATGAGGCAAGTTGAACTAATAATTTGAACTCTTGATTGATTGATTGATTGACTTCCTTTTCTTCCAATCAAGCAAACTACCTAAATATTTTGAATTCTATCTGTAAAAAGCTTTTTTTGAATTTTGTGGACATCGATGATGATGATGATGATGATAACGGTGATGATTGGCATTTCCACTCATAAATCATCTAATTATAAACCACCTACTATTAATGATTGCTAAATATGCAAATTTCTCAGTTATTATATCAATAAATTATTCGTAATTATTTCTTTAAACTTTTCGCCATTCCTTTTTCCTCTTTATCAATTTCATCTTACATTCATTCTTAACAATCTGCAAAATTGGCGCATATTCACAGAAAGTGCTTGTTAATTTCAACAATTTACTCCAATCGATTCTGAAGTATTTCAATTTTTCTTTTCAACTAAATTCATATCCATCATATTCCGAAAGTTTTTACCATAAATTATTCATATGTAAAATGTTGAAAATTGGAATAATTTTGATGATATGATAATTTTTGCCGCATCTTTTTTTCCGTCTTTTTTTTTTTAAATTTCTTTTCAACCATTTTTTTTTTTTTTTTTTTTTTTAGATAGAAATTCCAAAAATGATGAATGTAATGATTCATTGCTGATGGAAGAATTAGTGAAAAGTATTCCGGATAACGGTGACGGATATCAATGCAATAATTTTTTAGTAGATGAACAGAATGATCCTGTAACTGTTTACTTTTACTCATTGATCAAAGAATTCATTCGTTTATTCTCCAAACCATTTCCACATCAAGGTAATTCAATTTAAGGTTTGATAACATTTCATATCTAAAGCAAACATGCATATCTTATCAGTACTTTATCATTATCTAATCATATCCATTCCTGATTAAATTACTATACTTAATTATTAATTTTTGCAATTAAATTACAAGCCCTACTTTGTATTATCACTTTGCTTTTAGAATAAAAATATTAATTCCGCATTAAAATCTTTTTTTTCTTTTTTTTTTTTTCTAAATCGTTTCTATATTACTACTTGATAACTCTTTTGATTGCAGCTCTTATCAGTCGAAAAGCACTCGAAGGTAATTGGACCGATTTTAAGCAATCATTTCCTAGAACTTATCGGCAGGTTTGATTTCAATATGTTAGCTAGAGAAATTTAAAGCTTGACAAATTTCAATCAAAAGCACAAGTATGTGGCATGATGTAGGAGCAAATTAGAATTGAACGTAATACCCTAGGCCAGAAAGATTTGTCATACTTTAGATTAGGCCTAGGCTAAAATATATTCGTTATCGAATATCATTGAGAAATATTTGCGCCACGAGCTGTAACTATATTGGACTAAAAGTTACATTGGATATTTTATAAAAGATTACGAAATTATCACAACATATGATTGTAATAACATTATCATGCTATCATTGATAAATAGTAATGATAAAAAAAAATCGAAGTAGCAACATAGGGTTTTAATAATTTGCCAATCATAAGCTACATTCGTTCATGTTTATTGGTTATCATTATCACTGATAAATAATTCTAGTGGCTAGATTACGAATCTTGGTGGATTGTATTGGGCACATTAATTGTTATCACTACTGTCTTATTCTCCCTATTGTATATATTCTATAGTACGGTAAAATGTTGTATTGCATCAAGCAAAACGAAAACAACCGATCGAAAACGTGATTGCTGTAAACGTCATTTACTTAATATCCTTATCACTATATTTGTCCTCATTGATGTGTAAGTGATAAGTCTCTTATCTAAATATTTATATCAATGATTCAAAATTTTAGGAAAAAGTTTTTGCCATTTTTCTATATTTGCAAAAGTTAGTAATAATTTCAAATATAATTACAACTTCTTTTTTTTTTCCACTAATAACTATTTTATTTGAAGTTAAATCATGTAAGGTGTTAAATTTTAATGATATCCCTATGGTCGACATATTCAAATTTGAATTAGAACTCAATTTTTTTTTTATTGCAATCAAATGTTAAATGACAATAATTCTAATTTAAAATTTTTTAATTTGATTATGACAACTTTAATAGGTTCCAATGAAAAAAAACGATTGCATTTAATTACATTTTAATTAGTAATATTTTATAATTTAATGAGAAATATTAATTTTTATTTTCAGTTTTGCGGTATCTTCATTACTTATAAGTAGCCAATATGCGGAATATGGAGCTGATGAATTACCTCGACGTCTCAGTCATTGTATCGATGATCTCTCATATTATAAGAAAGAAACGGATGAAGTTTGTTTTTTTTTTTTTCATCTTTTTTTTTTTTTTGAAATAAGTAAATTCAAGTTTTTTGAATATTCTATAAAAATCGGAACAGATTTAACTAAATAATTTAATACGCATAAATATTTAACATATTTTGATTATAATTTACATAAATATATCATTAGCTTCCATCAAAATGTTTATCCTTAGCTTTGCTATATCACCGATAAAAATATGCTGCAATAGTTTTGGTAAATTTAATATACGAATTCAAATATGAAATAAATATGTTAAAAATGTTTGTATCATTGTGATAAAGTTGAAAATTTATCAGCAATTTTTATTAAAAATTTTTTTCCAACTTAAAAATTAGCAGCGATATTTTCCTTTTCTTCGTCGCAAAACATGTGAAATAATTGTTTTATCAAGAAATTAACCGCATTTTATAGAAATTTGATTATTTCAATTTTAGAAAATTCGAAATACATTGATTGATGATTTTCAAGAACTAAATGAATCGTTATCTGTTTTGATTGCCTCAGGCGGTGAACCGATTGTGCAACGTGTCAAAAAAATTACTGGTGCACATGCCATGGATTCGTTTCTTAATATTTCAAATGGTTTAGTTTTTAAATATTTTGATCAATTTTAGCTAAAGGAAATTTGAAATCATATTTACTTAGCGACTATATTGATTTTTTTTTCATTTATGAATTGTTCAAATTTAAATCTATCGATTTGCAAAAATTTATGGGAAAAAAAGTTGCTAAATTTTGCATTTATACAAAATTTCTTCAAATATTTCAGAATTATTTTCCTTTATCATGAAATGCTTCAGATGAAAAAAAAAAAAAAAAAAAAGAAAATGTAAAGCAAAGATAATTTATATAATTTATTTGGAATTTTTTTTCCCGATTCAATATTTTAGAACTGATATTTTAAAATTTAAAAAAAAAAAAAAAACTACTTCTAGCTTTTTCGGTTATTTATAATTTCAAATTTGCCGTTGCAAGAATTAAATTTTTACCAAAAAAAAAAGAATGATATTGCAATATTGTAGAATAATTTATTTTTTTAAAATAAATATTGATATAGAATTGCTTATTTCTAGCTTTGACTTTAATTTATTTTTTTCTTTTTTTTAGAAGCTCAGGAATTATTAAAACTTGTGATCGATCATGAAAATGAGTTGAAGACATTAAACGGTGATTTGTTATCATTGCGAAACGAGCTTGCTAAATTATATCGAACTTCAATTAATGAAATAAACGCTTGCATTCATCATGATTTGGAAATTATTAGAAGGCGTTGTCAGGAAATTGGAAATGAATTAGCTAATATTGATAACATTACGCTTTTTCTTCGACAAGTAAACTAAAATTTTGAAATTTAAATTTGAACAAAATTTTTAAATAGATTCGAAAAAATTAAATGTTGATCTTGTTTCATATCAGTTATAGTGAGCAAAAGAATTGCATACTATTCAACAATAATTCCATAATTTTATTTATAATCTGAAATAAAATCAAAATATGATTGATAGAATTCTTCTATATCTATCACTTAATTAATTTTTATTAATTATTCCTCTTCTTTTTTTCTCTCTCTTTCTCTCTCTCTCTCTCCCTTTCTTTCTCTTTTCTAGGATATTCTTAATAGTGATACGATGAATGCGTTAAATATGTTGGCCGAATCAAACATTGCTGAAATATTCGTTGATGCAATATCGGATTTTAAAAATGGTGAAATTGAATTAAACAGAAAAGTACAAGAAAAAGAACAAGGTTTGAAAAAAAAATTATTATACTAAAAAAATTTTTTAGTTTATCAAAAAAAAAAATTTGTTTTTGATTCATTCATTTATTATAACTTTCAATTGAATTTAATTATTTATTAATTTTATTTTTCATATTAAATAAATAAGTGTAATTAATATCGAATAATATTAATTAAACAAATGAGAATGAAATAATTTTAGCTATACAATTGAGTATCAAAGAAATTCAACATGATTTATCACGTATTGCTGATACGTTATCAACACAGATACGACAAATTAAACCGGAATCATTACATAATATATTAAAACAGTACATGGGTGCTAATTATCATATCATTGTACAATACACGTATATATTTTCATTCTTTCTTTCTTTTTTTTTTTTCCTAATATTTAAAAATTTCTTTTAATTTAGGATATAAGAAATTAAAATTAATTTATAGGAAAAAATGACAAGAAAATTATTAATTTAGATTTTAAGATTAATTTTCAATAAGCTCTACGATATTTTGAAGGAGAATATATCATTTAATATGATTAATTTGATAATTATTGATAATTTTAGATGGTATGCTTCGCTAACTTTATGTGCCATATTTTCATTAAAAGCGCTTTATTTCTTATTTGCATTATGCTATGGTTGTTTTGGACGACGACCAAGTGATTATCGTAATGATTGCTGTGTTCGATCTACTGGTAGTAAACTTTTCATTTGGTAGGTTAAAATTTTTTTGAACTTATTTTGAATTTATGTTTTATATTTTAAATACAACTTATG
Source organism: Onchocerca volvulus (assembly GCA_000499405.2). NCBI lineage: Eukaryota > Metazoa > Nematoda > Chromadorea > Rhabditida > Onchocercidae > Onchocerca > Onchocerca volvulus. The sequence goes on from HG738138.1 coordinate 1,836,188, forward strand.
TTACTGAATTGTGAATTCATGCAATTAGCAAGAATTAACAATTGTTATGATATCTAGCAATTATCAACAATTATCATCATAGTTGATGGGACATTAATTTTTTCGGTTGAAAAACTAGAATTATAAATACAATTCAGTAGTATTATTTGTAATTTAAAACTTAAATAGTTATTTGAAATCGATGTATAGTATAATGGTTAAAAGTATTCATTGCCAGAAAGCAAAAGTAGTACTAAGTATTGATTTTTTTATCAATAGTTAACTTAGTCATTGCTTGTTTATCTTTTTTGGTGCTAATTCAAATAATTTCATTACTTTATTCTAAAACAATCTCACTACTGCATCCTTTTTTCTTTTTTTTTTTAAGTTGAAAGAACTAAAGAAATCAGAATAATGAATTGAGGGCACTAATTAATTTGCTCTCTGTTTTTTTTTTAACAATTTAAAATTAATCAATCAAAAATCTTTTCGCTGAAAAAATTTTTTTGATTGAGTAATTTCAAGTTTTTACTTTTTTTTTTTTTGGTAAAACAAGATTTGATTTTTTTGATCAAATTGTGATAATTCATTGATCATTTCTTGAAGTTATAAGATATTCATCTTTAAAAACATCAAATATTTAAGTTTATTGCTAAATTGATAATAATGCCACCTCTAGATGACATTGTTAACGCTATTTCTGTTTAAATTCAACAATTAGGCGGTTTTTTTTAATTATTACCATACAAAAATTGATTCAAATAATCAATCAATCAAACATAATTAATCGATCGAAGTTACTAGAAAGAATTAACAGGTTTAGCATGAATTTTTCATTAAATAAAAAAAAAAAAAAAACGAAAATTATAGTGGAATTTGGTTAGCGGTGATATTGTTACCACTGATAGCTGCATTAACAGCTTCCTTGTTACTGATTGGTGTTAATGCCTATTCACTTGGCTGTTGGCCATTAGATGATCCATTTTCGAGGCCTGATATGCTTTCGGTAGGTTCTTTTATAATAATTCCTAACAAATTATTACACTTTTGAATATATGTCTATTACTAGATCTGTTTTTTCAAAGGAAAAAAAAAAAAAAAAAACCTATCAGTAATATGTTGAAATAAAAAATCATTAAATTAGTCAAATATGATAAACACATTGATTAACGGAATTCTCAGAATTACATGCAAATATTGATAAATTTTTGCAGCTTAGCGAACGTATGTTTGATGCATGGCGTAGTAAACAGATAGAAGAAGATTTATCACCATTAATGAATCAATTATCATTAGCCAATGTAATACGATCATGTATGCGTAACGAAACATTATATCAAATATTTGCTATGGATAACAAATATCATTTATATGATTTACGAGAATACGGTAAAGAATTATATGATCATCTCGAATTGAATATTCGAAATGCTTTCTCGGATATCAGCTTATCAAAATCAATTGGAACATTTGCATCACCAGAACAACTTACAATGTTACAACAAATTGTTAATATTACCATTGAAACGAATATTCCGCTACTTTCTCAACAGGTTACTTTTCTTTATTATATTTATTTATTTCAATTATAAAACATTTAAATTTCTTAAAAATTCATTCTTTTATATTCTAAATTTTGTCTTACAAAAGAAAAAAAAAATTTGCCATAAATTTCTTATCCATTTTATCAATAAATTTTTAAACATTAAAAAAAAAAAAAAAAAAAGAAAAAAAAGAAGATTTAGATCAAAGATAATGTCGAACAACTCGAAAAAATTCCTCGAATTATAAGTCTTATCGAAGATGATAATGCAGGAGAAAATCTTCCACAATCCATTCAAATTATTGCTGAACAATGGCGAACTTTTCAAGTTAGCCTATTTTTTTTTTCTAATTTTTATTTGGTTATTTAGAAAAAAAAAAAAAAAGCACAAACAAACAAACAGAATAAACAGAAAAAAATGACATAAAAAAGCAAAAAAAATAAATAAACAAACAAATAAAATGAATCAATACAAATCATATATAACATACATTACTTTTATTTCTCCTTGTTTATTCTAATAATTTTAGGATTTAATTAAATTTTAGCGATTTGCAAAATTTATACATGTATCGTTCAGAAATATATTTCAAATTATTTCAAATAAATTAATTCATGATATATTTCATGTAATTAATTCATAGTAAATATCATATATATCATATGTATCATGTATCGGTACATATCATGTATTCAAAATTATTTCAGAAGAAGAACTGATAAGGAATAAATTAAACTGATAAGGAATAAATTAATTAATCGTTCAGATGAGAGATGTAAATCCGATATTGCTAAATCTTGCAAATACATTAAAAATGCTAACTGAATTAAATGATCGATTATCACGAATTGCATTACCCAGTGTAGCATTATCAGCTAAATTGCAACATGCTCAAGCATTGTTATCAACAAATTTGAATGAATATTTTCGAGCAGCTGCTGATCAGTTAGTGCAAGAAATGGAGCAACAAATTGGAAAATATATCGAACATGTTCGCATACAGGTTCGAAAATAAATGAAAATTTTGATAAAATTTAAAATTATCAAATTTAATTGTAAATTAACAAAAATTATCAATATTGCTTATTTATCATAAATTAGAAATTTCGAGAAATAAATATCATGAAATTATTCCATTTATAAATTATATAATGATAAAGTTAGTAATAAAAAAAATTTAACATTTAATTTGCTGAATAGATGCATGATATTTCATATTATTACGAAGAAATATGATTGACTAATTAGGAAGATTTCCGGAAAATTAAAAATTACAAATTTTGATAATATCCATTTTATTTTAAAAAAAAATTTTTTTTTTTTTGAAGAAAAAAGAGGTGCAAAAAATTGTTATTACAAATTGATGAATTTTCATGAAATTTAGAAAAAATTTTCAAAAATATTTAAATAATCTCGATATATTTTCCGAACATATTGATTTTGATTTTTAATTTAAGTAACGATGCATAAAAGTATTTATTGAGATAAAGTTGAATAGAAAGAAATTAGAAAAGAGCCAAGGAGCAAAATCTATTATGATTTCAGTCCTGAAGAAGTTAACTCTTGGGATTCGAAATAAATTGATGGAGACGATTCGTCTAGCATGAAATTGATATTTAATAGAATATAGTTAATTTAAATTGATTTAGACGCAAAAATCCTTAACTAATCCTTAGTTACGGATTTTTTAACAAGAATTTTTGTCTGGAATACTTCTTATATTCTTTGGAAACTTTGAAAAATCCTTTGTCTGTTATTATGATTCATTGTAAATAAACCAGAAAACAACACAAATGGGATGTTATCCAGAGAACGATTAGAATACGATTAATTTAATTGAAAAATTTTAAATTTCTTGATCATTAATTATTTATATTCGTAATAAAATAATGATATAATTACAGATGTCTACAAATGTATCAAGTTGTATTCCATTATTTAATATTGTAAAAAGGACACGTGCTGCATTATGTCAAGCTTTTATCGATCCATTTGTTAGTTTTCATTTTTCAATTTTTTGAATTTTTCACGATTTCTAAAATTATTATTTCTGAAATTTGGAATCAATCTGTGATGTTTTTTTGATTGTATTGATTCTTTTGGCCATTGTCAATTACGTTGATAAAGCATTAAAATCAACGACTAACATTATGAGCCTTTTTTATTAGATTCGTATTAGATTTTAGAATAAGATCTTTTTTTTTTTTTTTTTAGTCAGATTTTAGGTGATATGTGATTTATTACTATCTTTAAATAAAATGCAATTGGATCGTCTAGTCGTTTTAATGATAGCCTATCAGAAAATAATGGGGACAATTCGAATGATCATATCTTGGCCTCATAAAAAATGCTAATAATGTTAAGTCATTGAATCAAATCATTTCTTTCAATTTTTCCCTTTTTGAATATAAATTGCTCAAATCATTTAGCTTAAAACAATCGATCAAATTCGATTGTGTAGTTTCAATTTACTTTCAATATTTCAAAATTCCAGAAATAGATTCTTCAACAATAATCATCCATTTATCATTTTGATAGTATGAGAAAATGTTTGGAGATAAATAACTTTTAGGATCGGAATAATTTCAACAGAATTAAAATTAAAATTTGTTTATCGTTTTCGGAAAGAGAAAAAGTCTAATCGATCTGGTTATTTTAGAATGGTGTTTGGGCATCAATGGTTATCAGTATTTTGTGTACCATACCGCTTATCATAATGGGTTCTGCAGCATCATCATTGTATAAAAAAAAACATCCTTATCCGAAATAGTAATTTTTTCCTTATTTTTTTAAATTAATTATTTGAAATTATTCAATTCTCAGTCTAATTTATTTTTTCAATTAATTTTGAAAGCAGTCATTTAATTTTTCTTCCTTTTTTTTTGTTAGCATTGTAAACGAACCAACAAATACCGATGGACAAGAAGCATCAGGCACACTCGTTACCGATTTTTATGATGTCAGAAGTAAACAGCAAAAATTGTAAGTTTTTTCGTGAATCACCCACAAAATTGTATCAAATTTCGTCAAAAAAAAACATTGTCGATTTCAGAATGGTATAATTTATCGGCAATAAATTTTTTTTTTCTTTTTGTATAATCTTTGAAAGAAGTTTAATTTTGAAATCCAACTTTTTTTTTTGCAAAATACTTAAATTATCTACTTCTTTTTTTTCTAATTTTGCAGGACACATCCAAATACTTGCACGATGTATTTTGGTTATCCGCCACCCTATTTGAGAACAAGAAGTTGATAAACAGGATGAAAATATCGGATAATATTGTCTGACGAAGTCGTTCCTTGTATTTTAGGAATATACGATGATGGGTTGTTAATTTTTGGAAATATTATGCTTTGTGTTCCAATTTGAACTCAGAAAAATCAACATTTGATAAATTGATGATAATTTATTTCATCGTTTTTAATCGAATATTATATATTAATTAAAAGATGCAATTTCTTATCGCTGCATATTTGTCCAACAGTTAAAATTGTCGCATTAAGTTAATTTATTGAATTAAAAAGTTTTTTTTACAAATATTCTAGCGATATTTCGAGAATTAAGAATATATATTTGTCATAACAAATGTTCATTATCATTATGTTGCATTAAAAAAAAAAAAAAATTATTCTTTTATCATGTAATAAATAATGTGTAATAATTTCATTTTTTTTTCTTTTTTTTTTGCTATTAAATATGTTTGATATTAATAATAATCAACAATCATGAATCATTCATACTAAATTTATCATATTTATATTTAAGAGAAATGAAGAATCAAGTAATTTCAATCAATTTCAAATCCATTTAATTTTCTGCAATCTTTGTAATTTCCAATCAAAATTGAATAAATTAATTAACTGTGACCATGCCAATTAGCATTAATTACTAAAGTAATCATAAGTTAATTTATGCATATGGTGTATAAACTTATTTTCACTTTAATTTGTCCACAATTAGAACAAAATATTACGTTTTTCCATCATCTATCACGATATTTTAAATATTTTAAACTTTTTTAAAAAAATTTTTTGATACCGCTTTATTGCTTTTGAATCGTTTCTATTTCGGAAAATATCAAAATTAACGATGCATTTATTTAAGCTAAAAACAAAATGAAACAAAAGATGAAGAAAGTAAGATAACAAATGGATTTTGTAAGGAAATATAAGAAAAGGAATAAATGAATTTATTCATACATCATTTTCACGCTTCACCAGATGTTCCGGATAAGACGGAAAGGAGGAATTTCTTCTTTTTTTTTTTTTTTTTAATTTCGATATCGTTCAAATTCGAAACTTCAAGAATATAATTTAAAAAGTGAACAAATTGATTCTCTCATATTTCATTTTTCTATTATTCATCTTATCAATTTTTTACAACATTAAACATAAGAAAAAGATCTTTTTTTTTCTTTTTTTTTTTTTTTGACTGGAAAGTTTTGTTATCAAAAAAATATATAATAAATTTTTTGTAAATCTGCCAAAAAAAAAGGAAAAACAATCAAAATAATATAAATTTTTGAGCAAATATATATATATGAATGATGACTATACTTTTATATACAAGAATTCCAGAAATTTGTTAAAAAAAATATTTTGTGAAATATTTCACAATTCTTTTTCTTTTCTTTTTTTTGTTTTTTTGGCCTTCTCCCCGCTTTTCAATTATTCAATTATTATTGCAATCAAAAGATTCAGTTAACCTTAGGATTGTCAAAAAAGAAAAGAAAAAAAAAAAAAAGAATTTCAATACAATGAAAAAGAAATCGAATTTTCTTTTCAATTTTTCCGAAATAGCAAATAACAAAATTCCATAAAAGAGGAAAAAACTAAAGAAAACGAAGAAGTATGTAAGGAGGCCCGAAAAAATCATCATATCAATTTCTTTTCATTTTCCTCTCTTTTCCTCCTTTCCTTTTCCTTTGCCTTCCTTCCTTCCTTCCTTCGCTTTTTTCATTTTGCTTGCTTTTTTTTTTTCGTATCTTCTTTTTAAAAAATTTATTGAACAAAAATTCGTCATTTCAAAATGGACAACAGCAGCAAGCTTGCTTGTATATATTTTTATTGAGAGTTTATTTTACTCTCGACTCGAATCAATATGAATATCATGTGAAAAATGCTGACATCATACAATACTTTAAACATACCATACAAACAAACACATTAAAAATCTCAATTTGAAGTTTCTTTTTTTTTTGTTGAAAAATTAGAAGCAGAACGAAAAGACGGAGGAGGCTGAAAAATTGAAACAAACAAACAAAAAAAAAAAAAAGCTATGATGATTCAAATGTAGCTACTTTCTAGACTATTTTTACATTTTGCAGTTTTTTTTTTGAAATATTGCTCAGAGAAGACAAAAAAAAAAAAAAAAGCAGGAAAAAAATTGGGTAAACAAAAAGGAATGGAATGTTTGTTTGTAAAAAGCTTTATTTTGGAATTTATGATTATTTATTAATTTTTTTCTTTTTTTTTTTGAATGAAATTGTTTTATTTTTATTGATAGAATACATTACGCTAATTAATAATTTAGAAATGATCATTATGAGATAGTTTTTTTTTTTTCAACAATCTTTCATGTCTTATATATTTTATCCTAATCCAAATCTTCATATGAAAAATTCTTCGTTATTACAAAAACAAAAAAAACAACAATAGGATATTTTCAAGAGAAAACAATTTTTTCTCGATCGAAAAAAAAAAAAAAGCCAATGGAGATGGACTTACATTAGAGAATGATGTTTAAAATCAGTGAGTAAAAGATTGACAAATCATTGACATTTTTCTTTTCTTTTGGGAAATACTTTACATTTGTAAATGTAAGATTTACGAGAGAAGAGAATTGTAGTATTTCAAAAAAAAAAAAAAAAAAATCAATAAAAATTGAATCATTCGGCTAAATTACCAAAAATGAATTTATAGATAGATGGCGTGTCATCATATTTTCCACTCCACATTATCCCGGGAGATTTATGGTACTTTTGAGTGGAATGGATAATATTAGCTAAGGTAATGGGAAAAGCTAATTTTTATATCTCTGTAAATTTGTAGAATTTTCTATTTCATAGATTGACTTTGAATGAAATTAAATAATTTTTAAAAATAATTATTTTGTACTAATTTATTTGTCCCTAAAATGGGAAAAATAATTACATCTGCAATTATAATACTATTTTAATAAAATTATAAAAATTTGCATAGTATTAATTTGATTTTGGGTATATACATCGAGAATAATTATAACCTATAATTAATTTAATTAGCATTAGTATAGAAGGTAAAGCAAAATGATGTAATTAGCATATCAGATAATACAACCATTATCATAATCGTTGATTTTTGAGCATTTTAAATTTAAGATTAAGGCTATTTGAATGGATGATGTGATCGATTTATTTTGGTTGAATGATCAATACAACTAATCTTTTTAAGAAAAAAAAAAAAAAAAAAGCAAAAAAAAAAGACGAAAACATCGGAAGATTGAACTTTTTTTTTTTTTCCTTTTGATATTTTCTATTTGCTTTCCTTTCGTCGCGACACTTGTTTTCCGAAAAAACAAAAAAAAAAAAAAAAAAAAAAAGGAAGCAAAAGAATGAAAATATTGGAGAGAAAAAGCCTTTTTTTAATGAGTTAAGAGAGACAGAAGGAGGAAGATATAATGCCAAGGTGGTGGCGCACAAAAATTCGGCGGTGGAATGAAAAAAGGATGAGAATCTAAAAAGAACCTGAATCTTCGGAGTACGAATATGACAAAAATAATGGAATGAATCGATTGATGATGATGCTGATGATGATGATGATAATGATGTCGATATAAAATCCTAAAATCATTTTATCCCTAAATTAGGAGGAATTAGGAAGGAATCCGTCGGAATTCTTTTTCATTTCTACCTTCGAATTTTGTGCATTTTCGCAGAATGAACGAATCCGTCAAAAGAACGTGAACATCTGGCGTACGAATATGGCAAAAATTATGAATGAATCGATCGATTGCTGATGATGATGATTGGTGATGATAATGATGATGTCCAAAAAATGGGTTTGTTGTAAATTATTATTTTATTCCTAAATTAAGACTTATCGGGATGATGAAATCCATCGAATACAACAAATTTTACGAGGGATGATAACATTCCCTTCCAACTTTTTCTCTTCCAACCTTAACAAACTTTTGCTTTCTTGCCTCGTGATATGATATTGTTGTCCCTTATCATAACAGATGGAAGTTGAAAGGAGGAAGGAATGGATGGATGGATGGGGGAGGTTCCTTTTTGATATTTAGAAATAGTTGGCACGGGCAGACACTGGTTAAAACGCTTTAACGGCGGCGGCATCATTCCTCCTCCGATTTTCTTTCGTCCTGTCTCATCCATTCGGTCCTGTCCTGTCCTGTCCTGTCCTGTCCTGTTCTGTCCTGTTCTGTCCTATCTCATCCTGTCAACATTTCGACCTATCCTATCCCTGTCTCATCCTGTCTTGTCTCGACCTGTTCTGTCCCATCTCATCCTGTCCTATTTCGACCTGTCTGGTCTCGATCCGTCTCGTTTCGGCCAGTCTCATTTTGATATATACGAATCGTTTTTCTATTATTGGCTTCGATGGTAGTAGACCACTCCTTCAAATATACATACATATAAATATATAGATGTATGTATGTATCGAAGAACTTGGTAGGTTTAAGAAGGTGACCGATGTTCGCCTTGCATTACTAATAGTTTTCCATTTGGATTGTGCCCTCGCGCTCTCCCATTCTTTCCCTTATGTGTTACCCTTTGACCCTTTTATTTCGTAATTAGTAATCAACGCAAGAATCATTTAGTTTTGAAATTAATTTGACCTTCAACAAATTAATCTTATCCGATTTTATGTTATGATCAATCGATCGTTCGATCTTCATTTAATGTGATACTCTTTTTAAATGAAGAAATCGGCTTTCTGAAGATTCAATTATCGGGAAGTGAAGTTGCGGAAAGATCGTGAGCGGAGCGCAATGGGAGAAGGAGGAAGTGTTGATGATTAAAGTGAGAAGTAGATATATTGTGAGTAAGGTTATCACTTGGAGTAAGACTTCGGGAATTTTGTCTTTCAAGCGAGAGGAAGGAAAGAGAGGAGAGAAGAATATGGAAGCATCACTGTAGAGAGTAATTGGAGGAAGATGTTGATGAATTGAAAGGGTAGGTTAAAGGTCAACCCTTGCACAATAACCGCGCCCACCGCAACGGGTTAGTCAGATGTAGCTGCATTCAGATTGGCTTGAGTAGCATATGGCGAGAGGTCAGATCGAAGATGGAGCTACTGGTGCTGCAGTGGCGGAAACGACGATGACAACGATGACGATGATGATGATAATGGCTGTGTGTGACACCGGGAGACGGGGTCGTTGGCACGATGCGGTACCCGTTGCTATGCTCGACAATTCAATCGTCACCGTTGTCATCGTCACGCCATCGTTGATGATGTTCCTGTACGGAACGGAACGTATGTATATAGTGACCAGCGGTAATTTTATAGGTATGTGTGTATGTGTGTGTTACCGGTGCGAGGTAGCCCGCGGTCAACCCGTAGATCCGAACTTGTGTTGAGGTTTTCTTTCGAACATGAGCTCGGCACTCGGGTAGACTGCGTGCCACCATATCATCTCAACCTGTACATACCTGTAATATCCGCACTCTCTTCACTGTATGGTTTTTTTCTGATCTCGAGAGCACAGTCCCGAGATGTTGCTGACATATTGCACCTGTCGAATGGTTGCTTGCTCGATGAGGTAGTAGGTTGTATAGTTATGAGTTGTATCATATCGGAGAAACTGTCCAGCCTGCTAGCTTGCCGTGCGGGTCCATCACCCGTCTTCGTATTATCCCTCGTCGCTTTACCTGAATTCAACAGACTATATTATTTGGTAACTTATGGTCACCTATTATTGATCTGCTAGTTCGATTATTTGCTGATGCTGAGGATGATTCATCGAATGAATCAAGAGGAATATAGGCCTGTGTATCTCACGAGAAGATCGCTGATGTCGAGAATGATGATTCATCGAGTGAAGCCCGATGAATCAAGAAGAATTGGAAGCCATTGTATCTCACGAGAAGATCGCAGATTTCTCGATGATATTGGAACTTCGAAAACTTTCTGCTTAACTGCCGTATTTTAACGGTTTGTGTTAATTATCGAATGCTTACGATAAATGTATGATGGTTCCACCAATCATTCTCCTCTTTTTCTTATTGATAATGTTATCCCTAATTGATTTTAATCTTCAAGAAGGAATTTGAATGATTGGATTTTTTTTTTTTTTTTTGAAATTGAATTATTGAAAGAATGAAATTTTCGTTCTGTAAATAAATGGTGGATGACAATTATTGATCCTAAATTCAATGATATGGGAAAGGAAGGAAGAGAGGAGGTAATTCTTCTTTTTTTAAATTGATTAATAAACGGCAGGTGTTCGTCGTGGAATTAATTTTTAGGTACCAAGTCGTTCATCTGGCAACAGATTGATGTCATAATTCTTTCAAATTCATTTTACCTGTTAGCTTTATTTGCTCGATTTGATAATTTGAGATAAATCCTTATGTATCAAATCAAAAATATGATCATATTAAATGCTCCATCTAATATTAATTGTATCGTTATGACCCGAATAAACATCTCCAGAAGTATGAGTTTTACATAACAATATCATTTCCCTCCTTATCTCCTCCACCTTGATGAAGCTGACAGTTGAATCAGTTATGTAGAAATGTGTTTCCTCAAAAAATATCCAGCTTTTTTTACAAAAAAAAAAAAAAGCTTACAATGTCAATTCTTCATCTGTTTGCGTTTCCGGATTCGCAACATATAGATATGTCGTAAAGTGCATGTTAGTTGCGACATCATTCCATGATGATCATATATTGTATGACCGCAAAACTTTTTACATTGTTATCCATTATTTCTCCACCATTTTTTTTTTTTTTTTTTGCTTCTGTATCTTTCTCTCTTTCCTTTTTCCTCTTCTGCTAACCTTGAAGAATCCAAAAATTTCTTGTAGAAAATTTCACTGTCAATGTTGCGGGTGAAAAGGAAGGAAAGAGAGCGAATGATCAATCGAAGAGTTATATTATAGTGCAAAGTCTGCAAAATTATTGCAATTAAAATTTGAAATGATCCATCGACATTCGACGGTTGACTTGAAATAAATTGTGCTTTCGAGAATTATCGGGATTATTTAAGCTGGTTCATTTTCCGATCGATGATTCCCAAACATAACTTTATATGACGGATTAATCAATCAGCTGTCAAACTTGAAGCGTTTAATTTTGAAATAAAAACGTCGAGGCATCTTAATCATAAAATGCCATAAAATGATAATATCTTAACGTCACTATAGCTTCCGGAAATAGTTCCTAATGTACTTCGACAGATCTTTTGTCATCCCTACAGTACAGCATTTCTCGGATTGTACTATATTTCGGAAGATTGGAATTTGAGTAAGACATAAAATTTTGATCGTAATATTGCTTTGTTTATTTCAGAATTTGTTTTCTTTGTTCAATTAATTATTGATAAATTAAGATAAATGATAATTCAGCATTTAAAATACGTTAAAATAGCCGGAAGAGTATGATGTATCGTTGATAAGAATTTCAATGAAATTAATCAATAATTGTTAATATTATTGATAGGATATTAACTAACTGATACACATATCATTCAGCAACAACAACAACCGATCTCTGAAATAAGTGTCCTTGAAGGAAAGATATTAATGCCGCCGTCTACAACATGAGATACCATATTCATTTAATAGGTTTTTTTTTCTTTTTTTTTTTTTTTTTTTTTAAATTTACGAAATCAACTTAAGTCGGAATTTCTCAAAGTCAATTTTGTTTGAAATTTCAGCTATAGTTCTAATTTTACCAGTTTTTCGTTTTTTTTTTTTTTTTTTTTTTAATGATGTTTTCAATGGATAAAATTGAAACAATCATATAATATTATACTACACAATTTTTAATTTTTTTTTTTTTTTTTCAAAATTCTGTACTTCTCTTTGCCACCTGTTTTCAGTAATTATTCAAATATATAGTCTAATTAATTATTGTAACTTTCAATTTAAATTTTCATCAGTTTTATTTAACGAACAATTCAAAAATATCATTCTAGAACTAAGCAGTTATATTTCAAACTTTGAATTGAAAAACGCTTTTTTTTTATTTGCTTTCTTAATTTAGATCAAGCAATCTTATATTTGTCTTTTGTTTTTTATTATTGGGGTCAGTTTTACATTTCTACATTATTTGACCAGAAATAAATTGGAAAAATTTTTCTTGATTATATTGTGAAAAAAAAAAAAAAAAATCGGTCAATTCTAAATGAGTAAAGTACAGTTTCTTAATCATAACAATGCATTTTTAAAGAGCCTATATAATATGCCAACAAATAATCCCAAAAAAAAAATTGAGGTTAATTCAAAAATTTCTGAAATTAAGCATTTTTCAATAAATGACTAAATGTCAAATGATACTTGGCTAATATCAATGTGAAATCAGATCATATATATATATATTTTTTTATCCCTGCAAAAGAAGATGAAACTTTTTCAAGTGAATACGATTAGATTCCAGCCTGATACACAGACTAACTACTTCGAAGTGATTCTTAGATATGATTGCAAGTACTTGTCCAGAATCATAGCTTCAAATATTGCTTTTCATGCTATATGTCTTTTGATTTTAATTCTTATGACTGTGATATTTGGTGGTATTTTTTATGACTTCATCAAATCTGCAAAAGTGTAGATGTCAATTCATCCAGAATCTTTCACGATTCAAAGTTAGCGTCACAACGAATGAAAAGACTATTTTCGTTGGCTTTCAATTTCCTTGATGTAAAATATGGTCTAAAAGTTAAAGGATTCTGGTTCTCTGGAATTCTCTTAAATGGTAAAAATATTTGTCCCGTAATATTTCATTTCAGGTCTCTTGAAGTGTATCCGGTAATTCACCCATGAAATCTACGGTTATTATTCCTACGAAACCAGAATCCAGGACAGCAAGGCAATTTGATGATATGTCAAAATCAACTTTTTCATTTACTTCACAGGATTCCATTGTTCTGCAGATTCAAAAGCATTGATGATTGCAAAGGCAAAAATTGTGACACGCGCTTTCCTGATATTATGAATGATACTTTTCAGATGGAATTAGAACATTAAATTTTATAGATTTAGAAAACGTTTGAATAAACAATTTCATGCATATAATGCATGAAATTCAATTTTAAATTGTATGGGAGGCTTATGTAGAATATTACAATATATGTAAATTAAGTAAGATTCTTTAATCTGAAGAGAATAATAATTTTTGAAATACTAAATTTCTCTAATTAACTAATTAAATGATTTATCGATAATGCTTATCTTTCCAGTATCTATGAACTGTGAAATGTTCAAAAACTAAACTAAGATAACTGTAAAAAAATAATTAAACAAAAGTAACTGTAAAAAATCAGATTTTGATATTACATTGAAAAATTTTTGGAGAAGCAAAAATTATCAATTTTTCAAAATTATAAATTTGTAATATGAAAGTTCAAATATCATTTCTCATTGTTTCGCTGTTTAAAATGATTTTTCGAAAATATTGTTCGCGAAATTATTTTAGATCTAATCGAATTCTATTCCAATATTTCATATTTTTTTGAATCTCGAATTCCGTTGAAGGAGTGTATGATGCTCCATTTTTTCTGCTTTTTTTTCTTTTTTTTTTTGTTAATATTGTGCCGTTTTCATAAAAAATAATGGATCATACTTTTCTTCGTCCTTTCCCTCCTCTATCATAGTTTTATCAAAATTTTTATCAAGCATAAGTTTGAATTGGGGTTATTTTTTGTGGGGAAAAAAAATTTGTCGAAACTTCAAAAGAAGAGGTAATTTATGCGAAAAGATTTTTCGCATAAATTATATTTTTTCTCAATTTTTTTTTCTTTTTTTTTTTTTGTTCAGAATGATATTGTTGAGAATGTTGACATAAAACAGGGAGAGATAGAAGGCCAGAATTGACAATTCAAATTTTGGTGCATTTCCCAAAGTAAAAAGGCATATAATTGACAAAAGAAATTGAAATGAAAAAAGCAAAAATGAAATTCCGGAACGACGAAAATTTCGCATGAAAAGAAATCTTAATTAAATAAAACTTCTGATCATCTCAGAAATACTGAATCGCAGAAAAAAAAATTAGGTTTAAGTTTTAAAATTATTTCTTATGTTTGGATAAAAATCAAAAATTAAATTAAACTTAAATCTTAGACAGAAAAACGGTCCAGAAAAAACAAAACGAAAATTGATAATGGAGGAAGGAAAAAAAAAAAAGGAAACAGAGTTCAAACGAATTTATGTCGTTTTTTTAAAAATAAAATCCTTTATTGCCAACTTTGATTAATTAGACTTATTTTCTAGTATGAGAAAAAAAAAGAAAAAAAAAAGAAATAAACGTAGAAAAATAAAAGGCCTTCAGAAGTGTTACATTCCATTTCGAATGTATTTATTATCGACACCTTGCCATCTTCTTTTGTATCGCCTCAAGGATTCTCTGATGAAGAATCCATCTTCTTTTTCTGAAGGCCATCTTTTGAAGGCCCGGAAAAATGACTATTAATGAAAAGAACATTGCATAATATTAAAATTATTGTAACAAAAAAAGAAAAAAGAAAAAAGAAAGGATGGTTGCTGAACCGTTTTGACTGAGTGACAAATGAACCGAAAAGTGTGCAAAATTTTTCCGGGAAAATGATACATTCTTGTGAAGTGGCATTTCTCAAGGTTAATAGAAGATAAGGTTGTCTTGTCGCGAAATTATGAAAGAGCGATAAAGTGTGACTAACTTTTGTCGTAAATCCTATGAGTCGAGAAATCGGCATTTTCTCGTAGATAACTCGAGATAACGATATCCAACAACACAGTCTTACATTCCGTCTTAATACTAAAAGCTTTTATCTTTTGTTAATGAATGATCAATCGATCAATTGTTCTGAACAAAGTTTCTTTAGTGCTAATATATTTCGATGTTCATATCTAAATACATCTTCCTAACAATTCCCGGAAAGCATTCCTCAAAGATTAATCCGGCTTGATGACTGAAGATAAACGGACGACAACATAAATTTATTCTCCCCTACGTTTTTGCTTCACAAGGAAATGGAATTTTCATTCTGGAGTAAATTTCTCCCAAGCAAACAAAAGTTTTCATATCGTCTCAGTTGACCTATTAATGGGCCGCATCTGAAGGAATCGATTTTAAAATTTCGACATTTTTGGGAAAGGGGGATGGGTCGCACAAGTTGGATTATTTAGGATGGTGAGTTGAGGAGGGTGGCGTGAAGCGGGATAGGCGCGTTGTCATCATATGTGTCACTTGTATGGTGTGCCGTTTCCTGTACGTATCATTGACGTGACAATAATTTGGAGGAATAGGATTTTGTGAAATTTTCATATTTTGCAAAATGTTTTTGAAACGAGTTTTTTGCTTTAATAAGCGAATAGATTAGCCGTTTTGGTTCCTGACTTTCCTCATGATTAGAACCGTAAATCATACTAATTACTCTAGTGTTATGTGTTATTCAGTACCCATATGTAATCTGGCTGTAAATAGGGCTCTGCATTAGGTAAATATATTTATCTCAGCATTATTTGGTTTTCTTTCTAAATATGATTCTGTATCCTTCATTCGAATTTTTTAAAGTAGCAAAAACCAGGTCGATTTTTCTATGCACCATTTGGTGTATTGTTTTGGATAACAGGAGAAATTTCTGCTCACCCTTTCATTTTAGGAAAGTTATATTGCATCTGTAGATTTTGATTAAATAGTTTCAAATGTTGCAATGACAACTAGTTTTTTGGGAGGCGAATCAGCCTTGATTCTTTGGGAGATTAAGGAGAAAGTAGCCAGCACCGCGCAAATTTTAATTCACATTCAGCGATCAGATTAGTTGTCTTGTACGAGTTTTTCTAGATATTCTGAACTGATTTGCATTTTCTGGTGCAATTTGTTCAGTAGATTAGCTTTGCTTGGGACAAACTTGATAGATTGATGGTGGGAAAATGGTCAGAGGTTAAGTTTTGGTAGTTAGCAGTTTCATGCTGCACCATAACAGTACAAGTACCGTCATGTCACAGTTCTGATAATAACAGATTAATACCGAACGAATGGAATAATTTTATTATCCTCGATGTCATTTTAAAATGTTAGTTGTAACCGAGGTTGCTAGAATATTTGTTCTTTTCAGGTTTTGCCCTGCTCTATTCTCGCTATAGAGGCCTACCGAGACAACTGTTATGAATCGTGGTAGTGGTCGTGATAAGTTGTAGGTTTTACATAATACAAAATTTAATACATCAAGGTTTTACATAATACAAAATTTAATACATCAATTCTTAAAAATGTGATTTTGGGAAAAAAAGTATTTAACATTACTTGCAGTGGCGGTGGTGGTAATCGTAGCTTTGGTAGCCGAGGTGGTGGCGGTAATAGTAATCGAGGAGGAATGGGTGGTCGTGGAGGTCCACGTAGTTTTGGTGGCCGTGGCAGTGGAGCGGGTAGTGGTGGCCGTTTCGGTAGTGGCTTCAGCGACAGGAAATACGATTTCGGTAATAAATTCTTGCACAATTTCATTTTCAGTGTATATTTTCATCGTCATTTGCTTTCACTAATTATATGTCACAAATTTAAATGTAATTGCGTAGAATACTTAGCTATAATAATGTTAAAATGTTGACTTTTAGGAAATCGTGGTGCTTCCGGCGGTAACAGTCTTCGCCCAGTCGATTGGAGTCGTGAAAATCTTCGGCCATTTGAAAAAGATTTTTATCAAGAACATTCTGCCGTTACACGTAGGGAACAGGTTTGTTTTTTCTGGTATATTATAACTAATTTGGGTTAGGAATTGTTGAAAATCCTTGAGGAATTTGTAATATTGTGTGTCGATGTTGTTTTGTGATTTGAAAACTTGAAGTTTTACTTTAGAATATATGCTTGAAATGCATGATTTTTTTCAGGTAGAAATAGACAAATGGTTTACCGATTATCAAGTTACTGTTGAAGGGAATGATCTTCCTCGTCCAGTTTTTGATTTTAAGGAAGCTGGTTTTCCTCAGGTTATCACAGACATGCTTTTTGCAAACTTTCAAAAACCAACAGTTATTCAATCAATATCATGGCCAATTGCATTGAGTGGTAGAGATATGGTTTCAATAGCAAAGACTGGTTCTGGGAAAACATTTGCGGTACTTTTTATCTTTTTAATCTCTGCAGTTCGGGACACTTAACTAAATGATTTCCATGTATCGTATGAATATTAATGTATCTATATTTATATATATATACTTTCCTTTGTTGCGAGAATATCTGAAGTCTGTTAATTTTTGAAATGGATTTTTTTCTAGTTCATCCTTCCGGCAATTGTTCACACAATGGGACAACCGCCACGAGGTCATCAGAAGAGTCCATCAGTACTAGTACTTTTACCAACCAGGGAGTTGGCTCAACAGGTCGAAGAAGTAGCGAAAGATTACTGCAGGGCAACAGACCTCTCTATAACATGTTTATTCGGTGGCGCTCCAAAAGCTGCACAGGCTCGTGATCTTGAAAGAGGTTCAAATTTTCTTCATTTTATTTAACAAGATTTTCTAAGATAGTACGACTATTCGTAATAAAATTATATAATATGGAAAGATTCTAAATTGTTAACATTTTTAGATGAGATCGAAAACTTCGTAAAGAACAGCGGAAGACTTAGCTGGTCACTTGTATCTTGTTCATCCATTCCACCTTGTGTTAATAGTAAAACGTTCTTATTATGATGTTGTTATAGGTGTTGATATCATAATTGCGACACCGGGTCGTTTAATGGATTTTTTGGAAGTAGGTAAAACCGATCTTCGACGGTGCACTTATCTTGTGCTTGATGAAGCTGATCGAATGTTAGATATGGGATTTGAACCTCAAATTAGGAAAGTTGTATCACAGATCAGAGTAAGCATTCATTCGATTTTACCATCAGTTAATGATATTTACTGTCGTCATGATTGTTTTTATATGAAATATTTTGGAATATATGATTTCAGCCCGATCGACAGACACTTATGTTTTCGGCAACTTGGCCAAAAGATGTTAGAAAATTAGCAATGGATTTTTTGACCGATGCAGCACACTTGAATGTCGGTTCTTTGGAATTATCAGCAAATCATAATATAACACAAATTGTTGAAATTATTGATGAATCGAACAAGCAGCAGCGTCTTATGTCTATCCTTAGTGAAATTATGAACAAGGTATAATTTATAGCTGTTTACAGATATACTTTATATTTGTAAACATTGAAAAGACTCATATAATCAAAAGCCTGCTTTGTTTCTTTAATCAAGAGTACAAAAAGAATAAACAGACTGCAGCTGTGTTTGTAACAAGCTTCCATTTGCATATTGGTTTTTTTTTTTTTTTTTTTTTTGTAGCTTCCTCGGTTTCTTGCCAAGCCTCTGTTCCTTGAGTATGATAGTGATATAGACAATCAATCGGTAACGTGGAATTCCTGATTACACATATGGAATGGATTATAAGACCTAACGGTTGTGCACTTCGCATGGGTTCAATAGTGGCAAGACCATCAAACTCAATAATTCTCTGGGAATTTTGTAACTTTTAACTGCTTCGCTAAGACTGTTGCTGAGGAAGATCTTCGTCGTTTTTAAAAGAATCGATGAGTACACCGCAAGTAGCTAAGCGGAATATATGGCAAAATATTAGTCGGGATTGAATATTGCTTTCATCAAATGAGTTAATGAGTCAGCAAAATATGAATCTGGGAAATTTGTTTGATATGGATTTTAAAATCGCTTTGTATTGCATATTCATCATTTAAAAAAATCGTTATAGGAAGATTGTAAAACTATAATTTTCGTGGAAACAAAGCGCAAAGCGGATGATTTGACACGTTGGATGCGACGAGACGGTTGGCCGGCTTTGTGTATTCATGGTGATAAAGGCCAGTCGGAGCGTGATTGGGCATTAAGTGGTAGATTTTATCCCTTCAATTTTTCTTTTGCTTCGCTCTGAAGAAAAAAACGATTATTCCGAACGATTTTATATAATAGAAATGAGCTTCGATATTTATCATTTTTTTTTTTTTTTCATTCCTCTTCATGTCAGTTTCGGAATTTTTGGTGAATTTTTCAGAATTTCGAAGTGGGAAAACGCCAATTCTACTAGCAACTGATGTGGCTGCTCGTGGATTAGGTAAGTTGCTTTTAGGACACTTCGAAAGCGTCATATGCTTGTGATGACTGTGGAAGTTTATATCAAGAATATTAGCAAGATTAGCATTCGGCGAGAGTATTTTTATATATTCGTTTGAAATAATATTCAGTTGGTGGTGGAAATAAGTCATTCTCTGGTTACATATATGTGTGCATTTATTGAGCTCTTAACTGCTGGGTAAAGGTGGAGTGATTTTTATTAGTTAAGAGCAGGCAACCTGCTCTTTCACTTATTTTAATACATTGTGATGTTTTGGAAATTTAAGGCACAGTGGTATAAAGTAAAAAAATACTGGTGATCTGGGATGAGGAAGCTTTGTGCTTGTGTTATGGCTCTGGCCCAGTGACTGCTCTAACGCGCGTAAAATGACATTTCAAAATTATTCTCTTTTTTAATTGTAGTTCTTTTCTGACAAGTTAGTATAGTTTATATCATTTTTGACTTTAAAATAATTCATATTTCTTATTATTCAAATCGTAACACTTAAACTTCGTAAAGAAAATCAGAGAAGAGTGAAAAAAAAGAGATGAATGTCATCAGATTCACGCGCAGACAGAGGGGTCATTGTTGCTGCGTGTGCAGAATGGTCGTCAGCTGAAGGGAGGAAGTGGTCCGCGGTAAAAAAAAAAAAAAAAAAAAAAAAGTTGGGCCGCATTGTACCTTTGCAGTTTGGGCCTCTCAGAATCTGGAGGCTGGACCACCTGTTGCACACGCAAATTCATCGACAAGGGATTTATTTGTTATGGATTCAGCTGCCACACGACACAGCTTCCTCAACTTGATTACAAAGTGACGCACTTGAGAATCCAGGTTAGATTTCTCACCAATCGATTCTCCAAGTTATTGTCACTTTCCGGCATTTTGTTAAGGCCTAAAGTAGGACTCATCGTTTGTTGCCAAAAATAAGTGGTCATATCGAACATTGGGGTGCTTATTTAAGTTTTATTTGGAAGGTCGGATAGTTTGCTTGGGAAATTTATTGATCTATTTATCCTTTGGCTCATATAGCGAAGGAGATTTGATTTTGGAATGATTAATTTCATTGACTGAATTAGCTGCAATTTAAGATTAGTGTATTTGCGCTGCGTTTGTTTATACGCATGTTTTGAAAGACATCCTTTTTTCATATGAAAGGCGGATTATTTAATAAGCGGGTACTTGCAATGCAACACAAACTCGTTGTGTACATGCAAGTTAAAATGTCTCAACTATTTGAATTAAATCTACGGACTATCCGACCTTCCTATGTGTACAATTGTCAATTTTTTTTCGAACTGAGGAAGAAAAAGTGGTGAATATTGCTAATTTTTATAATGATTTTCACAAATTCATTATCTTCTCTTTTGTCGTTTTTTCAACGCTGTAACATACTCTCGTTCACCGAATGCTATACCGAAATTTCTAGTGGTCAATGATACATTTGATGGGAAGGCAATAACAAGTGGAAATCTGTCGCTTTTAGAGTTATTAAAATTTTAATTCAGATGTTGATGACATAAAATACGTCATAAATTTCGATTATTCGAATAACTCAGAAGATTATGTGCATCGTATTGGACGAACGGGACGACGTGATAAAACTGTAAGATTTAAATATTGATCTGGAATTGTTGAGTTGTCGAATTTTCGTTTTTTTAATTGACGATTTTTAAGCAATTCAGAATATAATGATCATGTTTGTTTGCTTGACTGAAAGCATTAATTGTTTTTCAGGGCATTGCATATACATTTTTCACTTATGCAAATGCTCCAAAAGCAAAGGATCTGATAAAAGTTTTGGAAGAAGCAAATCAGAATATACCTCCAGAGTTACACCAAATGGCGAAGGATAATTTCAGTGGAGGACGTGGAAGGTGAGCTATTATCGAATACTCTGATGAGAATAATGAGTTCCCACAAATCTGTGTTTCGGCCATTTAACAAGTTTGAAATTTAGAGATTGAGGGTTCTATTTGGTTTCAGGTTTTGGTTTTACCATTGGGACTTTCCAGTTTCTTATTTTAATTCCAAATGAATAATTTTAGATATGGCGGAGGTTATAAACGAAGCTATGGTGGTAGTGGTGGTGATTTCGGCAAGAGGCCCCGATATGACGCGCCAACACGAATTAGTTATAATGATGGTTGGTGAGAGGTTTGCACTCGGTTCAAATGCGTCTATGTTTACATGTCCAAGCACCATCGCCTCTATTCCCTCGAGATTCATGGGTCAGACACTGCACGACCTTTGGGAGGATATTTTGAGGAGACGTGTTATTTAGGGCCATAAGATAGTAAATTTCGAAAGTGGTTTTTCTTCAAACTGTTTTTCCTTATTGTTTTGTAATTCGTCGTGTATTGTTTCTCTGTGTTTATATATACATGTGTCTGTTCAGTTCTGCTACTCCGCAACACTGACTCATTGATGATCTTTGGATTTATTCCTGGAACCTTTTTTTTAATTGTATTAATGGACCCTCCACATATTGTGTGTTTGTTGTCATTGCTCTTTAATCTTATTAAATTTGTATTCATCGCTGGCGTTAAAGTATTGCCAGCAAAACTTAGCTACTGTGTAACCCCACGAAATTTGTCTTACCTGTTTTGATTGCCATGGTTATTTCCAAAACTCCAAAACCGCTGAATGGATGAAAAAAAAACGTGAATGAATTCGCGATATTTTTGAGGGGTGAAGTAGCCACCAGCGATAATCAGCATTTCTTTTTGAAAGAAGAGGAATTGATCAATCCTGATTCGGTTTAGTACTTCATAAAGCCGAATATTAGGCTTGTATTGCAAATACGGTTGAAATAAAAGGATTTTATTATTATATATGGCAACAATATCAGTCAGGATATTCACGATAATTAAAGCCGGCGTGAGCCATATGTGGCATGCGATGGATACCGGTGAGTCCACTTTGCTGTTCCTTGGTAAGGGTGAATGATAGCGATTCTCGTGGTGGTTCTTCTGGTGTCAATCTGAAATGGAATTATTCAATCTGACCGCGAGCTAGATCTGGACGGATGCTTCAAATGAAGTGACGGTAGAGAACTCGAGAAGGGTTAAGTGTAATGACTGCGATGATGTTAATAGCAGGTTAAGAAAACCTCCGGCATCAAATTGCTATTAGGTCGACTTATAAGGACAAGCCCATATTTACGGCCAGTATTACCCCACTTGTTCAACCCTTGCATAATTAACCCCACTTGTTCAACCTTTGCATAATTAAAAGTGTAGAACAGGCAAAAGTTATCTACGTTCTCGGTGGAGGTAATCTTCGTATTTTCCGACCCAAATAGCCGTCTTTCTTGTGGAACAAGCCACTGGCCATCTTGTAACCGAAACGTCGATGCATTTGTGCTGAGCCGAAAATCTTGTCATGGAATTCTGCATGTGATAATCTGCCAACTGTAGCCATGCATTCCTTTGAGAGAACAAATTCGTGTTTGTGAGGTAGCTGAAGGAGACGACACAATTTTAGTGGTTTGATACACTCAATATTATGAAATAACTAGATCATTTTCGAATGATTCCCTTACTAAGTGTTCCTGCTCGTTATTGTGGAAGAACTTGCAGCATTTTGGATTATACACCACAGCATTTCAGATTAGGCTTACTGTCTAGATATAAATTATAATAATTCTCTTCAACTGTAATCCCCTGTAACGGGGATAAATTTTCAGTTATAAGTTTCTGTACTTCATTCTAAACCTTAAACTAAAAATTTGAAAAACTTGCCCTGATGATAACGAAATCGCTCTGATGCCTGACAATCTCAGCACATGTACCAGCAGTAACAATAAAAACGTCATCGTCAGTCGTAGGATATTTTCGTTCATTTGGGAATTTTTCCACTGAATTAATTAATGAACCGGGTGCCAACGCTCCTAACGGATATGCATTACCTTCTTTTCCTATAAAATTATTAGATTACAATAGCTTTACAAAAAAAAAAAAAAAAATTATCGAACTAATAGCTTGGATTCTGTCTTAAGGAAATCTCCTAACCTTCCTGAGGACTTTCAGGTATATAACACGTCGTGCTGATAATTTGTCCAGCCTTCATATTCTCCGTTGCTAAAATCCATCGTTTACCCTCCCAACCAGCAACGAGTGCAATTAAACATGTCCTATTCGGATCTCGTCGTACTTCAATGACCTGAAAATGTGCTATAAGATTTGCCTTTCAATTGTATTAATTTCATTGTTCTAATATTTGACATATAACTACAATTAAGTTAATTAGTAGTTTATTCTAGTCATTTCTGGTACTGAATCTCATTTTATTTTAATGAGTTGCACATTAGAATTTCCTTATTAATATAGCAGCAATTAAGATTTTAGCAAAAATTAATTGTCAACTTGGATAACTTCTTTAAAGTCTATGATAATATAAAAAATGTTTTGAGAAGTTATTACTCGTTCATCGTAAGTGGCATCAGGCTCTTTTGGACCACGTCGATGAAAATCGATCATGAAATAATCGAACTTATAACCGCCACCGATATGCTGATTCACTTTTCGACCTATCAAAAAAGGTAAATTATACGCCATCTGTTCATTTAAATTCGAACTTAGCGTCAGTGAAATCTATAGTTATCTTATGCAGGATTGTCATATTTAATGTAGTAACTTATGACGCCTTCAGATAAGCTTCAGTTACAGTAATACGGCAAATTGAATCGATTTAATATGCGTAACTGCGTATTATATATACGTAATAATATACGTATTATATATACGTAATAATTTACTACTAGATAGGAAAGGTTTGTCAAGAGAGCTACGACGATAATGGGAATATACAAAAGCCAAAGTCATACCTGTTTCAGGGTCACGTCCACCAAGACGACGTAAAATTAAAGGTTCATGCGTGTATTTCCCTTTTGTCTTCTCCATCAAATCTTCCATATCCCAAAGATACCTCGGCAGAGGTTTTGATCCGCGAGCAGGCATAAAACGCTTCGCTAACACGGACAAAGCATGCGGTGACAAGTGAATGCAGTGTAATGTGCTTGCTATAGCATTTTGCATTTTAGATAAAGATTTCTGCAAAATATCTTCAAAATTAACATATCTTCAAACATAAATCAACCAACTTATTAATGATACTCAACACTTACGATAAATAAAACTTATGTACGCTCTTGCAAATCTCTCATTTTAACATCCAAAATATTGAAAGAGCAAAATGAATCAACGCTTCGTGGCAATCCATATATGTATCATCATGTATTATATGAAGATCCTCACATACAATTAAAGAAGAAGCGAAATATTTATACCATATGATGGAATAAGCTTTAAGCAAAAGTGATAAAATTTTATCAAATTCAGCACGTCAATCACAATTTCATGAAAGACATCGAAATACAAAACGAATTTTGTTCGAATTATTAAATTCACTTCTCGAAAAAAGATCGAGTAATTAAAGATTAGGAAGATTTTTTTTTATTACAAAGAAAAAAAAAATTATATGATTTGTTGAGCAACTCTCTTCAAGAATCACACATTAAAGATAAAGACAGACACTAGTATAGCAATGTAATATCAATTGATCACTTCAAGAAAATGAAAAACATTATAAAATGATAGATAGCATGAAGGAAATGAAAAACATTATAAAATGACAAATAGTGCAAACATTCTGCAGCAAAACATGGAAAAAGAAATGCATTACCATGAGTAAAATTAGATTACCATTTTCAGTAAAATAATAGTAAATAAGAAAATTATCCTTCCGCTATAGAATTTTTTCAAGTAATTTCACCTGATTCAATCAAACTACTTCAAATGCGTTTCAGCAATTCAATTCTATAACTCGTATTCCCGAAAAAACGCAATTTTCATTAAAATCGCAATTTTCCTGTTGCATTTTCTTTCAAATTTTTCGTCAGTAAATGAAGCGAACATACCTAATTTAGTAAAACAGCACTGAACAATATTTGAAGCACTAAAAATACAAATTTGGTAATTTTTAGAAATACACAGAAGAAGTAATAAAAAATTTCGACTCTTCCTTCTTGAGCATTTTCAAAAGACGATCGACATGTGCGACTGCTGATGCGCGTGTCACAAATGGGCTTAATACACAGTGTAGTTCGTAATTCAAGGTAACCTGGATAATTTTTTTTTACAACACAACAAATAATAATTTAAATCTTTTTCTTAACTTGGAATAATTTTTAAACACGTAATGATATTTAGAGAAGATGCTTTTAGTGATTCCAATGTACAGAGACGAATATCTCCATCTTAAGTTCCTCGTAAAGCTTTATTCAATGAATCTTCTTCGAAAGAATTTCCAATTATTCTCGATACGCAACTGTCCACAAACAGTATGAATTTCACTGTTTGTAATAGTCGAACTACTTGTCATGATTTTCTTTATCCTGTCCTTTTGCTTTATCTCAGAATAATTCTAGCTGCGATCCAAATTTTATTTGATGCAATATGTTGCAAGATTTTAAATCTCTTATTTTTATGCTGTCAGACATCTGATCGTTCAGTGCACTTTAATTCACTGTCATATAAAGCACATCCGCTTCATAAAATAGGCTTTCGATATCAGCCTAGTCTCACTGAATTGAAAAGAATACAAAAATGATTTTTTCAGATTTGACAAAATCATTTTTGGTTTTTTTTTTTTCAACATAAATAAAAACACAAGCTTACATTCGATAATAAACAACATTCCGGCCTTGTAACGAACAAATGCCTTAGACTTGGTGTTCGCATCGAATGACCAAACATTTTTTTATAATACTCTTGTAGCTTCCAGCGTTCATCTTTACTAATAAACGGCACTGAATATTGTGAACAGCATATCTGGCTTGAGCATCGATTTTTGTAAGTGAAATGCCATAAATCCGAAAGAACATCCTATAAACATCCTACATTTTTTGGAAGAAATTCAACATTCTATCAATATCTCGAACTTTGAAATTGCAGAGGCCGTCTTAACCTTTCTGTTGGCAGTGTTAGTTTATCACAAAATCTATCTTGAATATTTCATTACAGAGTGGAAGTGACAACGAATCGGGAAGTGTCAAAGAAGAAGTATGATAATATTATCAAAATATTTGAAGAGAAAATATTTGTCTACATAATAGACAAAGTGTAAAATATAGTCTCATTCATTCATAAATCAATCTCATCTAGAAGGTATATATATGACCCTGCTATATTAGTGCAATATTCTAGATGAATATAGAAACTATTGCATTAGATGTTGAACAATTTTGGTGACGCTTGTCATTTATCAAATTATTCGAACTCTATTATTTTGTGTTAAACCTGTCACACATATAACCGGAATAAAATACCGTTTGAATATCGAAAGAAGAAGGATTTTCTATGGCATTCTTTAAAGAAACACGTAACTTCGATGAATGCAATTTTGTAATAATTGTTTCTTTCACACCACGAAGCGTCTCAAATGCACCACGTTCCAGAGATAGCAGCAGTAAACATGCGCTACTGCTTTCCCAGATGAAAGAAACATAGGCATAGAGAAATCCCCTAAATTGTACATAATACAATCACAAAAAAGTTACACTAAAAATATACAGTTTTAACTAAAAATATCACACTCGTTTTCCAGCATCATTCTAAGCAAGACAAAATCAGCGATGTTAATCTATAACTGAATCTTTCTCACATATTAGTTACTAAACAGTGGATGATCAAAAAAGTATTTTTGAATATATTACACACTTCTAATACTATACAAACACAAATTTCAAAATTCACCTCTATCCTGTCTTCAGTCTCATCTTAATCACGCTAATGTAATATGATATGGAAATGCAACAATCTGTCAGATGATGGTTAGTTGTTCTTCACAGGATAATAGACAAACAGAACATAATAATGTTCCAAAAAAAAAAAAAGAAAGCAAACCATACATGGAAAAACATACGTATCGTTAAACTGTGGTAAACATATAGGTATCCAATTATCGGCATTCTTCAATGACGGATTACAATCGATAAGATTGATAAGAAGATGCAAATCGCATGGATGTAATGCAATACCTTTCATTCGGACCACTGTGATAAGCTGTCGATTAGCAATAACCAATCCGTATACAACATTTTTAACCTAAAATGAGATTATTGAAAATCGAGTTATAATGCATAAAAGCTATAAAAAATCAGGTACGAAACTGGTATGAATCTTCTAATATGCAGAAGAATGGAAATCGAATCTGAACAACTTAACTTTGCACTATTAACTGCTGATACGATTGCATTTGTAAATTGCTCCCGATCAGCAAAAGCCATAGGAAATATCCGAATTGAACGCATAAAGATTGCTATATCATTTCTGTAACCGTACACTATGGCATTTAGATGTCGATCCGTACCTGAAAAAGAATGATAGACATTAATAAAAATATGAAACAGAAGCAGTGAGATAAAATAGCTATGCTATTTTCTATCTGATATCCACTTCTAATCCATGTTCTCCATACAACATTATTCCCAATATGTATGCATATAGGCGATGTACACTTCAGAAAAAAATTCTTAGAATTCTTTCAGAAAAATTGTTTTTGAAACATCCAGGAAAGTTCATAAAGAGAGTAAGAAAACACATACCTTTGAGCATAAATCGCAAATCAAAATTAGGTCCTTTAGTTTGAAAAATCGAAATCAACTGAGCACGACAAATTATTGAAAGCATCTGAAATGTGGAACCGTTAGTCCGACAAAATGCTTTAATTATACATTTATATTATGGAAAGAAACAAATTTGATCATGTTTCTCTAACATCCAAATCCTTTTACCTCTACCGCAAACCAAGTAAAGTTTCCGAATCGGATATCATACAATCTCAAATTTTCACTAAAGATAAATGAAAAATATACAGTATTTTAATAACAACCTCTAGACTCTCTTGATCAGCACTTCGCTAAAAAAGTTACCTGTTTGTAAACAAGATCCACCTGAGCATCCAGTTGAAACCCGTCTCGTGAAACAATACATAAAATAAGTGGACTTCGATACGAGAACGAAATTTGCATATGAGCCGAACGGATTCGTTTGAGACTATCATTCCATGAAGTAACAACCATGACGAATGTTTGAATGAGTGCAATAAGTGAGCATAATTGCTCTTCGTGCCCACAAGATGCAAAGATCGGTTTGCCAACTTCAGACAGCACAAATACCTTAAGAATACAGAGATGCGTTGATATAAAAAAATTAAGGATTAAGTTATAACTTAGAGAATATAAGTGACAATGTAATCTTTCAAATAGTACCGTAAATTCACGACGTGACAATTCATCAAGCAAAGCTTCATCATCGCATTTATTTTCCTCATATGTTCCGTCATCAGCTGTTCGTAACCCCTGAAAAACTATTTACTGTAATAAATGCACTTCCCTGGAAAATATGAATAGGAATTCAAGTACTTGTAAAATCAACTACAAAACAAACTGATGCAGTCTTGTCGAGATCAACGTCAAGTCCTTCACTTGTTTCGGGTATATTTGTGCCACCAGGCACTGTTGATGCTATTTCAGATTCAGGATCCAGCTTCACTAATCCATCCAGCTCGTCTTTGTCATATTACCAACAACGACACAATCTTAGATTACTTGAAAAATATTGTATCAAAGTGAAGCATTCTTCCCGGAATTTCGAAATATCTCGAAACTGCAATTACCACTCCTTCCAAACTAATTTCAATATATCTTAATTATCCGTAACCATTGATCTAATCGCACTGAATCGTTAATCTTTCAACTTTTCTAACATTCGTGAAATATCACTTCCTACACAAGAAAATGTCGATTTCACCGGTTGCACTCCCATAATGCATGCCTAAAAATGTAATTGAAGTTTTAAAATTACTTAAATAAGGAAGCTTGTAAACCAATACAACTATTAACTACAACAAAGAAGTTTCAAAGCAGAAAACAAAGCCATATACATTATCACATTAAGAATTAGATATTTCAAGTTATGAGATACTTTAAATAAGAATAATGTCCCAATAATTCGACATTTTCGAAATGTAGAAAGCTAGGTCCAGCATTGCATTAGATTTATTTACATAATAAATTTCATCACTTTGTGATGTTACAATTGAAGGATTGTACAAGTAAAACGAAACACGGTATCAGTTGATTACAATCGAGCAAATTGAATAAAATAATATCAAAGCGATTTGCCGAGATGCCGCAGTGCTTAAGATGTACATATTTCATTTATTTAGTATTAACCAATTTTACTTCTTTTTCTGAGGAATTGATATTTCACTGTTCTAAACGCCCTACCAATATCATGGACATCAAATACAAACCAATACCGAGAAATTTCAACAAGAACATCATGATTTTTTCTAATTTCTACTCCACAAAACCTGTACTAATAGATGACATCTTTTGACTTTCATGCTACAAGACCAAGAATACGCATGAGAAAAATGAATACAGCAAATTATTTACACCTATTTATATTCTATGTATATTGTTAGAAAAAGAAGAAAAAAAAAACAGCTACAACTATTGTTTCACAAACGTGATAAAGAATTCCAATATTTATTCATCATCTTGATATCTTCGAAAATATTCATGGGAATTTTATTATCTCCGATTCCGAGATTTCCATGGGAAAAGTAGCTTGAGACTTGATACGAAGGAGATATAAGGAAATAATTTATATCAAGTATTTCGGAAATCTTGATCGGCACTGGTAATTTGCAGATGTTTATAAAAAACTTTTCACTTTTTACTTTCTAAATAACGAGATAGTTCATTCTTCCGGTTTGCGTGTAAAACAATTACCATCTTTTTCCAATAATGTCTGAATGTTCTGCAAAAACACGAAATTTTAGATTAAGAAATAAAGACATCAACAGATTCAATTCAAATCATCATGAAAAAACATAATAAAGGAGTGTTCTTATTGTTCAACCGAATTTCTTGAAAAAGTAGAAAATTGGAGTTTCAGCAATAATAAGGCGATATTAAATTAGAGTTCAAATCTACCTTTTGCAAAACTAGATTTTTTGACAATGTTTCTTCAAGCATACGCTGCAATCGCCGGTTCATATCACGGATATCAGCGGCTGATTCATCCATACGAACCATTTCAAGCATACGACGAAACCGTAGACCTTAGAAGATCAGCAATTACTACATGCGAAAAGAAACAATATGCTGGAAAGAACAATTAATTCCAGAAGTTTCACCAGGAAATGAGAAACCAGTCTAACAAATATTATACCAGGTGATGAATTTGCCACTTGTGTGCTATGGTTAGTATCGGGTATACTACGAATCCATTGTGCAATCACTTCACTCTTTTCATCTACTTCTTTTCGTAGCAAAGTATTCTCTTCTTCGATCACATTTAACTAAAAAATAACTTCTGATACTAAAACCCGAAACTAATGTCATAATATAATTCTTTTCTCTCTCTTTTCTCCGCTTTCTGCTCTTCCAAGAAAAAAAAAAGGTAGTTGATAAAACTTGCAAAAAATAAAAAATACTTACACGATCAAGTGTCTCGGCATATTTCTTTTGCAAAATAGCTAAACGACTAATTAATTCTGCATTATCAGCTTCTAAAATTGATGCTGAACAAGAACTTTCTTCATCGAAATTCTGCAAATTACACCTGGCAGATACGGGAAGTCACAACGAAGATACTAATGAATACAAGACAATAAACACGATACATTTTTAACAAGAAAAAATTTTCAAGACTGTTATAAATATATTAACAGCTGTTATAAATATATTCATATAAATGTATTAATAGTTCATGTTGGTCTTAATCTGGTTTTTTCTATTGTTTTGTAGTTGGAGGTGTGATTTTTATTATTTTGATTCAGAATGATTTTTATAGAATACTGTTTTTTTTTTTTTCAGTGTTGTTGGTTTTTATATAAAGCGGTATTTGAATAAGTTGGATGTGTCAAGGTTTTCAGTTCTACTTTCGATTAATGCCTGATCGATTAACGTTTATAACGAGAATAATGAGGCTCAAATCTCATTCTATGTTTCAACATATTGTGATCTTTATACTCTTCGGATAAGGGGAATTTTCCCATTTGAACCAACAGTGATAGCAAATCATAACAGCAATTTTCAAATAAACATGCATGAGAGGAATTTCTATCCGGTTCTGCTACAAATGCCCATGAGCAAATGCTGGATTCTCCATCACCTTTCACTTTGAAACGATCAGAAAGAGTAGATGGTGATCCACCTACTCGTAATCGAGTGCTGCCTGCAATTTACCTATTTTATCAAGCATATTACTATATTTTACTGCAAGACAATTTTCGCCAATTTTATAGTAATAATTCAACTCTATTCACTAAAACAAATGGTTCCAATCTCTGAATGATAAATTCACTAAATGTGAGTGAAGCAAAACAAGCAAGCTGTGCTGAATGCTGAGCCTCACTATATATATAGACATAAAAACCTCACTATGTGTATAGACACTAGCATCACTCATGCCAAGAACATCATCCAAATGTTTTTCGGCTTGTTCAGCGCGTTTTTTCTCCGATTGCACTTGACGCCGTAATTCTTTTACCATCGAAGACTGAATAAAAATACAAGTATAATATAGCTACCAATCAACGGTCACTGTCCTATAGAAACTTGTATATTTCAAAGAGAAAAAAATGTAGCAGACGGAATTCACGTTCAAGTGTATAGATAGAATTGTTTACGTCATTTTTATTTTAGCAAAGAAACCGCTCACAGATAAGGTTCTCGAAAAAACCCCTAACTGAAATGATGAAATAAGAAAGTAGAAATCTACCTGCTTCTTGAGCGCTACTTTAATTTCTTCATCCTTTCTCTTGATCTCCTCTTCACCTTCCTTTATTGTCGCTTCTAAAGCCATTTTCATCACTTCAAAATTCTGGGTTGCCGAATTTTGCTCCTATAAATTGGAAGTGATCACTAACAAATTGAGAATCACTTAAATTATATAAAATTTTTCAATAGCATTTACCACAGAGCTGGAAGAAGATAACTCAAAACTTATGAAATCTATTAAACTTGAAAGAAAAAAAAGCTATACTTCTTCTTTCGAACGCTGTAATTCCAGCACATGCATGTTTAGCGCTTGAATTTCAGTGCTAAATCTCTGCTTCATTTCTTCCCAAACCATTTCTTCTGCTATCTTTTTTTCCTAAAAATTCATTAATCAGGACTTACTCGATGAAACATTGATGTTCTCATAAATGTAGTTAAATGAAATGCCCATCGAAATGGATTAAAAAAACCGTATGAGAGCTGGCAGCACATACTCTTCATAAGCCTAATAAATAGATTCTGGTTTACAATTATAGAAAAACCAGATAATCTCAGTGATACGAAATGCAATGAATCAGCAGTAGGAAGTAAACCTGCTTCTATAATATGGATTCACGAGCAAAAGCAAACTTTTTCAGCTAAAACCTCAGCTTTTGCAGTTTGCAACTCCATTTCAAGAATATTCTGCAATTTCTGTCCTTCTTTCAGCAACGCATCTTTCTCGAAAGTAACTTTCTCGATCTCGCGTAATCTTTCGCACTCTGCTTCCAGACTTCGAGTATATTCCTGTATTTATTAGTATAGTCAATCATTAATATTTCGAACTTCTAAAATATCCCTATCACAAACTCATTCATTTCATATTAATACTGTAATCTTCTCTCAAATATTTCAACAGAATTTTGCTGTTAAATTGCTTTCTCTGCAAATACTATATAAAATCAGTGATAATCATCACATACTTGCAGATCATCAGTTTGCGATTGCTCATCAGAAGTAATGACTTTTTCCATTTGCTTTCCATAAAAGTTCTGTAAAGCTACGATTGCTTTTTCTTTTTCTATGGTGAGCTCTCTATCAATTGTGCGTAAGTCCAAAGCTTCATGTAGTTCGTTTTGCAAATTTGCTGATCTACAATAAGATGAAATCTATAATGATCTAATATTATTTTGCCCAGTCAAATTATTGAGTAAAATGCTCGATTTTGTTACCTTTCTCGCTCTCTATTGATCTCTTCGATTAACACTTCCTTCGATGACAGTAGTTCCTGATCAGAAGCTTTTATCTGGGCTACTAGTAAGTCTTTTTCTGTAAGCATTTCTGAAAACGAAATTTCTTCTTTAATGTATAAATTGGATGATATTAAACTAAAACTTATCGTATTGAATCTCATCGATCCAATATACTATTTAATTCATCCAAAACTTCACGATAGAATCAACAGACAACAGTAGAAAACAGACCTCTAAGTGACGAAACTTCTATTTCTAATTCGGAATTCTTCTTCATTAATTTCTCCACGTCGCTCAAATTTTGCTCTAAAAAAACGAATCACTGTATCGAACAAAACAGATCTAATGAAATCATAAAATTTGCATAAACTTCTCCATCTTCTCCACTTCTGCACATATTAAATCATGAAATTTCCATAAACTTCTCCTCCACATATTAAAATAACAACTTTACAGACGAAATATTTACATGAAATAAGTACCTGCCAATTCATTATTGCCATTATTCTCTCCGCACTCTTTCGTTTTTGCTTCCAGAAATTCACATTGTTTCACAACCTAAATTCCCAGAAATCATCTAAGTAATATTACTAAAAGGAAGTAAAAAAGAAAGAAACTCTAGAGCTTCATCAATTCCATCGCCAACAATCACTTTTCTCATAAATTTTAAATCAATTTAGACTCTACACTTTTAACATTTGAAAACCTTATTTATATTCAGTAAAGAGTGCTTAGAAATTCCAAACCAAGTTGATGATGATGCTTACATTGAATTAAATTAATCAAAATTTATAATTAATTTTCGAAAAATTATACATACACAAAAAAGTATGTAATGTAAGTAATGAAGGAGTTATTTCGTAAAGCGAATGAATAGAAGAATTGTGGAACGTTTTCAACTATTATCAAATTTTCAATGAGTACAACGTTTTGCTTGCTTGAATGAAATGTGGACAATGAATGTATGCTCCAAGTGGGCCGCTTTTGGTAAGCAGAACTAGCGTTGTAAGATGAAAAACGTTGAGTTAAAGTATAAATCTTTAGCAGAAACATTAAATACCACTGGACTAAAGAACCAGAATAGAAATCAATATTAACTAGAGAAGCGACAGATTGATTGTTCGGTCCTACTTTGAGATAAGGATTCATGAAGTGCGATTTCACAATCCTACCTCGAACACTGAATAGTGCAGAAGGATGACATAAAGTACATCCACGAGATCACTTTGATGGTCATCCCACTCCATTTGTCTCCTCATTTTTTATGAATCTGACTTCCATTTTGTCCTTCTCTTGCTTTCTAGATCCTTTCCTTCTATTTATTTAGCAAATATCCACTGATTATTAGGTTGACTGTTAAATATCAAACAATTTTGGAAAGTAGCCACAAATAAAACTAGTTTACCTTATTCAGTTCTGAAAGAAGCGTTGACTGTTGCAATCGAAACTCCTCTTCCTGTGATGATAATTTCTGTTGCAAGAGACGAACTTCATTTTCTAGCTTTTCATTTGAAGTATCCTTGTCCTTTTTTCGACCAACAAGCTGAACTTCTCTAATTAAGCAAAATTCATCTCTATTTCGACTAATTAATCGAAAATCGTTCACATAAAGATATATGTCACACCCATTAGTTCCTAAATCTCGTAGTTTTTATATATCATTTTAAGATATTAATCGTATTATGTTACATCTGCTACGGTCGATTTC
Source organism: Onchocerca volvulus (assembly GCA_000499405.2). Lineage (NCBI taxonomy): Eukaryota > Metazoa > Nematoda > Chromadorea > Rhabditida > Onchocercidae > Onchocerca > Onchocerca volvulus. The sequence goes on from HG738138.1 coordinate 1,871,716, forward strand.
CATGGCTAGATACAAGAAAATTTCAAATATCATACTTTGCAGATAAAAATCGTTACAAAATTATCAATCATATTTCCGAGTCAAAATTACCGGCCAGTTGAGAGATTCAAAATTCATACCTTAGAGGCAAACAGTAATGCTTCTGTGCCTTTGGATGGTAAACTGTTGATGTAATTTTGTTGACGTCTATTCTCTTCCAATAATTCATAGTTACGGTTCCGTAGTTCGAGAAGCTGTTCTTGAAGACGACAGAACTCCTCTTCGGATATCGATGCACTAGTTTTATTAATCGTTCCGTTCCTCATTTCATCATTAGCAGTATCATTAGCACTGGACATTACTTTAATACACAAATCTTATTAATTCTGCAATTATTTAATAATTACAAACTAGCTGGACCTATCTGCAGTCTAATTTTTACATCAAGAATCCCACAATATAACTTCTACACTCAGAATAGCACTTTCCAACGCCAAATAATCAAATAATAAAACATAAATCCCCATCCGACAATTACTTTCAGCGATAAAAGATCAGAAGAATCAGAAGAAACCTTCTAACGGACCGACTTCCAAGCTCCCAGTTGATTTTATTTGAAGGTATGAAGGTAACACAATGAAAACATGCGTTTCACGAATAACATTACGTTTATTGAATCGATTAGGTTGCTTATTTTGAAGTAGCTTGTGGAGGGGATGGATAATCGGAAGTGTTAAAATTAAGGAGACGATTGGCTCATGAATCCGTTTCCTAAAGAATTGGCTTTTCCTGATTTGTATTTTTGCTCTTTGAACTGGACGGTGGAGAACCAAATAGTTTTGATGATCTTGAAGAATTAATGAATTAATGAATCATAGTGCTATTCTGATGATCGTTTGCAAATGATCATCAATGATCACTGAAACAATGCATTGATCGTCACAGTGATAAGAAAATACTTTGAACAAGTCTTAGTTCCTCTTTCTGTTGATCATTTTGGCTAATGCAAACTTATATCTTACAAGAGGTTTCTTCCGAATTTGTACACTTATTTGCCATGGAAGAAACACATAATCACTGCAGTTCTGACCAATTTTTATTCGTTTTTTGTTTCGTCGAACTTATCACTTATGAATTTATCTTAGTTGATAAATTATAGCACAACTGAGAAATGTTCATCATTTTTGTGAAGAGTGATATTTGAATGATCATTAATTTATCGGAAATGAAATGACAACAAAGATTATTTGGAATGATGAAGGTGATTGGCGTAATAAATAGATTTGATGAGTAACAATTTCATTCAAATTATCATCAACAGATTTCCTTCCGGTGTGACCAAGAAGCACATATTCTAGAAAAAAGTATTGAAAAAAACAAATTGGACCAGTATGAGGTAAATATGACAAATGATATGTGTGGGAATTACAATGAGAAAATACGGTCACGTATTTTCAGCTAAGTAAAAATTTCCCAGATATATTTGACAAACCATAATTGCAACACTTTAATCGTTATTGATAATAGGTTCACGAGGAGGTCGACGTGTTGTTGAAGTGAATGGAGCGGATGTGCCTTGTATACTTGATCGATATTCCGCAATGAAACCTTTTTGTTCTTCGGATTCATCCGTAATCAGAAGCAATAGCAAACTTCTACCGGTTGATGTGAAGGATGGTGGTAGCTTGAAAAGAATTTTTGCTTTTTATTGAAATATTTTTGTGAAATTATCATAGCATGAATTGGAACAGCATTAAAAGCACGATAGGATCGGCGATCGGACATGTATGTATTTTAGGAAATTCGAAGCAAGCCGAAAGAATATCGCCATGTGCTGGATAAGATTTGTGGGGAAGAAATTACCGCAATCACCGGTAAATCTATTAATGTTACCAAAGATAGATTAAAGTAAAAGTCAATTGGCACCGTGAAGCCTCCGTTCTGCGGTGCAAGCTATCGCCAAGAAATGTAGTGCATAGAATATTTGTGTAATTCTATGCTTCATCTATTTCATCATAAGATCATGAAATGAGTCACCTTATCACCACAATATCGAGCCACGCGATATTCTTCCAGACGTTCATCTCCATCATAAATTTCGACATAATCGAACTCGCAATTTACCTCACGTTCTAAATCAAATTGTGCAAAGCGAATGTTTACACCGCGATTTGGTTCCGCCAAGATTCGCCATTCGCATCTGAAACCAAAATCTAATTGATTACTTCTAAACCACCAGTAACATGTTCGCTTATTATCTAATAAAGTTGAAATGCTACGATCATTCCAAATCATTTTGGAAGTCCTTTTTTTTTACGTATCTAATTAAGTAGGACATTTTGTGGTAGAACTAATATTGAAGAAGTAGGATTCTTACTATTAAATCAAAAATAAATGGAAATAATAAATGAAGAATTTATATATAAATGGAAATAATACATGAAGAAGAATTTATATCATAAATTTCAGGTATTATCAGTTTACCTCATCTTTTTTTCGTATTTACCATCACTGTAACGAGCGTGAGAGTAAATGAAACCAATAGTTTGTTCAGCTTTCAAATTACCACCACAAACTGAAATCAAATTATCAAGCTAATTGAAGATACAACATGCATCATTGATGGGATTAAGAAATTAATTTCCCATGATCTGGATATTCTTGAGAAGTTATACACCGAAAATACAACCCATTCATTCAAGAATTTATATGATCTATTTTAGGATTATTTCTCCTTCGTCTTTCATTACGTGATATAAACGATTTACGCGCGTAGTATAGATCATTTGGGATGATTGTTTTACTTCATATTTTAAAATATCTGAATGAAATTCTTTGAAAAAAAAAAAACAATCTGATCCAGTATAGAACGAAGATATGACTTGTATTTTTCATACTTGAGGAATAGAAAGCTTTAAATCCACGACGATCAACACTAGCATCGGTAAACATTGCCATAAATAATTGATTAGATGATGATTGTAAATTTGGTGGTACATTACTACCGCAAAAGATCCCTAAGGATGTAGCATCACTGTTGCCACCATCAAATATCTCGATATGATCGTATTTGCATGTATTGTGTTCTTCAAACATGAATTCTTCGAACGACTGTAAAGTACTTTTTTCAAATTTTTTTTTCCCCATAATACAATCAATACCAAAAGGACAATATTAAAAAGACTGTATTTGTGTCATTTAATTTCTATCCCGATTATCTGGATAGATTCATCGGAATTCACCTCAAAATTGATAATTCTTTTTTTTTTCTTGCTTCGAAGATTAAAATCAAGATGATATATGAGTAATTACTAACAAGTGAAAGACGATGTCCTGGAGTGGTTACAAAATGCCAACTGCAATTTTTTCCTTTCGGATAATCGAGTGGATAATTTGGTGAAGTGATTTCACCTTCTGGATCATACATCTGTAAATTACATCCACCTTCCTTACAATTATGCCCATCATTCGCTAAAACGTATCCATTTTCACATTCGCATTGATATGAACCTGAAAATCTTCAAAATTTTGGAACTTTTTTAAAATTCTGTAAAAAAATAAAAGCCAATTACGCTGACAAAAAACAAACGAATAAACAGACAAACTTTGGGATCCTCTAACAAAATGTTTCAAATTATCCTGTATTGCTCTACCCGCGAAATAAAATTAGCAATTAACGGCTCAAGTTGTGTAACTCTTTTCGATATAAGTTGTCATATAAAAATCTGACAGAAAAAAAGAAAAATTACAAAAAGGTATCTAATATTGGATAAATTCAATTAATGAAACAAAAAAAAAAACCAATTGTATTCGTGCAACGTTGTTGACAACCAGCATTATTATTACGACATTCATCCAGATCAGTGATAAAATATGCCATGAAACCACTTTTTTCTATCTGTAAATAAAAAAAGAAATACACTGTTTAAAAAAAAAAAATGAAAAATACGAGAGGCAAACTTTTGTTCTAAGAAAGATTCCTTTTCTTCTTTTCTTGCCAGTTCAAACTAGAATTTTCAAATTTTTATTCAATCAATGAATTGTGTAAACGTTCAGAAAAAAAGAAAAGAACTATTGAATTATTCGGTTTATTTCAGATTATCGTGTGGTTTAGACTAGAAAAAGACAGAAAGTAGACCTTGAAGATAAGAAATGGCAGCAATCAGGAAAATATAAAAATAGGAAAAGTCTAGGAAATTACGAACTGTATTATCGGAAACGAATAAAACTTTAATTCGTTTTGTTGTTGACGTATATACCAATGAATTATAATATCCACAGTAGCGTTCTTCGATTCCTTCATCATTTTGGATGAGAACATAATCATAGGAACAGGCTGATTTCATTCCTTCCACATCAAAATGAGTGAAATTAACGATAATTTGATATTCATCATCAGCTTCAATTTGCCAAACACATGTTTTGAGTGGCGAATAATTTAATGGATAATTTGGACTATGAAATGTTCCATTGGATGCTTTTATAATACCACCACATGTACCTTAGAATAAATAATGATAAATATGATCAAAAGTTCATATGAAACTGTCAAAAGTATAATAAATTGATGATATTCATCATTATAACTTTCAATTTGCCAAACACATGTTTTGAATGGCAATAAAATAATTATAGAACTGTAACTAATTTTACTAAATAATTTTTTTTAAAAATTTAATAATTCATTTTACTTTGACAGGTTTTTCCATCGGAACGCAATGAATATCCAATATTACACTCACATTCATAACCATCAATTTTATTCACACAACGATGCTCACATCCATGGCTATCTGTTTTGCATTCATCCATTTCTGATAATTTAATTATATCGATATATATATTTTTAATATTATAGTCGTTTGTGCATCATTAATTTATCTTCAGTTTAATGATAATTATTTTATATCTGTTTTATATCAGAAAAAAAAATTAGAAATAAGATTTTCTGATATTGTAATAATGGAATATTAAACTGTAGATTGTTCCTGTGAAAAGAATACCTTTAGTAAAACTGATATGGAAACCTTCTTTTTGCACCGAACTATCCGAAATAAAAAGTAATAAAGCGGTATTGAAATGTGACACAAATGATTTGGTTACTATCTGTAATGAAATAATTAAGAGTATACAGTCGGATAAAAGATTTGTCAAGCAAGACAAATCGCTTAATACAACTTTATGACACTTTTTGAGATTTTAAAATCTCTTCTATGATACTTTTTGAAGTTTTAAAATTTTATTTCCAAGTCGAATTTGAAAATAATATGACTTTAAGAAAATCACAGAAGATATTAACCGCTAACATATTGCTTAATTAATATAGACTGAATGATTCGAATTATTGGCAGTTTTAATCAAAATAATAGAATTAAATATAATTTAATTCCATTCCAGTAATTCAAATCCACAGTCACATTCAAGATACATTGCAACTTATATCGACCCATCACCAAAACAAACTGTACCGCTTTATGGAATGATCATTAGTTCTGATGATACAGTTTGTAAAGAGACACCAATTTAAATATATTTGTATCCAGTAATCAAGTAAATTTTTACCTGACCACATAATTTCGAAAGTAATGCAGTCGATTCCACCACTGCACCATCGTATATTTCCAATCGATCGTATATACAATCTTTATGTGTTTCAAGCTAAATTTAAATTTTCATCATAATCTATTACTAATTTCCTCAAAAAATGATAAAATCACTCCTATGGGTAAAAGAATTTCTTATACTCCCTAAATTGATAGTTAAATTTAAATAGAAATTACAAATTGCAAACTACAAATTATTGATATGATGCAAAAAAAAAGGCTAATTTATATTATATAACAGTTCAAATATATTTGTAATCGATGAATTTTGAAATTTGTCGATCCTTCTTTGATACAAAAAGCACAATTTCAGCATAGTAAATTGAGATTTCTGCAATCATTGATTGTCGATAATGAATTTCAAAATCTACTTTCGAGAATTTCAAAAATCTAATTTCCAGTAATCTTATCATTTTTTATTACCAACAACCGATAAGAAGAACTTACACTAAAAAATTGAAATGTCAAAGCAACTTGATAGCCTTCTTGAACCGTAATAAGCCATTTGCATTCTACATCAGGCATATAATTTTCTGGATATCGTGGACTTTGTATGGTACCAGTATCACCAAATATATGCCCACCGCAAATAGCTGAAACTTTTGCCTCCAGTTTCTTGTTTACTTTAAATCAATAATTATTAGGTACTTGGTTATATTTCAGTTGTTACATGTTTAAACAAAATTTTTCCAAAATGCAAACCAATGTAATGAGCAAAGATGGAATGTAGTGGATATGATATTTGTGCTTGAATAAAAAGTCGATTGCCAGTTGAAAAGATTGTTCGTGATATTACACCACCGCAAAGTTTATCTAAAATAATTAAAATCTTTGATTGATAGTTTTAAGAAATTTTGGACGATATCAAACAATGTCCTGATAACAAAACATATACGGCTATATCTAATTAAAGATCTGAGCTATCTGGATGAAAATTCTATGCTATTTTAAATTTCTTTGAAAAATAATCTTAAAAAAAAAAAAAAAAAAAAAAAAATAAGAAATTCCATTTTCGGAATTTTTCATTGTAATTATTTTTCGAATAATGATTCAAGAAAAAAGAAATAATGATATTGATATAAAGATTAAATCATTAAGTAAATTAGGAAAAAGTTTGCCCAAGAACGAACCTAAAATTGGTGAACCAGTATAATGACCATCTCTAATAATTAAATAATTATCCCTTTCGGAAGCACAATCATGCTTTGGTGATGGCAAATCAAGCGTGGAAATATTAAGGACAATAAATTCACCGAATGCAGCAATTATACGCCAGTGGCATATAGTACCACTACCATCCAGACGTAACTCACCAAATTCTTTCATCAATGTTTCACCACAAACTGAGAAAAAAGATTAAAGATTAATTTTGAAAAAAGATGAATCTTACAAGTATCATTGAAAATTTGATCATCAGAACTTGCAGAATCATTCATTTCAACGTATTCTCGATGTCGAGAATACGACTGAATTGTAGGCCATAAACCGAGTAGGGTCATCTTCAAACAATCCATAAAAATAAAGACAAAGACTAGTGACGATCTTTTTTTTTAGAAGAATAATATAGTAATAATGTTTATTTAGATTTAATTATCAATTCCCGGAATATTTCCCACAGCAATATTTTGAATTTATTCAATCATTCTTGACTCTTGCACTTTATCGGAATATTTTATGGGCTTTTGCGTGAAAGTAGCACTTTTGAATTAATTCGAAACAATAAATATTCCATAAAAATTTTAAAGTTAAATGTTTCGCTAAGAAGTTATTTTAGTTTAAAATAGGATCTTCCTGTATGGTAATTCTTAATAATAATAATAACAATTTTAATGATAATAAAAATAAAAATAATAATAATAATTAATTGAATGATCTTAATTAAATGGAATATTCGAAATTAAATACTTAAATTCTAAAATAGGAATTTGCAACAAGACCTGGGCATTTATAAAGTTTCTTAGTTTGCGAAATATCTCCCGCAGATAATTGCGTTCGTTGGCCAATTTCCGGTCGTTGACCGAATTTTCCTTTTGGTAAAATTGTATCCAAATACATAGCTCGAGAAAATGTATCACGAGCATAGTGCATAATCGATGCATAATCGTATGGCTCGCCGAGGGAATCGATCTCGTCAGGTTTCAGTTTCTCAAAATTGTAATCTTGCGCTAAAATTTCTAAAATTTAATTTCCATCAAAACATTCAAAAAATTAAACTCATCGATTTTTCTAACGGATCAGCAATTAATGATCATCTCAAGTTATATGATCATTTTAATGTGTGAAATACAAAACTTGACCAAATACTTCTCAATAATTGAAAAAATAATTGATTGATGCCATTAAAATTTGTAATTTCTATCTGAATTTTAAATCATTATGAAATTTCACTAAATCATTCACCCAATCTAATGATGCATGAGACAAGAATAAGATAATTGATAATGCAAATAAGCTATCGTATCAAACCAATTCTCACTCTAAATTGTTACACAGTTAAAATTTGAAAATATAACTTTTTAATTTCTAATATAATCAACCTTGTTGGATGCTTTTATAAAATATATCAACATGCTGATCACGATCAACACGTGTATGCTCATGCCAGAAGCCAATAACATGGCCCAGTTCATGTACAACAATGCCGAATTTATCACAATTCTTTCCAATGCTTATCGCTTGTGGTCCATTACTTTTCCTGCCAACATATGAGCAACAGCTGTAAATATTTATTACACAAACATTTTCACTTCAAAATGTTCACATGTTTCTAATAGTATAATTTGTTGAAAGATTGCAAAAATTGGCAAATTCATTATCAATATTTTATCATTAAGTGATAGAAAAGATCAAATATTTGGAGATTAATGTTAACAGCTGCATCGTATTATCAAAGGATGGATGTATTGAAATAAACAAAATTAAGAGCTTTTGCGGTTTGAACAGCTAGATATGCAAAGAGTATATCAATGAATCTTTACTTAATTAATAAAGTAATTAATAATAATCTTTACTTAATTAATAATTAATTAATAAATAATTGATTAAAAAAAATAAATAAATAAATTGACACAGAAATGATATTTATGCATCGAATTAGATAGATTTTTGGCTATGCTGAATATGTGATCAACAATATTTCGGATATCATCCTGATTATCAATAATAAACGGAAATACCCGCATTTATCGACGGTGAAAACGATATAATTATGATGAGTCGGTTGACGCGGTATAAACGTGATGCACGTGTGATTCTCCCAATGACGCATAGCCTTCTGAAATAAACGCTTATGTTCACCTGCGGAATGGAACAACTGTTCCGTGACGTTGAGTTACCTGTAAAATTATTTGATATATCGTATGGGATCACACCATCTGGCCATAATCGTTCTTTGCGCGCTGTTGCTGCTCGAATTTTTCTTCTGAAAATCACTGATAAAAATTTTAGAAAATTTAACATATTTTCAATTCATCAGTTGCTATGTACTAAAACTTTAAATCAATTGAAAAAGTTCATACAAAAAAAACCTAAATTGGGATCTATTTCGATTCATTGTTTCCTTGCTAATCTCAGGAAATCCTATGAATGATACTGATGATGATGATGATAATGCTGATGATGATGATGCTGTTGATAACCATTGAAAGAAGTAATTTTGATGTTGTTGATTCCGATAATATTGCCATGATAATTCCGGTTCAATATATCGTTGTATTGTTGATGTAAGAAGGGAAAGAAATAAAACAAGTGAAAATGATAGCATGATAAAGGTCTAGACGGAGGTTGATCAGGTCTAACAAGAACTTAATTGGCACATTAATTTCTCTTTTTTTCCTTCCCTTTTTTTTTTTTTTTTTGGATTTCTCGAATTAAAAGCGATAGTGTAATAATTTCTTCGAGCAAATTAAACCCGATCGAAGAATGACGATATGGACAGGCGGTAAAAAAAAAAGGAGCAAGAAATACGTGGATTTCAAGATGGTATACGTGATAAATGAAGAGATGAAGAATTGGAATGGATCGGTTGAAACAAGATTGAAAGAATAAAGATTTGAACACTGAGCTTGAATACTTTCTAAACCTCACCAAGGAACACCTCAACTCCTCCTTTGCAGAAGAAGAAGAAGAAGAAGCATAAGGAGCAAATTCATCTTTCATCTTTCCCTCTCTTCAACTCACCATAATTATTCCCATCTCATCTCAACATTTCCTAATTCCTTTACTTATCCCACTTAAGCATTTATTCCCTTTCATTGGCCGGAAATTCCGAGAAACTTCGTAATATCAATTGTACGATTCAATCATTTTTGTCATTTTGAATTGTTTTGATGTGCAATCAATAATTCCGATATTGTAGTCCAGGTCATGCGCCAATAAAGGCGCATTCTCATGTACTAATAATTGCGCCTTCTTATAGATCAAAACTCTATCATTGTCCTCTCTCTATAATTAAGAGCAGTCCTGCTGAGTACGGGATCATTTTTAAGGGTTGTTATCATAAGGGCGATTTAATAGATCAGGATTGTTTTAGTTTCTCTTCCTTCTGGATTCTGATATTATCATTAGAAATTGTTTTGTTGATATGACTGATTTCATTTTCGTATTTTTAAAGTTTCGTAATAGACCGTTTAATTACTCAAGTTTGAGGTTGTGCCAGAAGCAAATTTCTCGACAAATTTTATTGTTATCGCTGCAGCAGAATCCAAGTTTGAGATTCGTTCCTGCAACAAATCAATTTTTCCTACATTCATAGAATCAAAACTATCTATCTTTCATCATAGTATCAGTTTAACACTTCATATCAGAAATTTATTTCATTAAATTTTTATCTCGAGGGAATTTTTTTAATGGAATAAATGATATATTACATTTAACTTTAAATTTTTAATATTTTCATTTATTAAAAATGAATTTGAATGCTCAAGTTAAAGTTTTCAATGAATAAATAAATACTACGACAATGATTAATTACTTCACGAAATTTACTGGAGGAATTTTTAACAGAATAAAAAAATATTACATTTAATTTTAGATTTTTAATAAAAATTAATTCGAAACTCAACTTTTATCAAATACTATAATAATGGATTGTTTCATGATATTTACGTTCGATAATTTTTTACGAAATGAAAAGACATTACACTCAAATTTAAAATTTTAATATTTTCATTCATCAAAAATTAATTTGAATACTTAAATTCTTAACTGTTATGTAATAATGATTCGAAACAAATCTGGAAATTAACAAAGTTGATTACTTACTCATCACCAAATGTTCGGCGAAAATACATTGATTTAACAATTAATTCTTTCCATTCCTTCATCTTCTCTCGACTTATCGAAATGTTCTTTGATTTTTTAATCTTCTTCTCTTCATTAAATTTTACAATTGTAACATTATTAAAATGGCAATTATTGGAATTACTGTAAAGAACTTTTATTTTCAGGTATTTTCGGATGTTCTTATAGAATTTAAGATGTACCAAAATATCATTTTGTATTTGTTTTATTTGAAGATATACTTTAAAAAAAACAAAAAAAAAAAAGGAACAGCAAAGAAAAAAGAATTAGTATCAGTGAAGAAATTATTATTAATAATATGAAGCAAATGGAGTTATATACCAAATTCAAAGATAAAAGCATAACTTTTCATACAAAAGCAAGGAAACTAAGAAAAAATTAATAAGAATGCTTGTAATAAAACTGGAATTTTAGGTAATAAAATTGGGGAATCAAGAATCAAAATGATATTGAAATAAGAATTTAAGAATGATACTTTCTTTCCACTTAATTCTAACCTCTTTTTACATTTGCCTTACTAAATAGTGATATATTAAATGATTATCTTCAAGAAATGGAGAGGAAGAGAAAAACATGAATCATTTATCCGGATTTTGCCTCAATGATTCAGAACAGGATATCCAAGAAAAAAGATCAAAGATCTTGGCTTATGGGATAATTGATTGTCTAATATTTATTTCCGAATATTTAGCTTAATAATGATGTATGTAGTAGAAAAATATTTGATCAGGAGATAGCATAAATTATATTGCAACAGATAAATCACAAGCCAAGTTATTTGGCCTCATTTAATGGCCAGTTAAAAGATAGTTTGAAGATCGTTTGATGAGATTGTAACTTATCGTTAGGTGAGATCAATATTATTTGTGATTGTAACTTGCTATTTGATGAGATTAATCTTATATAGAATAGAAATATATATATTTATATAATTGAAAAAAAAAAAAAAAAAAGATAATTAAGTAGGAGCACCAAACAAACAATACATATAATACAGCAGTTATTGTAAGATCTTTAAGAATAAGCTATTTCAAAATTTATTTTTAATTTCATTTCAATTCAAACTAACTATTACTAAGAAGAGAGTTTCCTCATCTAAAGATAAAGTACCAAAGATGAATGATAGTCGAAACACATAAGTATGTTGAAAATATAAAAAAACACGAATAATGAGTAATAAAATTTGTTAAATTTCTAGTATAAATTTAGCAAATAAAAAACACATGTACATAATGGAAAAAAAAGACTTTCTAAAAAAAAGAACTATTAAGTTGCAGTAAAAAATAAAAAAGTAAAATGAACAAGATGATATACAAAAATTTGTGGTCATAGATTTGAATGATTATCAATTTTTTATTCGCATAAGTTTTTATCATGCAGAACATAAATTTGCTTATCAATTTCATGAATATATGGTAACAACTTCGGTGCCAGTACCTCTTACCAATAAAATCCTTTGTAAGCCTTCCGTTAATGCTTCAATAAATTCCATATCTGTAAAGCAACATTTCATGCATTATCAAAAGTATCATTTAATTATCAGTTAGTATCAGTAAAAACAAATTCATTTCCGACTGCTAAGCAATACAATTAAAGCAAAAGCTATTTTATTTATTCGTACTAATAGCTAAGTTTTAATTAGCTGACTTTGATTAACCAAACATGCAACTAATAATATTTTCAAGGGAAAATTTTGAATTCGTAACATTTCAACATTATCCATCTTTTGCCATCATGATAAGGTAGATCAGTAGGTTAATCAAATTTCATGAGAGAAAATTGCTACATTTTATAGAAAATTTGTTGGTAAAAAAAAAACTTTCTTTCTGTCTAAAATTTTAATTATAAAACAAAACTGCATTAATGAGAATTAATATGTTTTCTTAAAACAACCCACTATGAAGGATGAAGATGACATTTCATTTTCCGAACAATACAACCGAACATACGTCAATCCTCGAGAAAACAGACTTTTAATTTACTAATATATTCTATTTAACCTGTTAGCTAAGCTATAATTGTTAAATATCTTAATTTTTCGGCAAGTTTTTTGAGAAAAAAAAAATTTAGAGAACTAACAATACTGTCCGCTTCCAAGCTCCGGTGGTCCAGGTAAATTAACGATGACAAGTTGCGCATCCGGACTTTTCTGTCGCATCAATTCGTTTAGCTTCACAGCAGTATGCATTTTTCTTACATTAAAATTTTTCCGCATCACACCATAGCTATTATTTTTGATCGAAATATTACTTGATTTCTCATCAGTAGTCAGACTGATTGGTGATAATAATTTATTATCAGACTTTCCCGTACTTTTCGGTAAATCTTTTGCATCATTTTTATTCAATGTCTGAAAAAGTCAGATGATTTATCATAGTTTATCATACTATGATAGAAAAGTTATAATAGTTATTACAGTGTGATATTAATAAATAGTGTTTGGGATGAAACATTAGATAGAATAATCATTTTCTCCGAAAGTTAAAGTTGTCGGAAATAATTTTAAACGTGGCTATAGAAAATGGAGAAATAATTTTAGGGAAGTAAGAAGTGAGGTAATGTTCGATGCGAAACAATTGATTAAATGATATCTGCTATCAGAACTTAGAAGATATGAAATTATCAATTAATAGCTGGATGAAATAGTACAATATTATCTTCGCTGAAGTGAACATGAGATTGTTCGCTTCTGTTGAGTGTTGTAATTTCTGTTAATTCACCTTCTTCCATTATCACCTCTACTGGCTTAGGTTTCTCCGTCTGCAAAATATTCAATCAATCCTTGATAATTATATAGATTAAAAATATATCCAATTATTCAAAAAAAAAAAAAGAATTTAAACTATTTCCATTGAAATTGTAAACATTATATAAATTGCATGCAAAAAGTTACGCAACAAATTCATCTTCAACATTTATTATCATCATTTCTTTCTTTTTTTTTTCTTTTTTTTCGCATTTTTCAAACGAATTGAAATTTAGCAAAAAACCTTGACATGCAACGATTGATCCTCTTCAGTGATACGAGATAATTTCCTTTCACGAGCCGCTTCAACAACAGCTGACTGAATATCCAATTTTCGTTCACTAACTTGCATATCTTTTAGCAATCGTACCCTTTCTTCCATCTTCATTGTTCTTTCATATGTATATTCCGAAATATCCGAATCTGGCTAAAAAAAAAAAAGAAAGAAAAAAAAGAGAAATGAAAAACAAATTGATAAAATTTACATGAACAAAAAAAAAAAAAAAAAAATGGGAAATTGAAAAATTGAAATATTTTGAAATTAATAAAAATTATACTGGATTCTAAAGATTTAGTTCTATACAGACAAATTAGTAATTAGGAAATATATCTAAAGGTTGAATAAAAAAAAAAAAAAAAAACCCCTAATTTATTATTATTATATCAGTACGAGTTATGCTGGTTATTTAATATATCACATTTTCTAATTATGACATGATAAATATATTTGATTGATAACGCATAAGATGCATATATTATCAGCTATCGCTATTATTATTCCGTTTTATTGATTTGTTATCAAAATTACTGATCCGTTATTATGATTGAATAAAATGAAAAAAAAAAAAAAGTTTTAAATATGAACCAATTCAATGACGAAAACTTGAGCTTCAATTCGTAAATGATATAAAAATATTTCCAAATCTTTCTTCATATTGAATGTATTATCATCCATGTGAGCAATTGTAAAAAGTCTTAGACGTGTGTTACGCCAAGTTTTATTTTGCTTCAAAAGAAAGGGTAAAAGCATCAATAAACCACCATCATGTACAATCCACCAAACATCCAAATAGCCATATATCTAAAAAAAAAAACTTGAATTTCCCTTCAGTGATTGATAATTTGGATAAAATTAATCAGAAAATTTGGCATATTATTTTAAAATTATATAAAATGTAAGCATTTAAAGATATCTTTTTGCAAATTTTTCCATCAAATAAATCTCACATTCCATCCAGGAAAATGGAATAAAATGTAGATAAGAGAAAATTCGCAAATAATGTAGCATTCAAATGAAATATACATACTTTAACTTGTGAAGATGGAAATATTTTGACATTTTTTGGCACCAAAATTGCACAATCTGCAGCGTCAGCTGCACGCAACGTACTGACGAAACGTTGACAAACACTAATTTCATGCGATGTAGCCCATTCCTCAGGCCATGCGACAACAACCGTATTATGTCGTAAGCCACCCAAACCGGATGTCTACAATAACTTTTTTGGGCAATTTCCGGAAAGTTGTATAATTCCCGGAAATTGTCAAAAATTTCATTAATTAAATACTGAGAAAAAAATGTATGGTAATGTACATAGTTTAACTATTAAATTTATAAGAGTTGATGAGAAATATTTCAAACCTGAACAAGACAGTTTATTCCTTCGATAATATTATTTACCATTAATATATCATAAAATCCATGTATTTTATGTAACTTAATCTGTTGATCCATTTCCTAGGGAAAAAGTGATTCTTTTTTTTTTCTTTTGATTTCAAATAATTACATATAAATTAAATGAAATTGATTAAAATTTTACTGAAATTTTCGAGAAATTTTTGAAAAAAATCTTTTTTTCTTTTGTCATAAATTAAAAAGATAGATAGGACAAATATGTATTTTTTTTTTTAATTAACGTCGTAATTTCGTTTCAATTCCTCTTTTTTTTTTTGAAAAAAAATTGTAACTTGTTGAAATTTAAATTTAAAATATTATAACTTACATTTCGAGCAATTTCAACAGCATCAGCATGTTTAATAAAATTACCCTCAATGCATTTAGCAATTAGAGTAAGACCTTTGCCAGCTTTTAATTGTGACACAAATGCAAATAATCCATTTTCGCTTTCTTTCGAATCAGGCGCAATGACAAGTAATTGAGGACGCCAATTCTATTGAAATTTTCATAATTTTCAATTTTTTTTTTTTTTTAATAAATAAGAAAAAGAAGGAAAAAATTTACCTTTAAATGGTGTAAGAAAAGAGTATTTTCTGATTTTATTATCGATTTTCATCTCTTATTTTTTCTTATATTTTTAAAAAATTTCCTCAGAAAGTTAGGAAAAAAGGAAAGAGGACACTAAAAAATGAGCCTCATTTCAAAGCTTTTCTGCTAACATATAATAGCGGGAAATGATGTATTGAAATTCCTTCCAGGAAAAAAACTTCAACTGCACTTTTTTTTCTTTTTTTTTTTTTTTTTTAAAGAAGTTACAGCAAAAAAAAAAAAAAGTTAATATATTTGAATCATTAATAAAAGATTTATTCGTCAAATTTTATTCTTTATTTTTTATTTTTTATTTTTGAAATAAAAAAAATTTGTTGTTGGGCAAAAAAAATTTGATTTCTGCTAACTTGCTATTTTAGTTGATACAAAAAAATAATTTTTAAAATTAGATGAATAAATTTTAAGAAATGAATGTGAAGTATAGATTAAACATAATTAAGTAAAAAATTATTCAAGTATAAATTAATTACCTTTGTATGTTGTGGACGATTTTCAACATTAAGAAGAGCAAAGCGTGCAGCTGAAAGTTTTAAACCACGTAATCCGTCACCCCATTCTTTTTCCGCTCCGGCATATTCGATATACTGTAAAGAGTAGTAAGTAATCAAATGTTACTTGTAATTTGTTTTATTTCTCTAATTATTCGAAATTTAATATTAATTAAATGTGAATTTTAACCGATTATATTTAGTAATCCATTAGTGGTAAGAATAAATTTTAATACATGACTGTGCTTGATCATCTATAATTTAAAAATATTTCCAAAGAGAGAAATATGTCACATCAAATGATTAGAAAAATTATGAATTTAACCCATCTTAAACTAATTAATAGTAATAATATACTTGATAATAAAAAATACTGATTAATAGACGAAATTTAATCAAAAAAAATCTTCTATTATTAAAATTATCAAATAAATTAATATTACTAAAATTAATTACTTTATAAACCGCAACTCCAATGATAATTGCAATAAGAGCATAATGCCAGGCTGAAATAAACATTACAGCAATGCACAAAATTGAGCCAAGTAATGACAATGACCAATGAAAGTAACGAAATAACGGGCGCCAGCCAGGAGCACGAAGAATACTTTGTAAGGCACATGCCGTATTAACGCCTAAATAGCACATCAGGAAAAACCTGAAATTAAAATTTGGATGAAAATATAATTTTCGGTTAAAATAAATATTTATATCATTTATGTTTTCTTTTTTTTGTTTTTTCAAAAAATAACTTTTGTAGAGGGAAATTTTCAAAATTTATTTTGAAATTATTTTGCTTAAATTTAGAATTCTTTTGATTGTTCTAATTAAACAGCTTGAAATTTGCTACTTGTAATATTATGAATAAAAGAAAGAAATATTATCGATTAAATTTGAAATATATACGTTTAATATATTTTAATGATTGATATGAAACCAATTAATCACATCAAAACAAACTTACTGAGTGATAAGAGCAGTGATATTCTCGATAACTGCAATCAATATGCCACATTCACAGATTAATAAAGTAAGTAAGATTGCGAGAATCGGTTCACCTCTTGAATCCATTTGTTGAAATCGTGATAAAAATGGTATCACATCATCACTAGCAATTGCTTGCAAAAGTCGTGGTGCACCGGTTAATGATTGCATACCTGCACCAACTGTTGATAAGAAACATCCAATCTAAAATTAGATTAAAAAATTATCAGATCGTAAAATTTTTAAGAAGAAAAATGTTAATTTCACAAGTTTCCGTCTTTTTTTTTTTTTTTTTTTTTTTTTTTGATCATATAAAAAACAATAAAAAAAAAAATGACTGATAAAATTTCGCAAAATTATAAAATCTTTTTATTGTTGATTTAAAAATTAAAAATATTCTGAAAAAAATTTTATTATCAAAATTTATAAGAAAAAAAAAACAGCTCTGAAAGAGAGAGAGAGAGAGAGAGAGAGAGAGAGAGGAAAAAAATAAACGAAAGTAAGTAAACAACTAACAAGAATAACTGTTGGATAGGGTACAGCAAGTTCAGCAATTACTAATTTACTCATTGCTGATTGGCCAAATTTATCACGAATAAACATTTCCGAAACAGATGCTCCAAATAAAATTACACCACTTAGATCTGGAAAAAATAAAATGAATTAACCATAACAAGCAAATTTCATCTTATGGTACTCTATTTAAGTATAACATTTCAGGTCATTGCTAGGATTAATAATAATTGTTCAAATTATTTGATGCCATATTTTTTTCTATCGATTAATGTTAGAAAAATATAGTTTCATACACCGAATAAGGCCATAAATTGGCTACAGAAAAAATGATGGCATCTGTTGTTCGAATTATTTTGCATTAGTTAATATATTCAAGATATAATTACCAATTATTCGAAAATTTCAGTAATATATTCTGTCATATTACGATATTATCCATCTATTATCATCATATCAATTATAAATGATGCGATGAAAAAGCGGGATTTTGTTTAGTAGAAGTAAAATTATAAACAAAAAAAAAAAGAGCAAAAATTTGATGGAAATTTTAATTTTTTTTGTATCTAAATCAATAAAAAGGACAAATAAATGTAAAGGCAATAAAAATTAAATAATAATTGCACACTTTTGATGATAATTTAAAGTGAATATTAAATGTTATAAAATGATTAATAATTATTTTCAGTCCCTAAAATGCTGCATATTTTTTGTCCTTTTCTTTTTTTTAACTTTAACTAGTTCCAATACCAATAAGTAAATAAATATTAAACGATTAATGATGTATTTGTTTATATGATTACAAAC
The DNA here is from genome assembly GCA_000499405.2 of Onchocerca volvulus. Classification (NCBI taxonomy): domain Eukaryota; kingdom Metazoa; phylum Nematoda; class Chromadorea; order Rhabditida; family Onchocercidae; genus Onchocerca; species Onchocerca volvulus. Next base: position 1,890,424 of record HG738138.1, read on the forward strand.
TGAATCACACTGTTATCAAATTTCGTTGTATAATTTTCGGATAGAAAAATTCTTTGAACAAAAAGAGATATTTTTGCAATGATACTACCTTTTTCTTACGTTTATTTTTACAATCATTATTATCATTATTATCATCACCATTATTATTGTTACTGTTATCATTGTTATTATTCTAAATTACTATCACTATCAGCATGTTTGTTGTATCAGGATATTTGCAATGATATCATCTTTTTCTTACGTTTATTTTTACAATCATTATTATCATTATTATCATCACCATTATTAATGTTACTATTATCATTGTTATTCTAAATTACTATCATTATCAGCATTCTTTTTGTATCAGGATATAAAATAAAATAACCATGATCCATCTTTGATAAGTTAGCCTAATGCTATATTCCGCCACTTTAATTTCAAAAGTAGAAAAAAAAAAACTAACAGACAACTGTGGTAGTAACTTGTGCACCAAGTGTACCAAGTGGTATTGAACGTGATGCATCTTTTAAATTTCCGGAACGATTTGAACCAGCCATTATTCCTATAAATTGGCAAATTTCTTTTAAATTCACGAATTGATTTTGTTTTCAAAAAATTTAACTTCGCAAAAATTACAAAAACATCTTATGACAGTACAATGCATATACTAACTTTGGGATTTGTTTATTAATTTCTACGATAATAATGCCATCATACATATAATTTTTGATTTAATTAATTCAAATTCTAATGCAAATTTTGAAAGCAAAAAACCTGTAGCAGATGGAAAAAAGACACCAATCAATATCATGAATGAAGTTGCTTGATTAATGTAAATATAAAATCCTTCGTTATTATTTTGATCGGATTTCTCATGCGTAGACTTTTTCTAAAAGTTTAAAGTTTTAATTTTAGAAAAATTTTAAATTATTTACAAAATTTTTGATTGAATCTCTTCTTATCTTTACATAAAAACTGTCGCTTCATTTTTTTTAAATGAGTTCGTCATTTTTAAAAACTTCTAATTGAAACTTTTTTTATAGATGATATGAAATAAATGAATGAATGAGTAACCTTGGTAAGTATATCACCCGGTTGCAGATATTTGCTCCATAAATTATCAAAAAATACACCACTTGCAATGCCTGGTAAAGCTATCTGTAAAGTTTCATTTTTATTTTTATCAATTTGTTATCGATTTTTTTTTTTTTTTTTTGACACAATTTGGCATTTTTTTCATTACAATGTGCAAAATGCTTATATGAAGCTTGACGAGAAGGATGGAAGAAGCATCGAAGCATGATGGAAAGATGATGTAATTCATCGGAATGTGATGGAAAAGTTTCAAAAAGCGAGAAGAAAAAAAAAGCAACTGTTAAATTATTGATTGGCAAAAATTGATTGAATCAACATGCTTGAAAATTTCATAATTGCAACTTGGATCGAGATTATGACTAATGTTTCTGTTTTTTTTCTCGAAATTTATAAAAAAGACAGTTGTACATATTATGCTAATTATTCAACAACACAAAGATGGTTATAAAAAATTAGGCAAAACTATTTCAGTAATTTGATTTTAAATATAAGATACAGATATTTCATTGAATGATTAAAACTTTCAGCTCAATTATTTAATGATTAATTTGTTAAAATGATTTAATTACTATCACCTCTTCCCGAATTGCTGGTTGTCCAATTTTCCTCTTCCAATTTTGTATCCTGGCCATACGTTTGTAATATGCATCACAAGACATCGAATTATTTATCATTTTACAAAAAAGTGGTTGCAATCCAGTAGCTGTGCAATTAGGCACATAGTTATATTGCTCAGAAAATGAAACCAAATCAACCGGACGATCACCAACCATACAAAACCTGAAAAAATTTTTCGAAAATGGAAAAAAAGAAAAAAAGAGGATAAATTAATATGAATTCAGTAATTAGCTTGAACTAATCAATAATTCCAATGTTAAATGATTAAAAAATGATACTGATTTCTTAATTGACTAGTTAAACCAAATGTTACTAATTAAAAATTAATTTATGATTTATATCATTTTACTATTTCAACTATCATTCTGTTATTGTCGAATTTTCATATTTAATTTAAATTTCGTTTTAATTCAACAAAAAAAAAGAAAAAAAAACTTCAAATAAGTTGGAAAACTTGAGTAAATTGAAGTCAACTAATTAATAAACGATCATAAAATTGCATTATTAATAGCTTTTTTTTTTTTTCTTTTTTTTCTACACCAACTAAATGTTTGTCAAGTTAAAAAGATAAAAAAAAAAAAAAAAAAAGAACGAAATGAAAGTGCAATTTTCAAATAACATCGCATAAAATTCTTTGCATATATATTAAAAATACATTGTATTCGTTATTAATTTTTAATCAATAATAAATTATTTTAACGTTTCTTTTCGTTCCATAATTTTTTGATTTATAATTTTGTTGTCATAAAATCCATGTAAATATTATTATTATTATTTCTAAAATTTTTTACTTGAGGCTATCAGATCCATGAAATTTTAAAAATGCTCCAATGAATGTGCAAAGTATACATGTTAATACGACAAGTACAGCTGGTAAAGCGAACTTATTAACTACCTGAAATAAAAGATGAGAAATGATTTCATTGATTCTTTTTTTTTTTGGATTTATGATGATACAGAAAAAGTGTCAATTGTCATATTTTTATAATCTATATACAAAATTTACATGACAATTTCAAATTATCTAATGTTAACGGAAAATATTTTATTAAAATTAAGTTTTGAAAAGAAAGAAATCAATCAACCTTTACTCCAGCAAGAACAATCAATCCTAGTATAAGCAATAAACCGGTACCCAAAACTCGAAAACAGTTATAAATATCGTCAAAAATTTTTGCTTCAGGCACAAGATATAACTGAAATCAAAATTAAAATAAATAAATATGTATTCATTCAAATTTTTAAGAAGAAAAAAAAAAGATTTTTCGGAAGAAAATTTAGAGAAAAAAGAAAGAAAGCAAGCAAACATTTTATTTTTTATGAAAAATAACATTCAAAATAAGCATTTAGTTGACAAAAAAAAAAAAAAAAAAAAAAAAAAAAAAAACAAAAAAAACCACAAAAAAAAAAAAAAAAAAAAAAAAAAAAAAAAAAAAACATCCAAAGAATCGACCAAAATAACTTTTAATAGCATAATTGTATTGATTTATAAAACAATAATTGCTAGAAATATGCATTTTGAAAAGCAACAAATTACTATGATTATCAGAATTATCCTGCATTTTTTAATGACGAAACTTGTCCCGATGATCATATCATTTGCAATTATCAGATCAGATCATGTACAGATGATGATCACATCATCTCTCATAAGTATACGGCTTAATGATGACCTTTTCAAAAAGGTTCACGCTTCCAGCCTCAAATTGTTTTTTTTAATCTATGCAATAAATTAAGCTATTCTTTGATTCGAATTGTTTTGGCCTTTGTCGGGCAACATATAACAACAACAACAATATTTTCTCGGCTTACCTGAAACTTTCCCGAGTACATCCTATCATATTTTTGCTATCAAACCGTTTCCTTTTGAGCACTACTATGATTTTTAAGATATTTCGATTAAATTTCAATTAGAATATTTAAAATTAATAACTTACAATTAATATCTCAATGGCACCAGTGATGTACATTGAAGCAGCAACCGTGGTACCCAAATAAAAAAGTATACCAACAGCACCGCCAAGTTCTGGTCCAAGATTACGAGAAATCATATAATACGGTCCACCACCCGGTACGACACCATTCGTTGCTATTGCTGATAATGATATTGATGTAAGAAACGTCTGCAATATACATATACATATTATTACAATTATCACTGATTATTTATCATTATAATTTATTACTGAAAATAAAATTACAAAAAATTTTCATATAAATTTATAAAATTTCCCGATTCAAATTTTATGATATAAAATAAATATGACGAAAAATTAATCAAAGTGTATGTGATATGTAATATTTAAATATATATTTCAAATTCAAATACAAATATATTTAGGAGAAAAAAAAAAACAAATCTTACCACAGAGCAACAAATAAAAACAACAAAAAATGCTTCTACAATACCAGCAGTTCCTATAATCCATGTTAAACGAATAAAAAATAATACGCCAAAAATATTTTGCATGCATGGTAGATAAACACCCATAATTGTACCCATTTGTGCCTAAAAAAAAAATTTATCGCAATTTAATTAAATTATCGAATATCAATTTGGATGAAATGTAAAATTTGATTAGATTTATGATTAATTAATTCAATAACTTATAAAAGGTTTAGTGATACAAATTTTCTCTTCTTCATGATAAATTTTTTTGTGAATTTTCAAATATTTAATATTCGATCTTTTTGAAACAAATCAATTTATCCAATGATAATAGAGTAAAACTATACGAAAATATCAAAATGAGCTTTAAATATACTATTATTCTGCCTTTCTTTCTCATTTGCTCTTCTGAATCAACTTTTTATCAATTTTTATTAACGAAATTAATGAAAATTGAGCATTTGAATAATTGGTAACACCTAATTTTGAAAAAAAATTTTTTTTTTGAAATACATAATTCTTGCTGAATTTCATCAATCAATTTTTTACATTTTTACTTTTTTTTTTTTTTTTTTGAAAGATTTGAATAATCATAAACCTTCTTTTTGCTTTTTTGAGCAAATTCCAATTCCGAAGAATTTGGTATAACTGCATTATATAAAGATAAGGATCGTAACATTTGGCCAATTTTTTGTCCTTGAGTATGATATTCATCCTGAAATTTTTGCTAAAATTTTATTTAAATATTAAAAAAGAAAAAAAAAAGAATTTCGCATCAAATGTTTATATAATGATATCAATTTCATTCTTAAATTAATGGAAAATTTTCGACAACATTATATGATTTTTCAAATAAATTGTGAAATCATTTTATCTTTAAAGGTAGAGTTATTGGTATTAATTTTAAATTCTACTGTTGAAAACTTAAAAATTTTCACTCTTTTCTTGCCTATTAATCATCATACTAATTGTTTCATGAGAAATCAATGATGACATTTTCAAAAAGCTTTTAAATCGAAAGAAAAAAAAAATTAAATTAAATTAACCTCATATAGTGCAAGAGTTGGACTGTGTTCAGCACATAACGAGATTGTTTCAATACCTCCATCTCCTGAAATTGATGAAAAATTTAATTATTTTTGATTAAAATCCGTTAGATATCTAGATTTGGTTACTAACAACTAAAATCCCTCACTAAATTAAATTAAATTATACTGAAAATTATACTAAAAATAAATTGTTACCAAAAATTTATATGAAACACAGTATAAATTATTGTAAAATTTTAAAAAAGTATATATAAAGCTAAGAAATATTAAAATTAAAATAATTTATCAATTGTAAAAGAAAAAACTATGTTCGTAATTTAATCACATCATTTCCCTCATTATCTTCAAGTTTCATATTACAGTTGAATTTGAATATTTTGAAATTGAGTGTACATAGTCTATCATTATTCTGAGTACAACTTTTAATTCTCAAAAAAAAAAAAAAAAAGTCATTTCTATCCAGAGTTTAAAAGCAAAGTAACGATAAACTCTTACTATAATTAGGTAAAAATAATTAATAAAAACAGTTTAGTAAAAAAGTTTTTCCCAGATTAATTACTCATTAAATCATCATTAGTAAATATTTCTAAATCAAAATACGAATTATTTTAATACATTACAATAAATTTTGAAAAATACATATTTTTAATAATGCATCAATATGAAAGATGGCTTATCAAGTTAAGTTGAAACATTTTTCATAAAACTTTGTTAAAAAGATAGATGTAAATTTTTAGGATGTAATTATGTAAACTTTTAAATAATCAAATTTGCAAATTTGCCAGAAATTAGAAAATGAAAAAAAGAAAAAAAAAACGAAACAAGTTAGAAAGGTTGGATGGATTCTAAATAATTGAATATGCACATAAATTTGACATGAAATTAGATGAAGAAAAACTGAAACAAATTAGAAAAATTGGATGAATTCTAAAATATTTTATTCAATTAAAATAACGGAAAAGTGCAAAAAAAAAAAAAAAAAAAAAAAGGAAATTGGAAGCTATCAATTTTTCATTGTATCAACAAAAATACATATTTTAGCATGTAATAAAATTGTTAGTGTAGGATTTTTTCACTTTTTTTTTCTAAGTTTGAAAAATGAAAAAAAAAAGAGAATTAAGGGATAGTTAATAAAGATAATAAGACAGAGAAAGTTTTTTCCGCTTTTTTTTTTTTTTTTTATATACAAATTGCACTTATAATCCCATTTTTAAATTTATTATTCGCTTCTTTTAGTCATCCTTTTCATTTTCTCAACATATTTATTTATTAAATATTGATTGCAAACGTTACGATATGATTAAATAAATTGGCAGAAGAAAAAAAAAAAAAAAGGAAGCGCAAGTCAATACATTTATTTCATTTTATTTAATAAACTTTGATCTGATCATTTTAAAAATTGTTCAGTCAATCTTTTTTTTTTTTTTTTCAATATCAGGAATGCATCGGAAGGTTACCTGATATTAATTATTGCTTTATTTTAATGCACAATATTGGCAAATCAAATTAACTGTAAATAATTTCAATTAATTTGAAGAAGAGAATTTGAGTGAAAAAAATAAAAATTATTTTTTGTCAAATTACAATAGTTTTTAATTTTTCACAAATTTAATGAGAAATTTTCTCGAAAAAAAAAATAATTTATAACTTTAAGCATGTTTTACAGACTTTTCAATTTCCGTATAATCCGCTGATTGTTATCATCGCCATATTTGTCGAATTCTTCATTTCTTATCGGCATATTAATGCGAGTTCAATTTTCGAAATACAATTATTTGCAACTTTTCTTTCGACATGACGAAGTTTGCAGCATGCATAAATCGCATGTAATGCGTCATAACGTTTTGCAGTTTAGCAATTTCTATGTTAGATGATGATTGCATGTTTATATTGGATGACTGCTTGTTGATTGAAATATTAAATTGGTTGAAATTAATAAAATAAAGTTATGCATGATAAATGGTGCGAAGAATATTTTGAATAACGCGCTAATTTTGAAAGATATTGAAAAATTGGAAAATTAATTCCAGAAAAATGCAAATCATATAAATAAAATTTACTTTTGGTATGACAAAATGAAATTATATGTTAAACGAATAAATGCTACGATGCAATATTCCTATTTTCAAATATTTTCAAACTTATATTTATCCTAACTTTTCATTCATTCCCTAATTTTAAGCAAAGAGAAAAAGACAATTAGCAAATTAATCTACTAATTAATATTCGAATTAATCGTACAAATCTATTTATAAAGTAACTAAAATTGAAAGGCAGCATAATTTTTTCATCATTTCTTATTGGCTTCTCATCAAATTTTATTACTTAACATTTTGAAATAAGGCAGAGAAAAAAAAAATTTCAATCTAATAATGCAAAAAAAAAAAAAAAAAAAAAATCATCTATATGCAGCTGTAGAGAAATTTCCATTAAAAATCTCGTAATTCAAAAACAAAAATATATCATAATATGATTGATCTAATTAAATATAATCAGTAATTAACGATTATTAAAATTTAGTAAAAAAAAAACTATTTTAAAAGCTTACAAATTCGAGAATTAATTAAGAATGATTATTAGATTATTCAATTTTATTTTTTGTTATAAATTAAAATTCAAAAACTTCCAGAAATGTTTACATTTCTAACAAATATTTAGCATCACCTTACTTTTTTACCTTCTTTCCTTTTATTCAGGGTTGAATTTCTTATTCAACAACATATTTTTAAACGAACGAAAAAAAAAAAAAGAGAAGAAAAGGACACGAAATATAGATTCTTAACAAAGACAACATCTGTTCGGAGAAAAAATAAAGTCTGCGTTTTCTATATTTAGTGATAGAAAAAAGTAAATTGTACATTTCTTTCGAAATCTAAGACTTTAAAAATTTTCTATTTTTTTATTCTAAATTTTATATTTCATCATCAAACAAGTATATCGAGATTTGGCGGGAATAAAAAAGTAACAAAAATGCTATTTATCTTTTTATTTATTATTTACATCGATAATTACTAAAGTTTTGGAATTTAGGATGAAAAAGTTCAATATTGAAGTTCCATAAATTTCGTCGTATTAGTTAGCATGTTTCTGGTGGATAAAATCATAAGTGAAAAACTGTAACTACTTTTATTCAAATTGGATAAGGATTTAATTTGAAGAAATATGAAATCATCGTTGCTTTTCGAGAAGTTTCGTTTGGCAAAGGAAAAAAATTCTTTTTTTTCCCGTCTGGTATTTGTCTAGCATTTTTACATTGATCTGAATTTTGCTCTGTTACAGATAAATAATGACAGTTTAAAAATTGGCGAAAAATTTCATAAATATTTGAACCAAAAAAAAAAGAAAAAAAGAAAAACGAATGAATTAAAATAAACTTCCTGTAATGAAGTATGCAAATTAAAATGAATAAATATTAAAATAAACATTCTACATAAAGTATGCATTCAATAGTTAATATTTTCCAGACGAATAATATTAATGTCATTCATTTCAAACAAAACTAATAAATATATTCGTGTGCAAAATGAAAATGAAAAAAAAAAAGAGAAAATTTCCAAAATTTTCATGATGAAATGTAAGCAAATTTTTTTGATTAAAATATTTACATTATCACTTATTTGCTTTATCAAATTATTCTCAATTCTTTTTTCGGAGAAATAATTATTAGTAATCAGTGTGTATGAAAAATTATAAAACAAAAAAAAAAAAAAAAAATGAGAAATGACAATAAGTAGGATGGGACTGTCTGATTTTTAAAACCTTTTTCATTCATCATTTTCTTCCTTTCTTCTTTTTTTTTTTTCTACTTTTTTAGGCATTCTTGGTAGATTGATTCTTTTTCAAAAAAAAAAAAAAAAAAAGAAAAAATTGACTGGAATTAACTTTTTATATTTTTTGATTTATTGGCTGCTTACAAACGAATAAGACGAGCATCAATTATTCCCACTGATTAATTAAAAGGAAATTTCTCCTTTAATCCTTAGTTTTTCCACTTTAAAAAATTGAAAATATGCCCCATGGGGGAAAAAAAAAGGAAAAAAGAAAAAGTTGACTTTTTTGGAAGAAAAATTAAGCAAAAATGCAAAAAAGAAAAAAAAATTCCTTTTTAATGTGGAAAACTTTTAATATTAGAATAGAAAAGTCAAGAGATTTTCGAAATACGGCCATATATGATTTATGCAATTTTTGAATAAATATTCTGAGATTCAAATGAATATTTCCAATGTTTTCCGGTAATTTTTTTCGCAAAACACTAACCAATGCAAAAAAAAAAGAAAAAAAAAGAACATCAAATATTAATTAATACTTGAATTTCCAATTTAACATTTCTAAAAAAAAAAAAAAAAAAAATGAATTTTAATAGCTAAAACCTGAGAGCAATTTTTTGCAGAATTTTTCAAACTTCTTGTTAATCAAATTTAACACTGGATACATTTTATAATAAAATTTTATAATAAAATAATTATAATATTACAACAATCCATCTCTTCTCAATTATAAATTTTTTTTTAAACTAATACGTACAAAATTGAAAAAGATTATAAAGAAAAAAGAAAAAAGAAGCAATCTTCTAATGTATAACAAATCAAACGAATTTATTTATTAAAATATTGAATGTTAACATTTAATACTAAAATTTAATACTAAATTTGTAATACCTATCTACATATTAGTATTCTAATATCACTTCTAATTGCTTTACATTTATATTTTATTTCATTGTTTGAATTAATATGTTTTGCAATTATATTAATTCCAAATTGTAACTATTTTAATAATTAAAATAAAATTAAATAAAATTGTTAAATTAATAACCTTAGTGGTTAAAATAGCAATACTTGCTTCGATGTTTTGCTTAAATTTTCTTTACACTAAATAAAAAATTGTATTTACTCAATTGGTAGGATTTTATTAGCCAATCGTTAAATAATATTTATTTAATGAGTAGGATTTATTGACTAATAATTAAAAAACAAAATTATTCCTTTCATCATTCTCTTATTCATAACTATTTATTTTGGCAATTTGCAAGAATATTTGCTTCTTCCTTTATTTTTACACTTTTTACGATGATAATGATAATTATTATATCTAGAAAACAGGTAAATAGGTTATTGTTATGGGAAAGGTTTACAATATTAATTAGAACCGTTAAAATTAGTCCATTTCATTCATTTTGAATTTGCTGATAACCGATAACATCTGATAATATAACTAGATTTTGTTTGGATCTGATGTTTACTATATAATCAAATCATCTTAAGAATATCAAAACAAAATCCAATTATATTTTAGAAAAAAAAAAAAAAAAAAAAAAAAAAAAAAATTGGAAAATATAAGATAAACAAAAAGGAAGAAAGGAAAAAAAAAAAAGAATAAACATACTACGAAAAGTATTATCCAAACTTAAATGTTTAATATTTTAAAACATAAAATTTTAGAAGAAAATTAAAGCTTAATGAAAAAAAAAAAAAAAAAAAAAAAGAAATCTCAACTTTTGCTCTTTCCCATTAAAAATATTTGCTTATTGATGTTAATCATTTTAAAAATTATCTAAACATTCTTTACTTTTTGCAGATAACGATGTGAAAAGTGAAATATTCTTGGATAAATTCTTTTTATATGAGTCATGCTTTTTTTTTTTTTTTTTTTGCAATGTATAATACTTTTTTTTCGCTTTTCCAAAAATTTCTTTTTTCAAATTTATTTGCAAATACAAGTTTTTTTTTGTTTGTTTCATAAATTAGATCTATGTAATCTTTGCATTTGCAAATGAATTTTCAATTATTCAAAAAGATTTCGAATATTACCTTTCCCATTTCATCTAATTATTTCTCGAAAATAGTATCGCTTGAGAAATTGTTAACTTCAATCATCTTCATTCACTATTATTTATCTTTGTTTCAATTGATTTATTTCGCCAATTGAATTAAGTTTCTTCAGAAGTAACAATTTTTGAATTTTTTTTGTTTAAAAAATTGAATAATGATAATTTATGAAGAACGAAGATGGATAAGGAAAGGAGAAGGGAAAAAATGGGAGAAAAAAAAAAGGACAAAATTATAAAATTAAAATTAAAAGAAAAAGAAAAAAGGTGGAGGAAGAAGAGGGATGGAGAAAAAAAAAAAGGTAAGGTACTAATTGATAATTGAAAATTAGTGGAAAAAAATGTGAATTTCTGGAATTTTATTTAAAAAATGTTCAATAGTGTCCTTTTTCTTCTATCCTGTCACATCATTTGGCCACTTTTCTATTCTTCACATAATTAGCAAAGCCAAATTTTTTGAGTTAATCCTTTTCTTTCTTTTTTTTTTCTCATATTGAACAAGTGAAGTGCTAACATCGTCATGTTAAATTTATTGCCTTTACAGTGAATAGATAGTTTAAGGCCAAGTAAAGGATGGGAAAAAAGTGAGAGAAATGGATCGAAAGGGGCGGAAAAAAGAAGAAGAAGCCTAGTAAGCCTAGTGTGGACAATGGATGCAATAAAGAGAGAATTTCATTGCGAAGGCTCATTTCATTTGCCTTTGAGCAACAAAAAAAAAAAAAAAAAAAATTTATCCAACGATCTTCATTTGATGAATAAACACTTTCCGGGCAATATTTGGTAAGAAGAAAATAAACTATTAAAAAAACCGAATAAAAAGAAAAAACAAAGAAAAAAAAAAAAAGCCCGGATAAATCAAATTGACATTTAAAGTCATTCCAGTTTTTTTTTTTTTTTTTCTTTAAATCTTTCGAGAAAAATGCTTGTTTCATAAAAAAAATCTCGAAAACGTTAAGAAACTTTCACAAAATTTCGAAATCTTCAAAAAGCAAAAAAAAAAAAAGAGAAAAAATGACAATAATTTTCAAAATGTTTACTATTTTCCTTTTCTACTTTTTTTTTTTTTTTTGCAATAAAATTGAATTTCATAGAAAAAATGCAGGAAAAAAAAGAAGGTTAAAAAATGAAAGAAATTAAGTTAATAAATAGCTGTTGTAAAAAAAAATGTAATTCATTATCTGTTTTCTTTTTTTTTTTTTTTTTTTTTTTTTTTTAAAGTTAAAATGGAATTGTGCCAAAACTTAAGGTCCTTCCTTTTTTTTTTTTTTTGATATATCTCAATTTTTGCAAGTATTTATTTTTCAATCAAAAATACTTCAGAAAAAAAAAATATTCTTTATCTAAATGACACTTTTTGAGAATAATAGGAAGAATAAAATGTTGAGAGTTATAGGAAATTCGTATTTATATTAATCAAGTTATGAGCATTTTTCTTTTTTTCCTTATTATTCAATACAAAATTTTTTACGACAAAAGATAGATTAAATTTTGATATATAAATAAAATAGATTAAAATTTAAAGTATAAGATTTCAAATAGATTAAAATTCAAAGCATAAAATTTAATTTACATAACAATTCCTTTTTCTTTTTTTTTTTTTTTATCATAAATTGATTTATTTTAAAAAAGTGTAATTTATAATATTATTAAAATATATTAATTCCATATGTTATCATCTATTTTATTAATTAATTAATTACACTAATGATATTTTGATTGAAACAAACTAACATTTGCATAATTATACTAAACTATACTATCGGTACTATGGGTGATGATTGTATACGACATTTGTATTATTCATACCGTTCATTTTTCATTCTATTCATTCATCTCCTGATTTTAGGCGATACGAGAAGAAAAATATTCCAATTAGAATACCTCGTCTTACCATAGTGTTGATGATGAAAAGAAGTGACAAAATTTGTAGTTGAAATGGAATAAATAATAATTGGTAAGGGATGATGATTTACGATACATTTTATAAAACTTTTAAAATTGCAAAAACTTTTTGGCGGGAAACCAATTTGAAAAATAACCAAATGGATTGATAGATAAACTATCAATGTTTTTTTTCCTTTCTTTCTTCAACATTTCCATCATGCTATTTAAATTATCCATTTTTATGTCATCAAATACATATTTCAATAATAATAATAGAATATAATTTGGCGTATCATTCTTTTCGCATTTTTATTTATGCAAAAAAAAAAAAAAAAAAGAAAGAAAAGTTGATGTTGAAATAGTTGACAATTAAATCGTTTACTTGCCATTAATGTCATTGCAATCAGACTAAATGATTAAGTTTGTTTTTTTTCTTTTTTTTTTTTTTGAATGATAAGGAAATAGAAAATGTGACAAGAATTGATCGAGAAAAAAAGAGTACGAAATGATTGTAGTTATTTGAAATTAAACTAGAAATAAAAATTAAGCTAAATGCCGGTAATGAAGTATAATTTTTTGTCAAAATAATAGATTATTATTAGATCCCATAGGCCTAATAACCGATAAAGCATCGGATAAATAAAACGAATATGCTAATAAGCCGAAAATGAATTAAAATTAAACGAATCAATTAATGAAATTTTTTTTTTTTTAAACAATTTTTATCAAAATATCTTGAACAAAAAAAAAAAAAAAAAAAAAAAAATGGGACATAATTGAAAACTTAACTGAAAAATGGAATTGTAATTGGTATAAATTAAAAATTAAAAGTAAATGTGGATGAAATATGTAATACAATATACCTGTAACACTTAGTGGAACATTAGGTTGCAATTGTACATTAAGTTGTTGTGATGATTCATTTTCGTCTTGTTTTTGATTGTTATCCGTTGAATGCGAAACTGATGAAACCCGGAAACGGTTCAACATGCCACCGGATCCGGATAACATCTTTCCGGACTATTAACTGAGATTATAGCATACAAGCTGAAAATGAAATGCATAATTGTTGCCGTACAATCTTGCAAGCGACGAAAATTATGTATGTTAGCAAGCAACCAAGCAAGCAAGCAAGCAAGCAAGCAAGCAAGCTGCAAGTGAAGTGCAGCTACAAGAAACCAACAACTAAGTGAGCGAGTAAATTGAGTATAAACGAGCGAGCCAAGCTGAATGGCCAGCCAAGCAAGCCGCAAATCAGCCAGTTGATGATGTTGGACGGTTGTTGCAGCCAACCAACCCTAACCGAAATGAAACATGTGAGAGAACGTGAAATGGATTGGTGGAGGTGGGGCCATTGGATGATGATCGGTTCCAATCGACCGACCGATCGACCGACCGACTCTTCCCAAAAAATCCAATTTACCTTTGTATCCATTCTCAAGAAATTTAAATTTAATCATTTTGTCGAAAATTTAGTTAATTGATCTTTGGCCTGCCTGTTTATTTATTTAGAAAAAGTCTAACAGACATCAGTCGGTCGAGTTGAACAATTAATTGTAAATGCCAAAAGATTTGGTTTGTTCTTTTGCCCGCGCTCATTCATATTGCGAACATTATGAATAATTTGTTGATTACTGATAATTTATTAATAGCAAAATAGCATATCAGAAATTATCATTCCTTTCTGTAAGGATCATTTTTTATTTTATCATTACTGTGCTATCGTTTTTTTTTTTCATTATTTCAAATACAGTATCAAATTTTAATTAAAATTAATCGAAATTTTAGAACAAAAAAACAAGAGATTTTTGCTAATTTATTTCAAAATTTCTTAAACCGAAATGTACATTTTACAGCAATTTAATTCTTTCTTTTTTTCTTCACTTAAATAAATAAATGAATTAGAAAATTGGAGAAAACGAGAAAAAAAGATGTAACTTTTTTTTTTTTTTTACAATTTGTTTAGCTTATTTCCATTGTAATCATTTTATGATTATTCGATTGATACATATTTGAAACCAAACTGCTATATAAAAAAAAAAAAAAAAAGAAAAAAAAAACAATTTAATTTAAGTTTATCATATTTTTAGCCTAAAAATATGCGCCATAGGATTTTGGCTTAATCTGTTTATCCATTTTGCAATCCTTTCTTTTAAAACTTTTTCTCCTCTTTCCTATTATAATCTCTTTTTTTTTCTATCTCTCTCCCTTTTATTTCATCTTCCTCATTTCCTGTTCTATTTTAAACTTTCAATATGTTTCCTTCATCATTTTATTTAAATTTGATTTCGAGTTAAATTTAAATTATCAAAATAGAGATGCTAATTTTAGCAGCAAATAATGATGCTTTAACGACGACAAATGATAAAAGTAAAAGCAAGCCTAGAAAGACGACAACAATTGCTTGCATATATTTTGAGACATTACACTGCTAAAGTTGAGCACGATTTCTTTCATCCACGATTTGTTGAATTGAAGTTGAAAAATTTCATTTTTCAACTGCAAAGAAACTTGGCTCAAAAATACCAGAAAACATGTGTTGAGTGCATATTGATGCTTTTCGTTTTTATTTCCCTGCCAAAATCAAAATTTGCGTCAATTTCGAAGTTTTCTTGTTCATCAATCAAAATTAAAACAAAAAAAAAAAAAAAAAAAGAAAAAAAGCAAAAGAGAATTTATATGATGTTAAATGCATGGTTATTGCATCATTTTATTATTTTCTCACCATAAATAATAAATGATATCTGATCATATATATATATATATATAAAAAGAAAGAAAAAAAAAAAGGAAAATGATGTAACGGAAAAGTGTGTTGTTATTAATATATTAGAAAATTATTAAAATTTCATTCAAATTTTATTGAATTATTCATAAAATGCAAGTGAAAAGAAGTAGAGAAAAAAAAAATGTATGCCAAATAAGCATTAAAAAAACTAATAATAAATTATTAATTTATGAAGAAATTGCAAATAAATTAAATAATAATTCAAATGAATGTCATAAGATTTATATATATATATGTATAGAAATTGCATTTATTTACACTTATTAAAGTATAGAAATTTTGTCTAGAATTGATTAGGCAAAAAAAAAAAAAAAAACTTCATATGCCTTAAAAGTGTCTTATTTTTACACTTCATTACAACTTTATGACAACTACAGATATCTTTCAAGACATTCAGTATTTTTCCCTTTTATGCATTTGCAATTGCAATTGAATATTTTACACTTATAAAAGTTAAATAAGAAAAAAAAAATGAAAATTACATTTCTCAATATTTAGAAAATCTCCTATAAACAAGCGGAAAATGATAATATTAATGTCACATAAGGACATAATTTAAGATATGATAAAAAACTCAATGCTTATCATTAGACAAAAAGTGCGTAGAAATTAATTGATATTCGTAATTAATTATGTGGTTTAATTTCAATATACAAGATCTATTTACTATCGTAATGACAGCTATTCGATTAGTACTGAAGAAAAAGATTAAAAATATGATCAAAATTTATAAATCAATAAATCACTAAGCGTAAATAAATGACAAATTTCTAAAGCAAAATGAAAGTTAAACAATATGAAAATGTCAAATATGCATCCTTATTATCTTTACTAACATCAAATTAGCAATGAATTGATAATTTGATAGTCTTAATTTAATGTGCGAAGCAGTGATTAGATTAATAAATGAGAGAAAAAAAAAATAGAGGAAGGAGCAGTTTTAAATAGAAAAGAAAGAAATTTTTTTTCCTTTCTCTGAAAAATTTAAAGATTTTTTTCCCACAAAAAAAAAAAAAAAAAATAAAAATATTTATATTCGCTCACAGAAATGTAACTGATTAAATTCATTTCAAAAAATGTCACTTAAACATTTTTTTTTTTTTATAAGTGATGGTTGTGATAAGCAAAAGCGAAATCTTAAACAAGAATTCGTAACATATGAATCATTTTTTTAATTATTTAAATGACTTATTTTTTTATTTTTGTTTTTCCAGAAAAATTTTTAATTTTTCTGAGAACAAAATTCTAGAGCGATTTTCCATTAAAATTTTTAAGTATTATTAGATTAAAATTGTTATTGGACTTTTTTTTTTAAAGAAAAAAAAAAAAAAAAACTCCGAATAATGGTGCTTTCAAATTTTTAAAAATTTATTTCGTAAATTAAAAGGCTTTTTTTTTCACTTATTTTTATGTTCAGATGGAATGAAATTTTCTTAATAGCATTTTCTTATTGGCTTCATTTTGCCTTCGAAAATTGTTCATAAATGAAAAAATCCTGAAATTACTTTCAAGTTTGCACTCTTTTTGCACAGTTATTTTTTGTTATTATTGGCAAAAATTTTAATATCGTTAATTTATGGGATAAAATTTTTTTTTTTCCGATAAAAAATATCATTTAATTATTTGATTTATTTGAATTTTGTCTAAAAATTTAATTGAAACTAAAATTAGGATAATATGTTCAGAGATAATACATGATTGAATATAATTTTAACAATTAAAAAAAATTTAGCATATACAAATAACATCATTTATATGATTTATCAATTCTTCTTTCTTTTTTTTTTTTTTGATTAAATTTTTAATTTCGTGTTTATTTGAGGAAACAGCCAGCACAAGAAGAAGAAGAAGAAGGAGATGAAGAAGGATGTCCTATTGATTGTAATCAAACTAAAATATTGGCTAAAAAAGATGCCATGATTGTAAACAACATAACCAATAAATGCCCATAATGAAATAGAGATAAGAGGGTGCTGTTCTCTTGTCACACAAAACTAAGCAATTTGGAATTTGATTGGTGAAATTGAATTTTCTATTAAAAAAAAAAAAGAAAAAAGAAAGAAAGAAAAAGAAAAAGAAAAAAATTAATTGATGTACAAATATTGACAGGAAGAAATTGATGGATGATAAGCAGGCACTCAATTTAGATATAATAGAATTTTGATACAAATTCAATTACTAGCATTTAAACGATAATGACATTTCAAACAATTTCTAAAACATCTTATCCTAAACATGATAATTATAATACCGAAAAATATGAAATGATCAGAAATATCCCGCATAATTTAGTGATACGATGATATCCGTTTCTATTGACTAATTAAACGAAATTAAATTAGAATCAATTAGTTTAAATTTTAAATTTTACAAGAAATCAAGAAAAATAAACAAGATTATATATGACTTGGAAAGTCGGAAATATGAATTTATATTAGAGACAAAAAAAAAAAAAATACATATTTTTTTTCTGCTAATTTTTCTGGACAGAATGTTAATAAATTTTACTTATCAATGTTCAAAATTGTGGAATGTTATTTAAAATATATGCCAAAAAAACAAATTTTTTTCTTAAGATACTGTAGAAAAATTATATGTATAAAATTTCATTCTAAAGATTTAAATAATATTATTTACGAAATTAATTCATTACATCTAAAATTGTTTTCGTTATAACTTTTCTTACTCAATGAAATAAATCGATTGGAAATTTATTCTTTTAAATAGGTTGTAGTAAACATTAATTGTTAATGAGAAATTTCACACATTTGAATTAAATAATTTATTCTTCTCTTTCCCTTAATCACAATTAAAAAAAAAAAAAAAAAAAAGTATTGTTAAAGAAATTTTTTCAAAATTTTCGATTAAGTTTAATACAAATGATGTTTTTTTTTTTTTTTTTCAGTATGATTTAATGTGAAATCATTGACATGTCAGTTGTCTAATATTTCATTCATATTTTGCTGATCGTTGAAAACAATGTGAAATTCAGTCATTGTTTTTTTGATGAATACATCGAACATATGCTGAACAGCAACATATGTCATGTCACAAAATTTGTTATAATTTAAACTTTTTCAAACAATCATGAAATTTGTTCTATTTCTGATTAAATCTTGAAATAGATTTTGAGCTAAATTGAATATTCCATCAAACTTTGTATTAATTATGAGAAATCATTTCCAATTATCACCTCTTTTTTTTTTTTTATCTAAATTATTAGCTACAAGCTTAAATGTCTTGCAAACATAGCAAGACATATTTTTGCTTTGCTTTATCTTCAAATTTTTTAATATTTTGGCGAAAAAATCTAAAAAACTTTTTTTATAAGAGATTTTTTCAAAAAATTTTGAAAAAATCCTTTATAAGGAATAGTTTTTGGATTTTAATGTGAAACGATAAATTGTTTAAATGAAACTTTAATGTGATATTTTAATTTCTTTTGCATTCCGATTGATCACATTCAATTTGCTCAATTATTAGCAAATTTTTGGATAGAAATGGTTTGTGAAAAATTTTTTATCATCAATTTTTCGACAAAATATTTAATACGTACAAAATTGTTTGTGTAATATTTGTGATTTTAATCAACTATGATCATTTATGATTACTTATCATTTGAGCATATATCATTACTCATCTGCTTTTTTTTTTTAATATGTATTATTAGCATTTTTCATATGTATATACAACAGGAATGCATTTTTTGCCAAATTAAAGCATAATCTGACGTTTCATTATCACTGCTATCTGGCACTTGATGACATTTTTAAGTTTTAATTTTGATAAAGCTAAAATTAAAATCTTTTTTTTCATCAACAGATTTCACAATAGTATTTTAGATTTATTAATTTGGAAAAATTATTGATCAAAAAAAGAGATCAATTGTATTTTAAACTTATAACTTGACTGACGAAATTTTCCACATAATATCACACTGATATAGCATTCTTATCATTATGTGTTTGTTTATAGCTTGTCAAATATTGATGATCACATGAAAGATGAATCATTTATCAGAGTTTGTTTTGCATTGGTTAGTTTTTTCTTGGTATTTTTGCTTTCATACATGATAAATATCAAGGTTTTCAGAAAAATGTAGCATTCTGGAATAAACTGAAAGCAATAAATTTCTATCAAGCCTTTCGATTTTCCCACCTAAACTTTCATTATCTATTCATATCGATTAATCGATTTTACAAATGATTCGTTACAATCAATGGTTGTTTGAAAAATTCAATAAACCTACAATGATTCTAAATGATTACGAAAATCGGAAATTAGCAATTAAAAAAAAGAAAAAAAAAATGCATGTTGCTCAGTTTTCTTTTTGTTTTCCACCAAACTTTAAAATATTTGAATTAAATTTCATTATTAAGAAAAAAAGATAAATATAAGTTATGCAATGAAATATTCAATAAAAAAAAAAGTAAGTTATGCAATAAACTATTCAAATTTTCAATCAAAATTTTTTTTTTCTTCTCTTTCTTATTAAAAAAGTTAATTAGTTATTTGGTAAACAAATTTCTCTCTTCAAAGGAATGGAATAACTATTATATAATGAAATTAACATAAATTATCCACATATCTTATAATCGAATATTTGATTATTCATTCTTTCAATTTATTTTGCAAATGGAAATTTGATTATTTTTTCTTCCGATTTATCTTAAAACAAAATTATAATAACTTTGTAAAGACAAATATCATTAAAATATATGAAATAAAATTGATTTAATTGTATGATTCAATTTGAATATAATATATGCAAAATTTACTAACTGATAAGAAAAGATACCTCAAAATTTCGTTTTTATTTCAGTTTTATTTTTCGGGAAAAAAGAAAAACAATTATTTTAGTTAGATATTTATAATCGATTTACATCAAAATAAAACCTAACTATATAACATCCTCAATTTGCCAACATTTTCTCACAATAGATGTTTTCGTCGTCAAAATAACAGCAGCATAATACGACTCAATTACATTTACTTCAATTATACGAAGGATTATTTATATCATTGGAAAGATGAATTTTGAGTTAGGGAAAATTGAAAAGCTTTTCAAACTTTAATATGTATATTATTTCGAAAAAGAAAAAAAACAATTATCTATATGGAATGCAAAATTCACTGATTTAATATGTTAATTAAGTTAAAATTGATAGGGATGATATGAAAATCACTGATGCAAAAAGATTAATTAGGAATAATTAAATGCTGCAAAGGTCTATGAATTGGAACAAATGATGCAAGAAATTAATGAGCAAAGAATTGAAATAATTTGAGTTTTTCATTTCGTTTTTTTTTTTTTTTTTTTTGCTATTTTAGCTTATAAACTGGTTAACTTATATATATATATATATATTCATGCATATATTGCTGAATAATAAAGATTATTTTAAAAATTTGAAGGAAAAAAATTCTTTTTTTTTTTTTTAGACAGTTAATGGAGCAGTAATTTCTTTGCATTGTTAAATTAAATTGGATAATTGATTCCAAGTAAGTTTAATAATAATTTTAGTTTCATTTTTTCTGCAATTTATTCTACCTTCGATTAAACAAATATGCTGGCAAATCGTCATCTACTACTGACAAAATTTCAAATCAAATTTTTCCATACAATTCGTTTTTTTTTTTTTTTTTGCAATAATTTAAAAAAAAAAAAGTCACAACCTATTTCGATTAATAAATAAAATCATGAAAAATTATTTATCCATTTTTCAATATTGAGGGTTATTTAAAAGCTACCAATAAATATGCTTTGATAATCTGATAAAAAAAAAAAAAAGGTTTTATAATGAGAATTAAATTTAGAAGAAAAAATTATGAATTCAGTTAACTGCATTATTATATCTGAATTAATTCCGAAAGAATCATATGTATAAATTGCCGAAAACTAGTAATTGAAATGTTGAAATTCATTAATATAACATCAGCAAACTGTTGCAATGTTAGTAGTGATAACAACAGTGATAAAAGTGAAAACAATGATAAATTATCACTACTGAATTATTCTACAATATTCATCAAATAAACAAAATTATACCAATTTGAAGTAAACAAAGTAATATGAGATTCTTGATGACAAGATGTGAAGATTTAGCTATGATAACTTTGACACATAAATCAGGATTAGGATTTTATTCAATTGTTTACAGCTTTCATGATATTTAACATTTAAAACTGACAACAATATTGAGAAGTGATGCTTGTGTAATGGAAGAAACAATAGACGCTTGTCAATCTAAATTATAAACTTGGATTTTCAAATTACTAGTTTTAATATGAATCAATTTCAAGTTATTTGCTTCGAAAAATAGTTTAATAATAAATTTCCATCACTAGAACAATTATTCATTATCATTTTCTTGAAAATTAACCAAGAATTGATAAAAATAGAATTAAATAAACTGATTGGCTGATCATTCGTTTGAGTTATTTAATATAAGTTGGACAACTTGTTGTTACTATGAAGTAGAAAGAAATTGATTGAATATAATAACAGCAATACCGATTTGAATTCCATATATCTTGCTGGGAAATATTTTAATTATATAAGAAATTGCTAATTTTTTTGTGGTTAAATGTTTATTTGTTGCACAAAATTCAATGTTCAAATTAAATATTTTCATCAATAATGGAATATTATAGAAATTAATGAAACATAATAAGAAGAAAGAAAAAACATATACTTACAAAAAAAAGTGGTCATTTTTAATAATAATTGGTATTGACAAAATTTATTCCAAAAAGAAAGAAAAACGTTTTTAATAAAACAATAAAACTTTTCGAGTTTTTCACATCTTTATTTTGCTAGATTTTTCATTGCAATATAATCTTCTACTGGTTCATTTATTTTTTTTTTTATTTAATCTACCTAATTTGAAATTTTCTCATCCTTTTTTTCCAGAAGAAATTAATCAACAAAGTTGGGTTAATTATCGGTTTATTTCAATAAATTGTCTTATTTTGATTCTTATTATGCAAATTATGATGAAACCAATCGTTAAATATGATTGCTTAAGATAGCATAAGTGAAATAAATTTAAAATGAAAAATAAATTTTGATTAAATTTTGATTCAACTTTTTAATACACATAGAAATAATTGAATTAAATTCAAAAATAAGTTATTAAATTAGATTATATATTATTATAAGATCAGAAAGCAACTAAACATAAGATTATAAAGCAATTAAGAGATTTCAAAATTTTATAATTTATGATAATAATCAAAAAGTGATAAGATTACAGTGATTAGATTTCTTGGACACATTTAATCATCATATATTTGATTCGTTTTAGCATTTTTTTTCAAACTGTTGCATAATTACAACTATATAATAAATTAAACTTTCATTCATTCGAGTTATGATAAATAAAAAATGGTAGATTAATGATATATTTTAATAAAAAATGAATGATTTCGATTTCATCTAATTAGTTGTCATCATAGCAAAATTGAAATTTCATAGGAAAAACTGATCATTCTGCATATTTTGATATTTTAATTCAATTGTTAATTCATAAATCATTTAACGGAAATTTCCGCCTTTTGTCTTTCTAAATTATTTGAATTAATGAAAAATTGGTTGCAGTGTGTATGTGACAATTTAACAAAATTATTAACGTGCATATAAAATATCCAAATTCCTTTTTTTCTTGATTAGATAAAAAAAAATCAATTTGTATGAGATATTTTTTAGTTAATTATATCCAGTTGTACAGTAATATTTATGAATTTTCAATCATTGTTACTACACTTAATTTTAGATGAACAATTTAAATCCAATCAAATGTTTTGCTCGAATAACATAAAATCATTTCTCGATTGCATTCCAGAATACTCTAAAATGTTTGATAATACAGGAAAAAAGAAAATCTGCACTGCATAGCTGAACAACCCGAAATCTGAAATAATTTACCGGAATTAATTCACTTTCTATACCAAATATCAGTACTTCACTAATTAGCGCTGCAGCTGTGAAATGAACATCCGGTACGAATGATTGTCCACAGTAATTTTGGATATTGACCAGTTGTTGTGTTAAACTGAATTTATCTGTTTATTGGAGAGTTAGTGTGCTTGCGATGGTTTGATTGGACTTTGGACTTTCTTGAAATTAGATGGAATTTTCAATATTTTCCGAGTAAAAGTATGCAGTTTTTTCTTTTTTTTTTTGAAAATAATAAGATTAAAAGAAAACTACACTACGTGGAAAATTAATTTAATTAATATTTTCAATTTTTTAATTTAAATTTTTTATTTTCATAAAATTTATGAAAATAATTTAAAATTTATGAATCTGGAAAAATGCTATATTATTTGAATGAATTGTGCATTTATTTTGGAGAATTAATAAATAGAACAGAAACGGTCATTTATTATAACGTTCTAGATTGATTGTGTAGTGTCCCGGTTTTATTAAATCTTATAATTAACTATCGTTTTCTTCCTGTATTCTTCATCATTTTATCAATATTATCCGAACATTATGGCTTGCCAATCTGGTATTCGAGGTTTGTTCTTTTTCTCATATTTAATTAGTTAATTCTTGTTTCCAAAAAAGTTTTTCCTTATCCTTTTCTGCGTAATACTTAAAATTCTATAGAATCATTGAAACAGCATTATAATTGAAGTTGTTAAATTTGTATTGTTAGAAGTGAGATAAAAGAAGTTGTATTCTCAATAAAGCTATCAGTTTGGCAAAATAACTGTTTCTGATCAATTTTTCTTTTTTCAGCAAGCGACAAACTGCTAAAGTTTTTCAATGAATGCAAATCAGGAAAGATAAGACTTGCGAAAATCGTTGTTAAAAATGGTATCAACTTTTGGTGAATTTGTTTTTTATTTTTCGTAAAAAATAGAATTTAAAATAATACATGGCTACCTGACGAACCAGAGAAATGATGTAAAATCCATTATGAAAATAAGCGATGAGAGTTGATTGATGATTATAGGTAGTGCATCACATGCTCCATAAATCTGTATATTCTTGCAAACGGATTTCAGCAGAATCAGCAACATGATACTAAATAAAAAGACAAGCATTCTCAGCTGTAATAAAAAAATTTGAAAATTTTCATAATATTATGAATTACTAATAGGAAAAGTTGTCTATATTAATCTCATTTTTTATTTCGTTTTTCACTTTGTTTTTTTTTTCTTTTTTTTACTGTAGAAAATATTGAATTTGATTTTATGCGAATAATTTCAGAAGAACTGTGTGTTAATTTCCAAGGTAAAGGTACAACTGATTGGCGTGCCGACTTCAAGCGTCATTTGCCAGATTGCATTGACGCATTTGAACCGTGTTATATTTTGTTTCGCATCGATGAACCATATGGCTGGATTCTAATGAGGTTTATTGTTTTAATTGGAAATAGTGCTAGTTATATATGTGACTACCAAATACGTTATTATATTAACTTGCACATAACTTGGAATATCTTATTTGGATGAATGGCATGATCTTTGAGAGACTTATGATGTTTTTAAAATTATCCTCAAAAAATTTAATTGAACAGTGATAATAAAACGAAACTGAGAAGATGTATGTTGGTAGGTTATATGGAAATATGGTTGTGATTGGAGTTCTAAAAAAAAACTTGTAATTGTAAATGTATTATAGTTTTGCTGATGATCGTGCTCCTATTCGTGAGAAAATGGTTTTTGCTGCAACTTGGGCTACGTTCAAATCAGAATTCGGACAATCCAATATCAGGTATTAAATTTGACTTTTTCTTTACTTATAAATTATTGGTTCTTAAATTATTTTTTTGATTGTTATTTCTCATATCATCCGCCGTCCGGATTTTCAACGTCATTTTTTTTTCTTTCTTTTTTTTTTTCTTTTTTAAATAGTGTAGCTTTGCGTCGAACATGATCGAATATTATTTTTTTGAAGGGGATTGTGATTGCGATTATTTAGCTAATTACTTTAATTCATTAAATTACATTTTTCTTGTTGAAAATTGCAGATATGAGTATCATGTGACAGATAAGAAAGAAATGACATTGGAAGCGTTCGAAAGATGGCTTTCCAGTAAGGAAGATCCTGGACCTATGTCAGAACTTGAAAAAGAATTTTATAATGCACATCAAGAGCTAAAAGTTACTGTACCGTCAGTTGTTGCAGCACAAACTGTGAGAGGTTGGTTTGGTATTTTTAATCTTTATTTTGAAATACTCATATGTATTTCTTTTTTAAAAATGAAGTACTGTTTTGCTTATTCAATCATCTTTGCATCCTTTAGAATCGATTTTTCGTATGAGAATCACAATCTGAAAGAATTGCATTTGCCTGAAATTCACGGAATCATTTTTGAATTTCACTTTGAGAATATTGTCCACAAGAATTTCAAATTTTTGTGAAAGATGAAACGAACTTTTCTAGGTGTTTTCTTTCCGGTGGATCAAGATGCTGAAGAAGAATTACGAAAATTAACTAATCACACAGTGAATTATGTTCAGCTAGCTGTTGATACATTAAATGAAGCAATCAAATTGGAATGTTCAAAACCGTCCATCTCTCCTGAACAGTTGAATGAAGTAATCAATTTCATTTTTCTCTAACTGTATAAACTTTGGATTAATTTTTATCTATGTAGTTCTCGATTTTAATGGCAATGGCTAGTAATTTTCTCACTCATAAAACAGCCATTAATTTAGATCTGTGACTTTACTGACCTTATGTTGATATTTTCGAATCTTATCATTTATTGTCATAGTCTGAATTAGTGCATTAATTTATACTCTCTAGTGTTTATTCACAATCATACAAGTCCTGATCACATCAATGTTTGGAGATACAATATATTGAATGACCGAATAGTTTTGAAACTTCATGCTCTCCTAACAAGTTCTTTTTTTTTTTCAGGTAATACCTCGAGACAAGCCACGATACCACTTCTATCGTTTCTCTCATAAATATAATGGTCAAGATTGTGATAGTTTATGTAAGTTTGCATTCTACAAAACCGTCCCAAATATTCTGAAGACCTTTTGATTTCTTTTTTGAATCTGAATTCGTTTTGAACTAGTTTTACATTTAAATCATTTTGAGTATTACATTCCAAAAGGTTTTGTAACACTTTTTGTTGAAGTTTAAATATAAAGCTTTTTGACATTTGCAAATATATGTTTTGCTTATAATCGTTTCGGTTTTGTTTTCTGTTGCAGTTTTCATCTATTCGATGCCTTCTTCGGGATGTACAATCAAAGAACGAATGCTTTACTCAAGCTGCAAACAACCATTTTTACAAACCGCTTTGTCAGCTGCAAATCTTTCTCCGGATAAAAAGGTTTTAGTTTTGAAATTTTGAGCAGTCGGATCAATTAAAACTTGTCTCTATATTGCATAAATTAAATGATGAAAATGAACATGATATAGCAGTTATATTAGAATCTGAATGATAAATGTAGATGATTGTGACGCTTTTGGCTATCTGTCCTGCTAGTGGAGATAAGAATGGTAATTAATTTCTCCTTTCAGATAGAAATTGATAGTAAAGAATTGTTATCATCGGATATTCTCATTGATTACACTCATCCAGCTCCACAAATGAAGGAAAAAAGTTTTGCAAAACCACCGGGACCATCACAAAGAGGAGCTCGGCGTGTTACTAAAGCAGTCGGTTAATGTTTTCATCTTATTATTTTGCTTCATCTGTGTGCTATAGAAGTCTTTTCTATAATTGTTATTTTTTGATGCTTTCTGCAAGATCACTATATATAAATAGTTCTTTTCGTACCATAGTACTTCTACATTAATGGAACAATTTTGTTTGTTGAAAAATTTAATTTTATCCTCAACTTTATTAAATGAAAGTGCAACAGAGTTGCTCAAATATAATCAATTCCTATTAGGATATTTGGTTTTGAATACCTACTAAGTAAATCTCACTACTATAGTATTGTGTTTAATCTTTTTCCTCGTGTCATATTCCAACTAAAATCTTATAAATAATGAAAAGCTCGAAAATCATTACATGTAAAAAGTGCTTATCAAGCTTGCTTGGGCTTTCACTGTTTGCTCTCGATATTGAAAATGTGCCCAAATAAAATACTTATATCCTGGACTGCTATACTTTCTGGATATATGTTCAACTATGTGAGTTCAATTGTGATATGCCATCCTTATCGCGTATGCTTGTCGTGTTTCCAAATGATGGAGTAATATTAAACTATGGAGGTGATATTAAAATAAACTACTTTATTTTTATGGAAATAGTAACATAATTAAATTAACTGTGGTTATAAATATTATGCAAATTACTAGCAAAACATTTTATACTTCGTCTAAGATCACCGAACAGTTTAATGATTTTTTTCACCTGCTATGTTTCCTGCTTATTCTGTTAAATTTTGTAATTAGTATATTATTCTATGATTACTGACATATTATTTCTCTCGTTCTCTGTCTACTCATAACATTGTCTTTTTTTTTTTTGCTTTCGCGTTTCTGAATTAAAGGTGGAAATTGGTACCAGGATGAAAGTATTTTAACAAACCTTACTACGATAAGCCACTATGCTTGTTTTATTAGCATTTAATATTTCTCTGTGATAGTTTCTGTTGTATTATTTAAAGTATAATTTTCGCAGATGTTACATTCTATTATTTAAAATGTAATTTTCATAGATTATTATGCTGCATTTCGGAGTGTTTTAGCTTTCGTATGGAAAAAATAAAAGTTTTGCGAAACTTATGTTATGAATACGGTAGAAACCTTCATATGAGTAACACTTCTTAAAGTTGAAATATTCAATGATTTCGTTCGTGAACTTTTCATATTCATTCTCGTTAATTTGCTTACTTAACACTGAATGCTTTTTGCCTATTACAAAAGAAATATTTTCAGATTTTGTTAATTCCTCACTCGGATAATTTGATTTCTGAAATTCATTTCAAGCTTGAATAATAAGCTTTGAAACTTTATTAGACAACAAATTGTAGCTGAAATCTTGCTTTCGAAAAGTTTTAACATACAATAGCGGAACATTTTGAAGTCTCTTTATCGATTAATATACAGGATGAAAATTTTTATTTTGCAAATATAGTCGAAATTGAGCGGAATTTTTGAAGCAAATACCATGGTAGGAACTAGCAATGGCTCATCTAAATAATGAAAACAGTAGTAGGAGCAAGCGTGATGAAGATCGTAAGGCGGTTTGATGCATATCCCACGAACAAAATATTTCGAATTCATAAAATCGTCATTTTATCCTCATTTCAATGGAATCAATCAATAGATGATAATAATGTAAATTAATTCTTATGAATTATAACAATAAAATGGCGACTTATTTGTTAATAATAATAATAAATACAAGGAAGCAAACAATTCTGCAATGAGAATTTGTCGAAAAATTGCCATTTTAGGGATGATCGATAAATTTCGTACATTCATTGAACGACGGTATTTGTCGTTGTTGTATCGGTCACAGTTTTCTTTTTATAATATTTTGTGGTTACGTGTCTAAAATGCAAAAAAGAGGTTTTTTTTTTTTTTTTTTTTTTCTCATTAACGATTAAAACTTGGATTAGATTAAGAAAATAATCACGAGTCATTTCAAGGATAATGGTTCAATTCGTGATCCTGCTAAAGGCCGTTAGCTAAATTAATCTGCCTTAAGTTGCCTTTTCAAACATTTAGATTCTATTTTAATAGATATTAATGGAATTTACGTTTAATATGATTTCCTGGAGTTTCTTGAAAGTCTTTTAAAACTTTTGAGATCAAATTTTAATTTATTCGAAAATGGATTAACAATCATTACCTAGAAATGACACCAGGTTCAAGTGGTGTCTCAATAATACGCTTTTCTTCCTCTTTAAGCAGCGTACTTTCGCTATTCGGATTAACACTTGTCATAATTTCACGCTTATACGATACTGGTTGACCATCTTTATCCACGTAATTTCCTTGTAAACTTGCTTCCGTATTCGCTATCGTACCTCGAGGTAACGTCTGTAAATAAACAGCTACGAATCAATCATATTACACCAATTATGAAACGATTTGAAAATTTGAAAATTCTCCTATTCATAAATCATTTCAAAAATTATTTATTTTAATTAATTACTCTATACTCTTAAAATTTTCCAAAAAAATTTTAGGAAAAAATGCTATTAATCATAGGAATTAGCTAAAGTAAAGAATTTCCACATCTGTTTAATATTTGATCGGAAAAAAATTGATAATATTTGAATATAATTGTAAACATTAAAATAACTTAATAAAAAAGATTAAAAAGGAAACAAGTGAACTATGAAATATATATAGATATAATTTTTGTAAACGTCTTTCGTCAATGTATATTTTATGTATTTTGATGTGTAAATATACATTTTTTTGCAATCAAATCAGCTAAAATAAGAAATTCACCTAACTTCACATAAATTCAAATGAATCGAAAATGATTGATGTGAAAATATTTTTGAAAAATTTTGCAGTATTTTGATGATTTCGACAAAATTATCTTATGATATTTTGGAGAAAAAAAAAAAACAACTAAATAAATGATAAACAAAGAAGTGAATCAGTAATTAATGAAATAACGTGATACGTGATACCTCCGACATTTCAGCACGTCGATTGAAATTACCAGTACCTTGCGTAACGGATACAACCGAAGTATTATAGGGTGCAGCAGTTTCGTGATGTGTTTTGCGTTGATAGCTCGTTTTCTGAATCGCATACGTATCGGCCGGATTCGTTGCCGATATTGCAGTTGCATTAACCGGTTGACTACTTATCATTCTTTCCGTTGCACGCTCATGCACTTTTTGTTCATAACGTGAACTGCTACTGTAAACGTGAAAAATCCACAATTATTCATTTCTATGAAAAATTAAATTAGATTTATTTAAATGATTAAAGATTTTATTGCAGATAGCGAAGGTACCGCTTATGGCTTCGTTATCGAGCCTAATCAGTCTTTCAGATTCTTTCAATTAGTCGAAAATTCAGTTGAATTTTTGTACCTCTGTGATTGCCAGGTTGATGATTGTTGCTGAGTTCCGGAAGATATCGGATGTGATGATCCAATAGGTACCGGAGCATAATTTAAATGATTGCCTTGCTTTGCTGGTATTATTCCATGCTCTGATGATACATATTGTTGTTGATTGCTCGAATAGGAAGTATGATATTGCGGTTGATTCCGTTGTACATTTTCCGGACCACCAGTATGTGTTGCATACTGTGTCTGCGATACAAAACCATCGTAATCACCGGTTGGTCTAGCATCAGTAGCAGTACCGTATCCTTCACCTCTTTTCTGCATATCATATTTTTCGTGTTTGCGTTGTTCTTCACGATATTCGGCATAATTGTAATTAGTTTGTGTACCACTACCGTATCCATCACGATTTTGTCGATCAGCTTCACTTTGCCATAATGCATGAGTTTGATCAGCCCTACTACACCAAAATGGTGGTTGTTGTGGTGGAATCTACAAAATATTGTAATAACTTATAATTATATTAGAAATTACATCAGATATTCTTTTCTTTTTTTTTTCAATTTTTTTTCGAATTAAAATTATCATCAAATTATTTATTTGTATTAAAATTTATAAAAAAGATGTAATTAATAATGGAAGTATGAAATATTAGACGTATATTTCACGTGGTAAATATCCACGCATGTTCCTATCAAACCTTCGACGAAGGCGGCATTTGTATACGAGCATCGGTATTTCTTGCTTTATCTTCCCAAATATTACGTCGATCACTAACAATACGTGACCACGTTGGTTGATGATCATATGTCTAAAAAATTCTATTAATTAAAGTTTTTTGAATAAATATTAATTAATTAATCATTTATAATATCTCATTATTTTCTCTCTCTCTTTCTCCTAAACTCATTCTCTTCCTGCTTAAGTCACATGAATGTGTAGTTTTATTAAGCAAAGCATTTTTTTTTCCTTTTTTTTTTAATAAGCAAATATTAATACATATTCAGATTTAAGAAAAAAAAAAAGCTTATCGTTAATAAAGCTTGAAAATTTGACATGTAAATTTATTTAAAAATATTGAAATTTTTAATGGTCAATAAATTAAGCATTACTTGATGTGAAATTTTTTAGCTTATAAAAAGTAAAGAAATTAAATGAAAAGTAAAACAAACGAAAAGAAAATTTTAAATAAGAAGCGATATAATTGTGTCATCATGAAGCAGCATTTTATTAAAATTATTAAATAACAGTTTAACACAGCGATAGCAATGAGCAGAAGTTAGAAGTTTCATTTTTTTTTAAAGGTCAACTGATAAAGGGATGATAAGACGGAATTGGTTAAAGATACGTAAGGGTAACGTAATTTATGTGAAGACTGGGAAATGAGAGGTAAGCAGTAACGGAAGCAGGAAGAATGTAACAAATGCAGGACCTGGGACCGGGCAAGACGTGGGTCCGACCTGTTCTTCCACTGATTATGTTTTTCGAAAGACCTTGATTGCCATTCCGGGGTCATCGACCTCTTTTGAGCAATCAGCGCTTTATCGTTCAACAATGTCTCAATTGTCACCTCTTTCTCGACATTCCCATTGGCCCATTCGGTTCTTCCTGTTGGTGCCGTCTTGCTTTGCATTCGGATCCACGGTTGTTCTGTCTTCACATACGGTACGCTAGCTACGCCAATATCGGTACGTCTACCAGTGGTACCAGTCGATGCATAATTCGTTACTGTTTGTGATGTAAAACCAGCAAGATCCGTTGACGGTGGCAATGTTTCATGGGACGGTGGCGTAGAGTACGTGTCGCGTGTCCTAAATGTATCGTTTTGCCTGTAAGCAGAGTTATTATCTTTCTTCGCTGATAAACTGAATGTTGTTGGTCTAGCTGCTTCTTCCTGACGAGTAACGGTACGATGTTGGCGAGTAAAACCAACGGTTGGTCCAAATGAGGTACCAAAACTATGATCATGTAGCTCATTTCTGGTAAGATGTTGATTGGATCGCGTATCACCAATTAGAATATCAGCAGAAACGTGATCCACGTTAGGTGCTATTTCGATATTCATCTCATCACGTTTCAGCGAAGCATGATCAAATTTGGGATGCAAACGGCGTTGTTCCGGTCCATGACCATGATATGGTCCATTCATCCCTATTGCACCTTTCCGGAAATCCATACCGCCCATTTCATATCCAGGAATTGTCGTCTTCTGCTCATCATTATTTCTTTGAGTGTCTCCAAAGTAGATATATGATGAATCTTGTGGTATGCGTGATTTATCCACGTAATCTAATCCACCAAATTCATATCCTATTTTCGCTGGTACGTTCGATCTGCAGATATATTTGCATCATTCAAACAACTTTTTTTGCTTATTTTCAACTTTTGTAAATCGATTTTTGATTATTTTTAATAATTGAACTTTTGAAATTTCTTCAACGTATTATGTAATTAGTTCTGTATGGAGCTGAAGCTTATTAATTAATTCCGTGAAATTAATAACATACCTTTCTTCACTTCGATTTTTTGAACGCTGTAAGGTGGAATAATGAGGTGAATAATAAGGTTGTGCAGCAGAAGGTGTTGCTGAACGAGGTCGTTCACTTCGATTACGTGCTGTATGAGCCCAATATGGTTCCTAAAAAAAATTACAAAAGTAAATTTCCAATTCTTTTTTTAAAAATTCAAAGAGAATTTAAAAAAAAAAAAAAGAAATAAATTCAGAATAGCTTATGTAACATTCCAAAAATCAAATAAATGAATCATTAGTCTAAAAATATATGTAAAATGTAATATCTTAATGATACTGTTGTTTATATTAAAGTTTAAAATTAATTTGTAATAATGTATTATTTCAAAAAAAAAAAAAAAAAGGTAAAGGAAAGGTGAAATAATTTTGCTAATCTAACCTGTGCAGGTGGAATATGAGGAATTTCCGCTTGAGCTATCATTTCATTGAAATGTTGACCAAATGTATCATTTTCACCGGCTCTTATTGCTTTCAATGTTTCCGACATTTCCGGATTGAAATGTCGATCACTAGCACCAAGTGCATGATCCGGTCCTGCACCTATTTGCTGCTTATACTGTTCTTCTGCTGCTTCACTAAAACATAAATTCAAAAAAAAGAAAAAAGAAAAAAAAAATGATATTTGTTTAAAAACTAGACAATTGTTGATAACATTTGTGATAAAATTTTGCTTTTTCTTTATCTGCAATATTAGTATCAATTTGTTGTCATGAAAATTTTGAATCTATTCATATAATGGTTTTTTATAGCATTATTGGCTTTTTTAAAAAAAAAAAAAACTTTTTTTATTATGACAATTTTATATTACTAGATGCAGGATATGATTTAAGAAATAGAATGGATTCTGCTTCATTTCAAAATATTATAAATCAAATAATGCTGAATCTGAAGATTTTTAGCTTGTCTAATGCTATTAGATTACAGTTTTTAAATATTTAGGAGTTTTTTAGTTAATGTTAGTAAATATTCAGTAATTTTGACAAAATTTATGATTCTAAAATGGATAAAATTTAATATTTTAAGGATAAAATAAATTATCCGATGTCAGGAAAGGAGAAAATATAACTGACTTGGTTTATTATAAATTAGTATTAAACAAAAAAAAAAAAAAAAAAAGTAATGTAAATTCTGGCCAAAATGTTTTCTATCATTCTTTCGTTTTGTTTATTTCGTTTTAAAACAAAATTTACTCAGCCAAATAATTGTTAATTTATATTTTTAAAGACTCAAGCAAATAACTGATATTTTTTTCAATGAAAGATGAAAATAAAACGAAAAAAATTATAGCAGCTGTTTTTTCTTTGAAGACCTCACCCGAATCGTTTACATTTTGTGAAACATCGGAAAGTTAAGCGAAAAGCAAAATTTGTTTTTAAAACTTAGCAAATCCTTTTCGCTCTTCTTAAATTGCACTTTTCTTCAGCTTTTTTTTTTTTTAAATAACTAATTTGATTAAATTTCAGAACAAAATAACAACGAAATATACTAAAATATGTTTGCTTCAAATAAACATACTTACATATCTGAAAATATCTTACATATATTTAATAGTTTGGCTTGATTTTTTACAAATATTAAATGATAATAGTGTTCGATTGACACCATGAAATGACGATGGTACTATTCAACGGTAATCGTTATCATTACAGGTGATAACAGTACTATTTAATAGTATAATCATTGATACTACGAAAAAAATTTTCATGGCATAATATAGATTTATTATCATTCAATAACTTTTCTCTGATTTTGAAATAATTAATTCATCTTAATGATTTGAAATAATTATAATTAATAACCGTTTAAGTAACAACAAGACATGTAATAGTATTCTTTAAAAATAATGTAGCAATCAACCATCAATGTATGAATTCATCAAAAAAAGTTGTTGGAAGATCAAGACGGAATAAAACTTAGAAGAAGTGGGAATAACAAAGTGAAGAAAAAGCATTTTAATAGGAATAAAAATTATCCAAGAAATTTTAAATTTCGATTTGTAGTTATAAAAATTTCGGAATAAGATACAAATTACGTGTATCAAATTATTTCTAGTACTGATTTCAAAACTAATTATATATTTAAAACCTAATTTTATGCTTATGTGCATAGATCATTGCTGATTGGCTATGACTAATAATTCATATCTAATTTTTCCAAAATTATATCCAAATATATATATATTTTTTTTTTTTTTTTTTTTTGGTAATATAATGAATTTTGAAGCATAATTTTTTATCTGATTCATTCTTATCTGATAGAGGATAAGTTGTATAAGGCTTATTTTAATACATCAATCTTTGCTCATATTTGCTAGGCTGATGATTCATCACAAAAAACGACAGATTTAACAGACAACACAAACATATGCAAAAATACTTCGAAATGCTTCCAAAATCATAACATCTAAGAGATTTTCAACTTAGTGCTGAATAAATTTCTTCCTTTCACTGTACTATCTCTGATCTTCCTGTATTGTTTTAATTTTGAAATATAGAGTGCTATAAAAATTGTCAGCTCAGTCGTAAACATGTTTACATTTATTTCATTAACATTAAAAAAAAAAAAAAAAAAAAACTTTCTTATTCATCATTAGAGGAT
This sequence comes from Onchocerca volvulus, assembly GCA_000499405.2. NCBI lineage: Eukaryota > Metazoa > Nematoda > Chromadorea > Rhabditida > Onchocercidae > Onchocerca > Onchocerca volvulus. The sequence goes on from HG738138.1 coordinate 1,926,153, forward strand.
TATAAGAAATTATTGGCTAAATTCAAATACTTCAAAATTATCTAAGCAATCAAGAATATAGCATTCAAACTTATTTTTAATAACTTAAACAAGCTAATGTAATTATTTTATTTCGAGTCTAAATACAAAATTGATAAATCTAAATAAAAAAACTTAGCTAAACAAAAAATCTATCACATATATATATAGATAAATATAAAAAAATGAAAATAGTAATAAATTATTAATAAAGAAAAGTCAGTGAAAAATTTCATATGATTTTTTGTAATTTGTTAATTTATTGATTGAATTACAATTATCCTATGATTGATTACTGATAAATTTAACAGTAATCATAATGAGTGATAAAAATTTGATAAAAGTGTTACTTACCGTGAATAAATAGGCATTGGTGTATTGTATTGTATATTAGATGGCATAATTTATTCGCTTTTCTGAATTTTCCGATAATTGATGAAAAATTCTCGTGAATTTCGAGCAAATAAAGAAATTGGTATTTTCTAAGAGGTCGAAAGCTTGCTGCTACGGTAACACTGATGAGGAATCTTGATAATGCTACTGCTAACTACTTCTTTTTCTTCTTTAACTGCTGTCGCTGCTGCTGTTGCTGCTGCTATTTGAGCATTCGATTAGGCTGAATTAGTTGGTTGGTTGGTTGGTTGATTTATGAGGAAGAAGAAGGTTCGTTTAGGTTGGAAGGAAGAATGATGAAGAGGAAAGGGTGGATCGGGGATGATCGGATGGATCAGTGAATGTGATCGTTTGCTAACCATTCCGTGCCACACCCCCTCCGCTATCACATCATATCATTATATCATATCCGGATCTTGAATGATTACACTTTCAAAGGAATTCTTTCATCAATTCCGTTCGAAAATTTTTCGATTGATTGATAAAAAATAAATCAATCAGTTACTCATTATTGATCAAAAAAAAAGTAGCGAAAAATTGTAAATAATAAAGACAGAAATTTAAATAATAGATTTTTGTACAAAATTTGATATACCAATATTGCTTGAATTTTAAATTGAAATTAGTAATACTATTTTTATATTTCAATTATTTCGATTACATCAAAAAGAATATAAGGAATTTCAAAGTAATCTAGAAGATATTAGGAGTATTTGAAATTTTTTCTGGTGAAAATTTCCTCTTCCATTTGAAACGTGTAGCATAAAAATATACGATTAATAATATATTAATGTTTGAAATCTACATTTTTGCTTTTCCTCTTTGTTCTAAAGTGGCACAAATTTTCTTAAAGCTTGAAAAAAAATTTTAATTAGATTAGTAAATTTTAAACAAATTTAAAATCTTTCATGACATGTCTCCGTTCTTTCGTTTTTCCCACACTATTTTATTCAATGCCAAAAAATTAATGAAACGATTAGTTCTGTTGGCAATTATTTGATTGTTTCAGTTTATTCTATCAATGATGTGTGTTCTCGAAGTGCTTAGTTGGCTATAATTAACGGATTAATTAGATTGATTACATCGAAGTAATAACATTTATGCATTAAACTTTAAAATCTAAATAAGAAAGTTGATTCGGTGAGAAGATAAGCAACAATTAAGGAATCTTGTCTTACAAATTAAAAAATTTCCGTGTGCGTATTCTAGGAAGAAATGGAAATTTCATTTTTTAAATATGGTATCATCAAAAAAAGCAGGAACTATTAGGAGAAAAATGCCAGAAGCTACAGGACTAGAAGGAAAAAAAAACCAAGTACTCAGAAACATTAACTTTTTGAAAAAAAAAAACTTGAATTAAATACTTTCTTGTTTTTATCATTTATAATTTAAAATATTCAAAATTATTGTATTTTCCACAGATTGCTTTTTGTTGTTCGAGAAATTGATAATGATAATAAGTTGTATCAATACATATTGACTTACCGATGAATAGTTAATTTATAATTTTGCATGATGATTTAAAAATAAAATCAAAGTTTCTTGTTTACACTGAAATGATTACAGTGCAATGTGCGCACTTCAACAATGCACCAATGTTTTTCAAACTCTAACATTCATCCCCAAATTACAATCGTTATTGCTTATAAAAGCTTAGATTTTCTTTTTTTTTCTTTAAACTGTTGTTTATTTTTTAATTTAATTTAACAGCCAATACATTGCTGAAGGTGAATCATAAAGTCTTTTGATGAATAGTTTGCAAATTTTTTCGCAAATTTATCAGTTTGTCCCAAATTTTTAGAAATATCTCACAAGCCATTTCAAAAAAATTATTTGGTAAATGAAGTTTATTTATGCTTCATCAATTTATCAAAACTCATACTTTTTCCTAAAATATATTAATTTATATATTATTAGTTTCAAAAAGGTTTTAATTGTTTCAAGTTTTCTATTCTTGACATCCACGAAAATTCCAACAATTGAGCACTTTACTACAAAGTAGAAAAGCTATTCAGTTTGAAGAGACATTCCAAGAGGTCCCTTTAAAGCAATGTCTGATACGTGAGATCATCCATTTTAAACGTGACAGATACGTTGTTGCTGCATCGATGGAATTTCGAACATTATTAGTGATAAGTGATAATATCGCTGCTGTTACTCCTGTCTCAAAGATCAAATAAATGTATCAAATCCATCGAATTTTTATTGTAATGCTGTAAATATTACAAAGAAGAAATTGATTGTCTATCGATCAAAACTATTCCAGGATGATTCAATTTTAAGCTTACTGGTTTCAATTTTTGTTTTTTAGAAGTTATGATTCAGTGAATTATCTTTTGAAAATCAATCACTTTATTCTACGTGATTACATTATTTGGTAGTGCATGATGAACGACATAAAGCAACACTTGATCTGTTTCAGTATATTTAATTTTGAAACTCGTAATTGTTATTGAAATTCAAACATGAGTTAAATAACTTAATGATTGGATAGCTAATAGATGGATAGAATCCCATGTACTTTAGTTATTCAGGTTTATCTGTTTATCTGTACTATTTATCAATTCATCGCTTTCGTTGTCAATCGAAGACAACTGTTATGCTTGGAATATTTCCGACATACTTCTATTACGTAAGCATTTTCATTTGCATGTTTTCATATTTGCGAATTTTCTAACTAGATTCACGAACTTCGCAGAAGCATTTATTAAATCTAAGAATCGAACATATGCATTTTTACTTTCAAATCTTTCCTGAATGTTAAATCTAATTTTCAATAATAGATTTGTATTCGTAACATCGATTCATTATCTCATACAACTTCCTATTACAGTATACGTTTTTAGGTTATTAGTAATTAAATTGAATAATGAATCTTGTCATAAATTAAACAGTAAAACCGAATTAAAGATTGTTTTTTATTTTTTTCCAATTATCTATTAAATATGTTTTCCTTTCATGATGTAAGCAAATTGATTTGAAGAAAATTATTGATCAGCTTTTTATCGTTAAATAAAATTTTGTCAGATGAACAAAATATTGGCAGGAACCGTATCGTTATGAACGATATTCAGAATTTCATCAAATTAATTATCACGAAAAATATCCACAGCGATAATTAACAGACTTTTTTTTTTTCGTATATCAATATTAGTTAATAATTGATAAAAATTTATTAAAATTAGAATAAGCACTGAATTGGCTATGGGAATAATAAAAGCATTAAAATTATAATTGATAACCGGTTGAAATCAACTACGATCAAACCGTATCATAGCACATTCGGAAATTCAATTGAAATGAATAGAATATTTTCGTTTGTTGGCTCTAAAAATAATATATTGATCTGGTAAATTGATTTTATACAAAACGGAATCGTCCCGTTGTGATGTAAAGTTTTCGTAATGCTTGCGCATCGTTATAAGAATGCGGTATACGTGGAGCATGCGGCATATATACACCTCCACCGTACATGAAATGTCGATTGAATGCATGATCCTAAAATTAGAAAAATATTTTAATGATATGATCGACAAGAAACAAAATTTGCAAATGATTGATTGATTTCTGATAATTTTTTTCCAAACTAAAATAAGTTCTCATTGGATAGCAATATCTTTTGAAGTTATGGGATAGAAATTTATACAAATTAAACTTGAATTGAAAATCTCCATACTTGTGGATATCGCCAGTCATATGAAGTATAAGCATACTGTTGAGCGAAATCATCTGCTTTAAGTCTTGCTGATACGTATCTATCCAAATATTTTTGTGATTCAGCAATGTATGATTTCAATGGTTCCATCCTCTATAAACATTAATTTTAAATGATATTTTCAAGAAAAAAAAAGTACTTGAATAATTTAATAATTAAACAAAGGAACGACTGAATAATCGAAATTTTACATATTTATTATAAATTATTATAATGAACAAAATTTTAATATGTAAAAAATTTTTCATACAAACTTCCTTGAAAAATATCCTCTTTGTTTGGAACGTATAGTATGGCACATTTGAACTATATGGCATTGGTTCAAAAGATGGTCTACGAAGTGGTTTCGCTATAGTCTCATGCGTATCCTGTAATTATTTTAGTATTTAAAGAAAGGTAGAAATTTTCCCTGCAAAAATTTCTAATAAGAAATCACAGATACATATAAACATATATATAATTTAACCAATGCATATATGTGAATTAATTGATTTACAAAATAAAAATTTTCATTATAAAAGCTTTGAAAATATTTTTAAAAGTTTAATTTTTTTTCCTAATTAATTTTAATTAGAAGTTAAATACTAAAAAATTAGTAAAACTTACGATCCACCTTGCTTTACTGTAGGAATTATTGTACCAATTGTAAATCCTTGGCTGATAAACTCGTGTAGTATCGATAAATCGTTCCGCTTGACGATAATGTTGTGGTAGTGCTAAGGATGGTGCAAGCGATGATATAGATGTCGATCGACGAATTGGAAAATCATGTTCTGCTTCCTTAGAATTAATTAAATTTTCAGAATCTTAGATTCAATTAAAATTTCCAGAATCTTGTTTTATAAAAATATAATTTTTAAAAATAAAACACTGCTTTAAAATCAATAAAAAATACTGCATCGTACAAATATGCCAATAATATGATTTTTAATAGTGTATCTTATAGATAAGCAATATATTACGAAAAAAACGAGAAAAAAAATTCAGAAAGATGATAAGAACCAAAATTTTAATCTTCATTTGGTAATGAAATAATTTTCATAATTATTCTTATTATTTCTCTTAATTTTTGATGAATTAAAAAGAATTGATTAAAATTAAAATAACATAATTACTTTAATGTAAGTAAGATTGGTATAAGAAGCTGATCGAGCAATTTGTTTCGGTTTACTCCAAACATTTGACATATAATTTTGAAATGTGGTCTCAGGACGAGCTAAATCGATATATCGCCTGAAATTGTATGAGAGAAAAAGTTTAAGCTAAAAAATTTTAACGAATCTGAAGATTTTATTTTCTTTTTTTAAAATAATTACATTATGATTAATTTTTTCTTTTACATAAATATCCCAAAAATGCTAAAAAATTTTTTCAGGTTTTTGTTAAAAATAAAATTTCTTTAAAGGTGAAAAACCAACGATGTCGGATAGTCATTCCACCATTTGGTCGCTGTATCAACGTCGTCAGCGGTTGATTGCGCTCGTGTCATCAATCCAGTACTCAAGACAAGTGGACGCATCTTTTTCTTCGTTTTTTACACTAATCCTTTAAAACTGAAATTTGAAATATTTCTTCAAACATTTGTTAGTAAATTAGCTTCTGCTTCTGAAAATCTGATAATAGCACCGGAAATATGCTATATCGATGGAAAAAAAAAAGAATAAATTCGGGAATGATTCAAGGGAAAGAACGTAAAAAAGAGAGAAGGATAAGAATGAAAAAATTAGAATGATAGATTGGCTCAGTTTATGTCCATTGGTTTGTTTTTTTATTCAAAGAAATCATATCTTACATCTAAAAGGTAAAAAAATAAATTTGAGGGAGGAAAGAAAAGAAAGAAGGAATGAATAAACAAACTAAATCTAAACAATAATACATTTTTTCTTCCTTTTTTTTTTGAGAAAAACTAAAAGTCTAATTAATCAAATTTTTAATGTTTTTTTCTTCGCTGTAATTTTTATTGCATTTTTTATATTTTTTCCTTACCTATTAATTTAAATTAGTGGTGTAGGCTTCCAAAAAATGTTAAACTAAAGATACAAATTAAAGCAATAAAATTCTAGAAAATTAGATATTACTAATTTATCATCTAATTGTTTAATCAAGCATTTTTAATTGTTCGATTGACGTTTAGGATACGCATAATATAATAAGCGCAAATAATGTTAAAATTCAAAAGATGAAATGCAACAATAAAAAAATATGGAATATCAGGAAAAAATGGTAAGAGAAAAAGAAATTTGAAAGGACAAAAAAAATTAGAAAATTGAGGAAAAAGAAAAAAATTTAGCATTTAAAATTTAAATTATCGAATAGCTTATAGAATAATGTTCAAAATTCTATCACAAAAAAATTGTAAAAAAAGAAGTAGAAAAAGTAGAAAAAAAGGAGAAAAAAATGAACCAAGAATTAAAAAGTTTCACTAACAAAAAAAAAAAAAAAAAAAAAAAAAAAAAAAAAAAAAAAAAAAAAAAAAAAAAAAAAAAAAAAAAAAAAAAAAAGAGAAAAAAAAGGTTAAGAAAACGATTTGTGCTAATTGCTAATACTATTGTATTATTACTTGTTTATTTTGTTTAAAAATTGTGGAAAATTTAAAAGTTTAACAAAAAAGTTAAAGTTATTTGATATAATTGAAATTTAAGAAAAGATTACGATTATTTGGTGTATTTAAGAGCGGATTATTGATGCATTCATGGATTAAGAATGGATATTTAATCAGAATTAAAATAAGTAGAAAGAATTACAATTTCTAACTTATCCATTACTTGTTTTTTCTTTGTAAAAAATACTAAGCACAAGTTCACAAAAATAGCAACAAAGCAATAGATGCAGGAAATGTAGTAGAAAATAAAGCAGTCTATTTTGCTAAATGATTCACTGCAAATGCAATCATCATCATTGTTATCGTCATCATTATTGTTATCATCATCATTATCATCATCATCATCATCATCATTCATTGAAATTATCTGCTTGGTTAAGTTAGTTAAATTTTTCTAACAACAGCTGCTGGATATATTTGATTACACACAAACACAACTAACTAACTTACACATTCCAGCTAATTAGTTTTTATTCTTGAAAATTTTTTCTTTTTCCTTTTTTTCTCTCCCCTTTTTCCCTCTCTCTCTCTCTCTCTCCCTTTCTATTTTTCTAATTGAACATATATTATACAATTCTTCTTTATCAATTTTAGACAGGTTTAGAAAAAAAAACTTTATTAATAGTGCTAGCTGGTTTCTTTTTTTTTTTTTTTCTTTGATGTCGGTAAAATCATCAAAGAATAGATTTGCTATTTTGTTTTATATCCGACTAATTAGCAATTAGTTGAAATTTTCAAAATAATGCTAACTGAAGGTTAATAAACTCGAAAGAATATGGAATTAAAAATTGTTAACTTATTTGACAAGAAGGAAAAAAAATTGATAAAGAATGACAAAGCTTTTATCATCAAATTTCATTGAAAAAGCTTTTATCATTAAATTTTATTGAAATATTTGTTAATTATAGTAATTTAGCATTTATGAAAATTGGTGACTTTTTTTTTTCGATACTATTAACTTTATACTTAATTTTAATGATGATAGTAAAAAAAAATTATCAGTTATATTCATAAGTATATATATATATATATATAAGTTGTAGTAAAAAGATGAGATAAATTAGTAAGTTGGTCATTCGGTATGTCTTTTTTTTTTCTTTCTTTCTATAAAGTGTAAAGTGAAATTTAAAATTCTGAAAGATTGTAAAGAAATGAAATCTTACACAACAGTTAAATATAATTAATTTTTTATTCAATATTCAGAATAATAGTTTTGATACGAATATTAAAATAATTTAAATCTATGATTTTAAATTTAAAAAAAAAAAATCCTAACTTTGGAATTGAGATATTTAATTGCAATGTTTCGTTTCGTTTTTTTCTTTTTTTGAAAATTTGCTGAAATAAAATTGCAAATTCTCACAATTCAAAAAAAAAAAAAACCTTCATAAAAAAATGATGACATTTAAAAAGGATGACTATTGAATCAATGCTCCAGGTGTCCAAATGTTTATCATATGATATTGTTGCATGAAGTGTGGAGAATGATTATTGAATAATTAAACAATCGTAAATAACTATTATGAAGTAGCATTAAATTATTAACATTTTCTTCAGCTCTTATTATAATTATTGATCGTATGGCGCAAGAAATGATGCAACGAACTTTATGACCAATATTAATCTGTATCATTTATATTTTATCATCTTTCATTTAAGTCAATTTTATTCGTTTCTTTTTTTTTTTCAAGAATACATACTTTTTTCAAATTAGAAATATTTTTTTGAGAGAGAAAGGAAAAGAGAGGGAAATTCACAGTTAATGTTTTCAATAGTCACTTTGTTCAATTCTTAGACTACTGTTTTTGAAAAGATGAAAAAAAAAAAACCAACAGTTATCTTTTGTGTTTGTTTATTTTCTGTCTGTTAAATTTCATTAAAACAGTTTAAAAATTTAAAAAAAAAAAAAAAAGGAAATTTTCATAAAATTTTTACTAGCATCATTAAAAGGAAATTTTTTGAACTGATCAAAAACTGACACTGTCACCAGATGAAATCAAATGAAAAGTAAGACGTTATCGATGGATGATTGCAGTTCCTTTATATTCACACTGTAGCAATTTTAATGATCGTATGCAATGAAGCCATACAATCAAAAAAAAAAAAAGTTTATCGATCGATCAAAATAACAAATAGAGTAACAAACATGCAAACAAATGAATTCAGAGCTAAAATAATCAAAAAGAAATGGTTTATCTTGTTAAATTTGACTGAATGGGAAGCAAAAATTGTGTTATCTACATAAATAAAAATGTAAATGTTCGTTGTTCATTTTTACCCAACGTTTCAAGTTCTTCACCGATTGATATGAAATTTTGAAACAACAATGCATTCGAATAGGTGCATTTTCTATATAGATTCGAATGCAACGTTGTATCAAAATTTCAAACCAATAGTAAAAACTTTCGGAGTTTTAAGATTTTGAACAAATGAACATTTACATTTTTATTTATATTGACTAGCTGGACCCGCCATTTTCAAGTGGGCAGTCTATACATTTGTACATCAACGGAAAATAGTAAAACAAAACAGTCGACAAATAAATTGAATGTTAATAATTAATGGATAAAAAATGATGCAGCGACAAAAAATATTTCTAATAAGCTATATTCGTCGCCAATAGCCAAATTTATCGAAGGAATGTGACAGAATTACTTTTAAGCGGAAAATTGAAAACTTGATGACTGAAACTTGATCAAAGTGAAGCTTGAATTGAACCAAACATAAATAAAAACTGATTAGTTTATTGGATGAATATAGGATGGAGAAAAAACAAGATATTTTTAATAAGCTATAAACTAGACAAACTCATAAAACAGAAGAAATACGATGGAATTCTTTAACCATTCAAATTTCAATGATATTTTATGCTAACCTACAATATTTCATCGTGAAAATTCTATTTGAGAGCAAAAGACTCAAGACTAAAGGCAGTTGTTAAATGATCCAAGGAATCTTTTTTTCTTCTCAGAAAATCGATTAAGATCGGAAAAATCGAGTAACAACGGCCAATTCGGAAACTCCACTGATGAAAAACAGTTCAAAGTAATTATTACGTTGAAATGTGACTGATGTCGAGATTCTCAATACCTTTCGTGACTCAATTAATAATAATTAATTACGATAATTAATTAATAATTAATAACGATAATTTCAGCATGCTGATATTGCTAAAGAAACATGCAGCACTGTGAAATAGATATGAGAGGAGACGTGAAGTGAGATACGAACTTTTCGATATTTTAGAAGAAAAACGTTGAAGTGTCATAAATTTGCAGTGTGATATAATAAGTGTGTTTATGAAGAGTGAAAATAAATATGAAACAGCATCACTCTATCGATTCTTCGACCTGTTTTATTTTCAAGAAAATTTAATTTTTCATCTACTTCAAATCCTCCCAATTTTCATAATTACTGTGTTCAGATTCAAATATGTTACAATTTTAAAACATCGAAGATGTCATATTACAGAATAAATAAGAATGACTATTTCATCCATTCTTTCATTTCCTTACCCCTATGAAAACTGGACATTATATTTCTGGCAGGTCAAAGGTATGAGTTCAACCATCCCAGATGCCTTTTGACCATTGCTTTGAAACCAGTCACAAATACTTTAATATTCTCTTTACCTCCCTGAGTACGTCAAATTCGGGTCAACTGCTTAAAAATTCCGACCGCTCCACCATCAAACGAAACAGATTCGGCGGCAGCCCGCAGTCTCTGTTTTTTCGTATTCCGGAATTCGGGTTGCATATTTTTTTCTTTGAATTCGGACTACATGTTTTTTTCTTTTAATCGGAGGAGACCTAAATTTGCGGGAAGTGACGAAATATCAATTTGATATATATTTGTCAGTAGGTGCGATTTTTTGCAGGTTTATGGGCAATGTTTCGTCATACCGCATTTCGCTTGGAAACGTGTTTATTTTCTGGATGCATGCAGAATTTGGGTAATCTGATTCAGAATGGTAAATTAGTACATTGTTCCTCTCATTATCAAAACTTCATTAGAAAGAAACATGCAGGGTATTATCTTTTATCAGTACTTAAAAGTTATTTACTTACGTTTAAGCAACAAATTTTGCCGAACTTTCTGGTTCAGCAATTTTTATTCCGATCATTTCCCATTCTTATCTGTTAATGAATCGCTTGCTTCGTATATTCAATCAACCCAACAGCGAATTGTTTTCTTGTTATTCCAATGAAAATTTCAAAGGCTAACGTTCAAAAATTCGTGCCCGATCATTTTATAGAAATTCTGGATATAATAGAAAGTCGCAAAAGCACTCAAGAAATGTCGCCTTACATTCGGACTTTTATGAAAAGGTTAATCGATGGAAGGAATTACTAAAAAATGAAATTGCTTCCAGTGTTAAGGAAATCCGGTATGTTTCATTCGTGCCCCTTTGATTTTTCCCATGGTTTTCCTTGCTGATGGACAACGATTTTCTTCACATCACACCTGTGCTTTTTCCGAATTTCCATTTTGCAGGGATCTTTTGATGAATCCGTCAGTCGATGAATTGGAAAAACTTGGACAAATTTCGGGAACACTTCGATTCCAAACTCAATATTTACATGCATTGCACGGGCGTGTCATCGTCTTACATCAAGTAAAAAGAATAGAACAGAAAATCACGAAAAAAACGTTCCGTTCAGGTTTCATTTTTTTTTCCAAATTTCATAAGCCTTAGCTTTTCTAACGTAAAGAGGAATAGTTTGATAGAGTAAGTTTTGAAAAATTCCGGGAAATATTCAAATTTTATTTGTAGGTACTCCTGTGTTGTTATGCCGAATTCCAGAGCTTACAAGCGTTAGCGATTGTATTGTAATTTCTTGTTCTGGAAATCAAATTAACCTGAAGGCAAAAGCAAAAAAAGAAGTGGATATTGGTTCTTCTGATGAATTTGTGTTGATACCATCTGTTGGCCTGGGATACCTGATAGCCTTAGATGAATTCCTGGTAAGTTTTTGGCTTGTGAGATCCGTAGATTTTGATAATGGAATTAATTTTTGTTTTACTTGATTTTTTTTTCTAAATCACATGAGGTATTGTACTGATTTATTTATTTGAAGAATTTTCCGATTTTTCTATTTAATGGGTTTTCCTTCTGTGGATTCCATGTGTTATTCACAGTACCGTAATCGCTGATTGCTTCACCCATCAATATGGATATAAAGAAAAACTTTCAGTCACTTTGCAATTTATTAAAGCATTTGGGAATAGAAAACATACTTCATGCTTTGATCAGACATAAAATATGTACTGTAGATGATAATTGCTGTTTGTGAAAAATTTCCAACTTCAGGAATTGAAATGGAGGGATTTTCCAGGCGAAAAACTTATTCATTATGTTCATTGTAGTGTACCCTTACCAACATCGCGACCAGGTAATTCAATTTCAATATTCTAATACATACTTTATATTTTAGGGATTTTTTTTCGTAAAATCCAGTTCTCAGATTAGATAGCATAGACATAAAAACATAAAAACGTCAAATAGGATTTTGCTACTGATAAAGTTTTGTCGATACAAAATGCTATATAAGAGGAGGATAGCATACATCATGAGATGAGATATTTATGTTAAAGATTATTTTAAAAAATTAGTGCATTTTTTAATTTGAAAGATTCACCTATTAGATTAAAAAAAAATTAAGCAAGATAGTTCTATCAAGAGTTTTTCCTGGAACATTCCTTTAAGATAACATATGGCTTTGAATGATCAAATCAATCTAGAACGTGTAAAAATAATGCTAATGACGTCCTGTTTAGATGAAGTTTCCGAAAAAGCAATTGAACTCAACGAAGATCAAAGATATGCTGTAGCTGCTGCATTAAACAAAAGTCGACCCATTGTGACCATTCATGGTCCACCGGGTACGGGGAAGACGGCAGTTATCGCGCAGATTGTGATGGAAGCCGTTAGTAGAAAACAAAAGGTATGTTTTATTAAAGATTTTCGTTTTAAAATCCATTTTGGAAAGAAAATAGTTATTTGGGCTTGGTATTTGTTTTTTGCTTTGAATTGATTTAGAATAATTCTCTTTTCGTAACTGCTCCGAGATTTTTTCTTCTCCTTTGCTTTCTCTGAGACTAAAATTTAGCTTATGGCTTTTTTCGAAGAATCAAAAATTGAAATGACGAGCTCATAGGATTTTTTGATTTAAATGAATATTTGCAGCAGCATAATTTGTTATTTTCAGTCTTTAATAATCGAAATCATAGTTATATACTGATTAAATAAAGACCATTTCTAAATGGATTTTTTCTATTTCGTCTACCACTTTCCCGGCTGATTATAGTCGGAAAAAAAATTTATATTCACCGGGTTTATTGATCATTTTGCTCCATCCATAAAGATCTTTATCCTTGTGAAAAGATAAATTTAGTTTTCCTTTTCACTGTTACGAAACTTCCTGATATAATAATGAGTTTTACCAAGTTTTATTTGGATTTACAGGTACTTATTTGTGCTCCCTCAAACGTTGCAGTGAACAATATTGTGGATCGATTAAAGGACTTGTCTGGTATATGTGCACTGGGATTTAATTCAGAGCTATCATTGGCCACTGAATTGGAGCAGCACGACAAATTCATTGATATTCAAAGTGCTTTCAAAAAATTGGTCTGATAACTTTTGTAAGCTTAATACTGTTGACTATAGTTGAGAAAATAAGTTGAAAAAAAAAATCATAATATTTATGAAGAAATCGTAAGCCACAGTCTTATCCATAAAAACTAAAGAGAGAAGTTGGGGTTAGGTAATTGATTGAATTTCATTACTATGTAAAGACGAAATGAAGATAATTTGAGACACAAACTCCCATTCTTATTAGTTTTTATTATTCTCTTTTTAACATGATGGATTTTAAAGAATTGGAGTTAAATTTGCAGGATTCAGGAGAAGATAGTGAAATATCCGGAAATAATTTTGATGAAAATAACAAAGCTTGGCATGATGCGAATAAGATGTTGTGGCAACTAAAAGAGGTAAAAATATTGATTTACTTTCCCTTATTATTTGTATAATTTGGAATATTCTGTAAATTTTTAGAAATGTTAGGATATATATCTTAATTTTTGAAATGACAAAAACTCGGAAGGGAAATGGATTTTTCTTTAAAGTTATATTTTAAATGTAAAGATATGTGTTTATTTTCATGCATCTTCGTTTTTGGTATTCCGGTTTATAGAATTGTTGTGGGTAGGATGTTTTGGACTGAAAAATTTAAGAATGTTGAAGGTCCTTTTTTATTCCAATTATTTGTTCTTCGGATTTTTCAGAGTATTTTAAGTTGTAAGCAAGTAATTGTATGTACGTTAACAAATAGCTCACTGCGATTTCTTCGTGAACAAGGTTTTCAACCCAATTTGACAATAATAGATGAAGCTGCACAAGCACTGGAATGTGTTGCATGGTACTCATTGCTTTTGTCCCCAAGGGCTGTAATTGTTGGTGATCCATGGCAATTACCACCGGTTTTGAAAACTTCACGGTTCGAACTTTAACCCAGTTTTCCGAATTTTTTAAATCATTTCTGACAAAGACTTTGTCAGGAATATTTTCATGAAATCAAAACAATTTCTTCAGTTCAGGAATTAGTTACATTATATTGCGCACCTAAGAGGTTGAGAAAGTCGTAAAGGTAGTGCTTAGTTTTTGGTTTTCCCATCTTATGGTCTATACTTTTCTTTATCATTGTCTTGATTTGAATTTCTTCATTTTTTTTTTTTTTTTAAATCTCAAGTATTTTAAGATTATCAGAAATGGATAACATTGGTAGTTCATTAATGGATACCTTATCCAAAAGATTTGGAGAAGCTAATTCGTTCATGTTAACAGAGCAATATCGTATGAATAAGAAAATTATGGAGTTAGTTGCATATTTATTGGAAAATCCGTTGTGATTTTTAAGAGTAATTTTTATTTTGCTAGATATTTAAATAACAAAAAATTTACTCTTTCAGATGGCCTTCTTCATTTTTTTACAAGTCACATTTGCGTCCAAACGAACATATCGCTAATCAAGTTTTGAGGTATATCAGTTTAATAATATTTGCTTTGAAAGTGCTAGGTTTAATTTATCGACTTATGGACTGTATGAAAATAGCAGCCTGATAAGTAACTTAGTTTCGGTATTACTGTAATTTCAATATTCAAATTTGGAGTTATCTAAGCTTCGAGTTATTGTTGATTATCTCGAAAATTAGTGTTCTTTATGTTAATATGTTTCAGTGATATAAGTGAAGTGCCTAAAGGAAGTTTATTCGATGAACCAATGATATTCATTGATACAAGCCATGATAAATCGGCAGAAAACAAAGAAAAACTATATCGATATTCGTACGCAAACGCGCGTAATTTTTTTGCTGAAATTTATTTTTAAAATCAGTTTTTGACTTTGAAAATGTTTATCTTCTCATTAATTTGAAGTTTGGTTATACAAAATTATATGTTTTTGGATTTTTCGAAAGATTTTTAAATGCAATTAATTTTTAGTGGAAGCGAAATTGATTATCAAGTATGTTACTGCATTGAGCGTATTTGGTGTACGAGAGGAAGACATTGGAATTATAGCACCGTATGTTGCACAGGTCCGATTGAATATAGAACGTTTTTAGACGATTATGTTTCTAATTTTTACAACATCATACGTGTATATTTTACTTTTCTGAATAACTCCTTGACTCATATTTTCTTCCTAAGAATAAGGCTTTATAGTAGAAGCTATTCTTGATTTCTAATTTCAATAGAAATTCTATTTTCAGGTGGACTTGTTGAAGAAATCATTAAAAACGAGTAGAGTGAACAGCGTGGATGCTTTTCAAGGTCAAGAATGTGAAGTAGTTGTTATGTCATTGGTCAGAAATAATAACGATGGTATTTTCTTTATATGCGGTGTACACTTAAATAAATTTTGGAATTTGTTTTCAACGAAATTTCAAATTCCATTCTCGATAAATCTAAATTTCATTTCCAGTTTTGACAAACTTCAGAATATCGATTTGCTTCTAGTAAAATTTAGAAGTCTTTTTTGTAGGTCGAATTGGATTTCTGAAAGATGAACGACGCTTCAATGTTGCCGTGACAAGAGCTCGTCGGCAATTCGTCCTGGTCGGTAACGCAGCAATGATGAAGCATGCAAAGCACTTGCAGTCCCTCATTGAATATATGCAAAGTCACGGCAGGATTGTTGAACAACAGGAGTTAACTGAGTGTTTGGCTATCAGTAACAATTCCAAAAAATTCAAAAGCTATTGTTACGAAAATCGAAACCGCTAGCTATTCGAGATGTGTGCTGAAATTTGGAAACGAGAGAATGGAAGATTCGTGGGACTGAAAATCTGTCTTTGTTATTTGTCATTCCACCCTTTTTTTTGCTTGGACTTTTGAGCTACTTTAACCACACTTGAGGTTAAAACCGGTGGTGTAATGTGTTATCTCCATGCTTATATTTACTCAATCTTTATTACTGTCGTGAATTTTTCTTCTTTGAGGTAAAGAATTAGTTTTAGTGAAAAGGAAGGATTTACGCTTTGAGTCGAATTGATGAATGCATGGACAATTAATTTGTAAGTGTATTATTAATACCGCAGATAATTGATTACAAAGTAATATAGAGAACAGAAAATTATGAAGTAGAAATTTACAAAATCAGAATTATAACAGCCGAGAAATCCCAAGTCGAAGATTACAAATTGCTACGCACCAAGAGTTTATTCCAACCGTCGAAATCGTCCCACTAGCTATTCCAATCAGATTTAAGAATAACCTTTCTATCCTCGATAAGCGGGTGAGGCTTATAGAATACAAAAAAGGGAATTACAAAGCGTTATCATGCTGTGTAAGAGATTGGTACATGAGAAAGGATATATTTTTCACAAGTTAGCATACAGATGTGCATAACCATATATGGTAAATGATTATAAATCAGATAACGGATTCATCTCTCAGTATGAGAAAACGTTGGAAATTTTGCAGAATGAAATGAATCCTTTATCTAAAAGTTGCTTTATAAAAAATAATTTTACCAGATGTTCAAGATATGGATATAGCAGGTGTTTAAGACTTGTAATCTAAGGGAATTTATATATAAATTGGATAATGGTCCAAATAGAACAATTTTTTATAGTGCAAGTATTTTGAGACACAAAAGTTTTTTTAGAAAATTATTTCAAGCTTTTCGACACTCCTGACCGAAGGAGAAGGTTGAGGGATATATTGAAATGTATTTAGTTTAATCGACTTCGATTATTCTACAAGTGTTTTTTGTTCCTAACGATTTAAAGAAACCACTAACTCAATTTCTGCTGGATTAGGTTTAGATTTAGAGTTCGCAACACATAACAAACGTATTAAGGAACAAATCAAATCATACTTAATTTTGATGACAATTAATATTATCAACATTATAAAAATGCAAATGCAAAAACTTACCATTCACCAGTGTTCGATTAGTTCATTCAGTTCTTGCTGTATTAACTCACGGGCCTTGTAGAAACCATTTTCATGTCCTTGTGATACTTCGACTCCTCCGTCGTTGATTTCGTTCCAAATTTCTGTTTTTGGTCGAGTTATTATGTACTCGATCTTGGGATGTTGCTGGGATAAGATCTCCAGTTCAGTATCAATATGTTCAATTTCAAATTTATTAATTATTCCACCACTGGATTCGACTATTCTTGATTTAAATCTTTTAGTATTATAGGGAGCAATTAGCAAATTTCCATTGATTCTTTTGGCTATTATGTCATTCCTTTGTAGTATTAATTCGGCAGCCAATGTAGGATTGCTGTGAGATAATCATTCAATCAGTGATAATAAATTATTACGATTTTGACAGCTTAACTTTGACAATTCGTTCAATTGTTGCTTAAATTCTTCTCGAAGATTGTCAAAAACATATTGGAATTTGGGATTTTCCGGGTCAGCAATTTCTTTTTGATTAGTTTCTATCATCATTAATTTTCCTTTTAAGAAATTTGTTAGAGTTTTCTTAGGAGTAGACTTTTTAATTGTTACTTTGTCGATGACGATGTCACCATTCATCAGGTAAGGATCAATAAAGCCACAATTTGCTGCTGTAACAGTTTCATTTTCTTTAGAAATGAATGAAGTTTGAAGTTCGTCAATAAGAATATGAGTTTCATACATTCTTGCATTAAAAATTCTAATTCTTCGATACAAACATTTTATTATAGCTTCGATTTCATTCCATAGAATAATGCTGGAGCTAGTTATGCATTTCCCAATTTGTGTAGGACATTGTTCAATAGATTCAAGATCTGATACTAACTTTCTTCCATCATAAATTAGGATTTGTCCTTGTTGTAATAAGAAATTCGTAGTTGATTGGCATCGAATTCTTAACCATCCATATGAATACTGTATATTGTTACTTGTTGTCCATATGTTTGGAGAAATTTGTTTGAATCTATTTTCATCAAATCTATCTTGATCGAGTGTTCTACAAATTTGAGAGTTTGTTGCTGAAGTAGTAGTTTGATCTGACTCCACAGATAAAGAGAATCTCAGAAAGGCCTTAGTACATACTGTACGAGTGATGTTATTACATTTTATTGCGGGCATCCTAGCATGAGTCCGTGTATAGACAGCCACTTTCATTGAGGTAAAGTTCTGTTCCGATGCATTCTCGCAATTCCATTTCTGTGGCATATTGAATGGAATTCCCGAAGTCCATTTACAAATGTTGCTTGCTGTGACTTGAAATAGTGCAAAAATAATATTGATCAATAATAAACTATTAGTTATTGTCTTTGAATTTTGCAATAATTTTGTTTGTCGGGTCTGCGTGCTTCTAGTTCTTAGCGCGATCGATTCTTCCTTTGGTTTCCCGACTACTGGTGTTGACTGATCTTCCAGGCGCTCTGAATCGTCTACTTCCAAGGGATAAAGCTCTTTTATTGATCTATCTAGTAGTTTCCCATTCGGCATTTGTATTGTTGCTGTTCTGATTTTTCCATCCCATCCTCTTTTGATTGCTTTTATTCCGACTAGTTTCCACATACCACGAGGTGTATCAGGTTCATTTAGTAAAACTGTTTCGTTCTCACGTGGAATTCGTCTTTCTACAGCTCTGGGGGATGTCAACTCCTTTTGAGTGCGCTCTCTAAGATTTACAATATATTCATCTCTCCATAAATTCCAAAAAAAATCTAGTGCACTAAGAGTGTTGGACCAGTACTTGAGTAGTTTATTCTTAGTATTCAGTCTATGAGGAGTATATTCGTCTTGATTACTCTCATAATTAGTTGGTATATCTAACGATGCATTAGGTGAAATAAAATCAATTGGACGTGTCACTTTATAGTCATCAAATCCCACGTATGTTAAAGGGCGGGTATTAAGTATTCCTTCGATTTCTGCTATCAAAATTATTAATTCTCTCTCCTTTAAAAGTTTCCTACCTATTGCTTGTCCTAGCCTTTTTGGTAAGTCCGATAATTCGTGCGTATACATCTCCACCCCATGGTGCCTTTGGTATCGTGTTTTACCATATCATGCCCTTCGCAGCTAAGAAATCAGCGTTTTCTTCCATAATAATTTTAAATACCAACTGGAACTGATTTGCATTATCACTTAGGATTAACTTCAGATATTCTCGTCGAGCGACAAATCTCTTTAGTACGTGCAAAAATGTCTCGGCGGTTAAATTCTCTGCCAATTCAAGATGTACTGCTCTTGTTGTAAAACATGTAAAAAGAGCTATCCACCTTTTGATTATTCCATTATCAGATTTGATTGAAAGAGGACCCATATAATCTAGACCAACTTTTTCAAAGGTTCTCGATCTTACCACTCGTGTTTGTGGGAGATTTGGCATTGCACGTAGTTTAAATGGCTTAACTCTCCACCGTTTACAACCCATACACCAAGATATGACGCGTTTAACTGCAGATCTTCCTTTTGGTATCCAAAATTTACGTCTTAATTCACATAAAGTGTGAGCGATTCCTGCGTGGTATAATTTTTCATGCTGTTGTTTAATGAGAAGTTCGCTAATGATGTTATGATTTGGTGAATAGATAGGATATTTGCTTTCATCGTCTAATTCCGAATTCTCTAGACGACTTCTCGTTCTCCATAGTTTGCTAATTTCATCTTGATATAGACTCCATTTATTTATTTCTTCTTCTGTAATGCCTTCTGATTGCGCTTGCCTTATCAATAACCATTCTGCTGTATCATAGTCATTCTTGGTCATGTAATTTCCTTTGATAGATAATGATCGTAACCAAGGGAATTCTCTTTTGCTGGTTAGTTTAATAAAGCGGAGCGCCCATGCAGTTGTTCTTAATAATCTTATCCATTTACTGAAACGGTATACGGCGATGAATTTAATTATTTTCCTTTCAAAGTCTGGAGTTATCTCTGTAATCTTTGCAATAGTTGCTTCTTCAAATTCCTCTTTATATTTAAATTCACATTGTGGCCAATCCGATTTTTTTTCTAACCACTGAGATCCTTTCCACCATTGGTTGTAGTTTCGGAGTTTATTTGGTGAGAGACCTTTAATAGCTATATCTACTGGATTTTGTTCACTTGGTATATACCGAAATGCAAATTTTGCCCTCCTTATTTCTTCGACTCGGTTTTGTACAAATCGTGGAAGCAATTTTGTATAATTCTTGATCCAGTGGAGAGCACATTTAGAATCTGACCACAATGTAACTTGATTTTCATTCATTTCTAATTGTTTTAGTGCGAACTGAGCTGCTCTTACTCCAATTAATATGGATAATAATTCGAGTCTGGGTATAGTTATACCTTTGATGGGAGCTATTCGAGATTTCGCGTAAATCAAAAATGAATTTGATTTTGTACCTTAGTTTTCATGATTGAGTGCATAAACCGCTGCAGAATATGCAACATTTGAAGCATCTGTAAATACATGGATTTCCGTTTGCGGTGAATTTGTTATTACAAATCTCGGCACGTCTATAACATTCGTTGGCCATTCTTTAATTAATGCCTTCCATTGTTGTTCATCTTCTTCATTCAAAGCTTGATCCCAAGATTTGTTTTCTTTCCATAGATATTGGATAAATAACTTGAGTCGTATCATCGAAGGAACTAAGAAACCCAATGGATCGTACTGCGAAGCAACGAATTATATAATTGTTCTTTTAGTTATTTTCTTTCCAACCCATGGTTTTAATGTTACACAAATGACATCGATGTCATGAATCCATTTGAGACCGAGAAAATTTTCCCTGCTGGTTGTACTTCGATCATATTCAGGTATTCTCTCATTGAATTCCTCATCGTTAGAAAGAAATTCTCTTATTTTCATTGAGGCTTCTGCAAAAATACTCTTCATTTCTTCGTACTTATATAAGGCTTCTTCTGTCCCATTAGCAGATATGGTAATGTTATCCACATATAAATTCTTTCTTATTTCCCATGCCGTTGTGCTGCCATCATTTTTAAGATGGTAATTCAGTGTAGGTGATAATAAGAAGGGTGATGATATCACTCCAAATGGAACTCTTTTGAAGCGGGAACACTTCAGATTTTCATCGTTTACTTCTTTATGAATGTCATTTAACCAAAGAAAACGAGTAGAATTTCTTTCTTCATATTGTAATCCCAACTGCAAGAATGCCTTTTCGATATCGGCAATGATCAGCATTCTCATCATGCGAAAGCGTAATAGTACTCCTACTAAGTCTGGTAGCAGTACTGGTTCTCGGTACAGTACTTCATTCAAGCCTTTAAATCCTTTGAGATGCGCTGAAGCATCATAAACAATCCTCAATTTAGTTGTAGCTTTATTAGGAGTTAATACTTCATGATGTGGTAAATAATGTATAACGCCTATCTTATCCTTCGGATGTACTTCTTCAATTATGGCTGATCGTAGTTGATCTTGAATTGTTTCATTGTATAAATGAAGAATTGATTTGTGTTGTAGACGCGTGATCAAGTTCTTTAAACGTCCAACGCATAATCCATAGTTGTTACTTAATTTGTGCTTGGAATCTTTCCAAGGCCAGCATACATGATATTTTCCATGTTGTTTATAAATAGTCCCCTTGAAATGTTTTAATACTTCGTCATCGTCATCAGCTGTAGGAGATTCTTGAATTCCAATCATTTCCAATTTCCAGAATTTTTCAAGTTCTGAATTGAAATTGACACTGACTACACTTACTGTTTTTGAAGTGCATAACGAATTACTTTTACAAATTTTGTCTATGTCACCTTTTCCAACAATCATTGGACCAATTTTTGATTGCAGTAGTAAGTGTCCTGAACTTAATTCTTTGATTCCTTTTAAATCAACGAATTTAAAAAAGTAATCAGCACCAATAAGGATGCCGGTTCGTTCCCAGTAATTCGTTAAATTTTTGAATTGGCTTTCAATCGATGTTTCAACAACTCGTAATTTATTAGTCAAATATTCGATTGCATTGGCGTACAATGTTATGATTTCCTTTCCTGTTGTTTGTACACTTAGTTGAGTAAAAGTAGTGCGACATGATCTGGGTTTCTTTAAACCAAACGGAGCTAGCTTCAAATTTTGCTCTTCCGTTTCAGTTAATTTTAAGCGATGAGATACCTGCTTGGAGACAAAGGTTAATTGTGATCCTAGATCAAATAATGCCAAGGCCTTTTCTTGTCGTTGAGGCAGTGAAGGATTGAAGACTATTATCTCTCTACATAAGAGTAAAGTTTCCTTTCCTTGTCCTCCCTTTACTGAGTTCGTTTGCGTTGCAAGAGTTGAATTGCAACTAGATGTCGAAATTTCCCTTTCATTAGTAGATCCAGTTTTCTCTAAGTGTAACATATTTTTTGAAGGCATTTGATTTCTTTTGTTACATAATGCACTATTATGAGAAGCTTTACAATAGATGCATCGTGCTTTCCTTTTGCAGTCTTCTCCATCATGTTTAAAAAAAAAACACACATTTTTTCAGTGTTTTGAGACGATTTACTCGAGCATTAGTTGTAGTATAAATATTGCATTCGCTGTCCCAATGATCTTGGGCACAAAAAATACACGGTCTTCTCTTTTTTTTCTGGTTTTTTATCGTAGAGTTACAAAATTCCTCATTGCTTCGAATTGTGGCTAATGCTGAAGTTCCTCCGAAGTTACTCCGGAAGCTTTGTCCTGATTTATGCATTGTTGATTTATCATCAACATGAGTGAGCGAAAGCTGACTGTTCCTTACTTGTTCATTCACGTTGATCAGATCTGATAGAAAGTTTCTGAGTTTCGAAACTGACCACGGTACATCTATTTTCTTTTGATAATATACTTTTTCCAGTATCCAACGTGGTAATTTGCTTTCTATTAGAGTTTCGATACTAGAGTGTTGCAAGCTTTCACCTAAAGCATCTAGTTGACGTAGTACGCGTTCCATAGCTTCGACGGTTCCAATCCATTCCCTTTCATTTTTCTTGATTGATTGAAATTCATTATACAAAAGTTTCGTTATAATTGAAGAATCACCATATTTATCTTTTAGAAGTTGTCTTATAATTTCATAATTTTCTGGAGCTATATCGTAGCCCCTTACTACTTGTAAAGTGTTTCCCTTTAAATACAAATACATATAATTCAACTTTTGAATTTCGGGAATTGCTTGTGAATGAATTGCAGCATTGAAACTACTCCAAAACTGTCGCCACTGTCTGGTATCCCCACTAAAAGTAGGTAACGACAGCTGGGGAAGATTGACTGCTGGATAAGACATAATCTTGACAGTTCCTTAGGCTGAAATTATTCTCGTGAGAATCGCCTTAGTTCATGGTCAGTTTCGCTCTTATACACGGTTAATGTTATAATTACTTCTCTGCCTTCATAGAATATTCCGAATAATCCATTGTCGCCTTTTGTGATTTCTTCATCTCTTCATTTTTCCTTTTTATTGCGATCGTAAATTTTTGTATGTAATTGAGCCACTTTTCGTTTGCAGATGCACAGTTGAAACCTTTGAACTTTATCTTCAACTACTCGTTCCCTTAATTTGTAAAATTCTTGTCGTTGTTCTGTTGTCAAAGCTTGATCCGGATGCTTGAATAGCATCATTTTTACTTTCTTAAGAAGATTATTTAACCTTTCCTGGGCTGGTTCAATACTTGCTATAATATTTGTAGCTATTAACCTCACCTCGTGCACCAATCTTTTCTGTCGTGAATTTTCTTTGAGGTAAAAGTTAGTTTTAGTGAAAAGGAAGGACTTCGCTTTGAGTCGTTACAGAGTAACATAGAGAATAGAAAATTATGAAGTAGAAGTTTACAAAATGAAAATTATAACAGTCGAGAATTCTAAAGTCGAAGATTACAAATTGCTACGCACCAAGAGTTTATTCCAACCGTCGAAATCGTCCCACTAGCTATTCCAATCAGATTTAAGAATAACCTTTCTATCCTCGATAAGCGGGTGAGGCTTATAGAATACAAAAAAGGGAATTACAGAGCGTTATCATGCTGTGTAAGAGATTGGTACATGAGAAAGGATATATTTTTCATAAGTTAGCATAGAGATGTGCATGACCAGATAACGGATTCATCTCTCAGTATGAGAAAACGTTGGGAATTTTGCATAATGAAATGAATCCTTTATCTAGAAGTTGCTTTATAAAAAATAATTTTACCAGATGTTCAAAATACGGATATAGCAGGTGTTTAAGACTTGTAATCTAAAGGAATTTATATATGAATGGATAATGATCCAAATAAAACGATTTTTATAGTGCAAATATTTTGAGACACAAAAGTTATTTTAGAACACTATTTCGGGTTTTCCGACAATTACCGAAAACTGGTATCAAGTAAATTTGAGTAGTTTACGAAATGCAAGATATTTAAGTCATAAGAATTAGAATGATAAAAGTTTCAAAGTAGTGCACCTTTTTATCATTGCGATAATATCAAAAAGGGAGAGAAATAAAGAAGAAAAAAAAAAAGAGCATAACAAGATAAGAATGCAATACTAATATAAGTGCAATTTCAACCATTTACATAAATGCATCACTTGGTAGAACCTTTCAAATTGCTTTCTGAGAAAGAACACTGTTGAGATAAGTATGGAAAAGAAATTTAATGAAAAAAAGAAATAATGAAATGGCAATTATGATTTAGAGTAAGTATAGCAACGCATTAGGCTAAATACATAGAAAAAATAATGAAATAAAGGTATGACGGAAGAGAGCTGATGAATTTTCAAGTAGTTAAAATTAAATTTATAAATCCTGTGCTGCGGCAATATCATTGGAATTTTTGGCAAGTTCAATCGGAGCATTTTCTTGAGCAGTAGGATTTTCAATGGATTTTTTTCGATTATACTGTGGTGACATAGTCTGCTGTTTCTTGTAACGTCGACTATGTGAGGAAACTGATGAATATGTAATATCGGATGGGGAATCAGGACAACGACTTGTCGAACAACAGTTGGACATTTCTTCTTCCTGAAGTTTCGAAAATTTCTGATATTAAATTGAACGACACGCGCATCATGAGTTATTTAAAAAACAGCAAGCTGAATGCTGAAATGACGGCTAGGATTACTTCGATTAGAATCCGAATCCAATCTCCCCTTGTCACCCTTCGAAATCTGTAAAGTTATATATAGTGCTACCTGCTCCAATTCCTTAGTTTGAATCATAGTGCAAGCAAATCAGAGAGGTTTCTTACAGTCTTCCGTGATGAATGGATAATAGGCGGATTCCTTTATTTAAGGGGAAAATTATTTAAACATCTGAAAATTAACCAGCTCACATTCTTGAATTCATTGGCCGATTTCATTTCAATGCAAACGGTGTTGTCTTTCTTGTTCCGGCCCTGGCTGTTCAACATGAGCACCTGCAATGGAAAGAATATACGATGTAAGTTCATACCTAAGTAGTAATAGTACAAATAATTCAGAATATCTTTTTGAATACTTTACATAAAGTAAAATATGTATCTTATGACAAAGAAGACTTTGCTAAGTTTTTGGGTGAAAACTGGAACTTGAAGAAGTTTTGGTAGGCCTTGCTTATCAGCACAATGTACCACTTGTAGCGACGAACGACGTATTTTTTTTAAAATAAATCTGACTATGAAATTCTCATGTGTATGATGCTTTGAATACATGAAATTAACTATTAATTGCACTTGTTTATCAAAGAATTAATGCCCTGTTCAAATCTTTCAACCTAATCGTACAATAGTATAAGCATACAATCCTCTTAAATGATCTGTAACTGAAGTTCTTCCTGAAAGGTCAAAAGATAAAAACCAACTTTACCTGTTGTATAGCGACTGAAGACCGTGAAGAGCGTCTTGTGATTTTTGAATTAAGAGATGCAGAAATTTCATGAGGAGAATCGATGTTATAGCCAAGTGGGGCAGTTGGTACCACACAGGATTGTATGTGGCTGATCGGTCCATTTAGTGCTTCTACTAACGTCATTGTTTCGTACCTTAAACGACAGTTTATGCAGTATTCCAGATAATGTTCTGCAAAAACTTTCTTTTGCTAACTTGGAACAATTTCAAAAGAAAAAATGGAGCAATTTCTAAAGATCATTTGCGGCCAAACCTTCGATAAAGATGTTAAGTAAAATTATTTGGAAAAGAAGCGAAAAAATGCAGAAATTTTTTTTTTTAAGTGAGAACCGATAAATATATAAAGTAAACGAATTTCCATAAGGTTATGCAAAAGTACCTAGTTTGTGAACGAGTTTGTTGTGAAGACGGTGACTGATCAGTTACTGAAACGGTACTAACAACGCGCATTGTTTTCAACTGTAGTAATGCACGAAATGGAGAACGACAAATGGGACAATTATTTAACTGAAAATTAGTATAATAAATGCAGTAGAATAAATTCACTGAGCAATCTCTCCTAAAAATGGAAATAAGTTAGTATATCTCATATAAAAGACTTTCTGAGATATGCAAATATAAAAATATTCGAATATTTCTAAGAGGAAATTTTTTTAGGATTTCTCACAATCATATATATATAAAGACAAAAAATGAACAATAAAAGATGGTTTTCGAGTCAAAATTTTTTTTTCAATGTTGATAAAAACATTTTTAAGGCATAGAAAACTGAAAAAAAAAAGAAAAAACTAACCTTATACCTCAATGTTTCCGCACATCCATTACAAATACATAAATGCCTACATGGAAGGATAACAGTATCACGAATATCAGACATACAAATGATACATTCGGATCCATTTTCGTCACCAAGATCGTGTTCCTTATTCTCAATCCCATAAATTTCTTGCAACAAATATACTACACCATCCGCTACCTATAAATTAATTTTAATTTTGGTACTTTAATACTAAAATGAAGCTACAACATGAAAATAATTTCGCTCGTTAGAAAAATTTTATCCTAAAGTCTTTTCCGCTTCCGTGGGAATTTCCTTATATTATTTTAATATGCAGTTTGATAACTTTAAAAATTAGTAGACGAAAATTTGCTGATTTCTCATGTAAAGCAACATGATTGATTCTCATGATAAATTTAAAAAAAGACATGATAAATTTATAGCAGGATGGAGGTAGCATGCTCAAACAATATCGAAGTATGAAGAAGCATATTCTTTCAAGGCATCAAGAAACCAAAGTGAAAAGACAACTTATTGGTCAGTTAATTTGGATGGTTCCGTCCATTCAATCTCCAATAATCAAATGGGTTCGAAAAATGGTTAAATATTTAATGAAGCTCATTTGACCATCTAATTTTTACTCTTAAGCAAGTTAGCGACGGTTTCATAGCACTACTCCACTTAGTCCAGAAAACCTACATCATTTTAGTGTATAATCTGTAGGCTGTAGAGATTACCTATTTTCTGCGACAAAATTTGAATCAAAGACTAACTAATTTTTGTTTAAGCGCTTTTACAACAAAAGTTGCACACTGATCGGTTGCATGTTCGATGCTAGCCATTGTTGACTGCATTTGCTCGATACCACAATCAACGGCACGAATCTCGATAACAACCGGAAAGTAAGAACCGCTCTCATAATGCATCTGAAAAATCCAAGCTTCTCGTGATATAATTACCATTTGGATGTTAGAATGATCAATTATGGATATCAGTTGCAGTTTTAACCAGAAAGGACTCCAAAGCTTCAAATGATGTATGCTAAAATATGTGTTTTAGGGTTTAATATGAAAAAATCAGAAGCACAGAAAGACGTACGGAACTAAGATCATACACAGCAGGGTCCATTACGAACTTATTGAAATGTTGTTCTGCACCGATATCAAAATAATACTGCTCAGATGACTTCAACTGTGGATACTTGTGCACAAATCTACAAGTAAATGCATTAGAAATGGCTAATTGAAAAACTGACATATTTTCTACTCGCAAAATCATTTATTACTATCGGACACTGAATAACAATGACAGTGTTGGTAATATAATAATAAATATAATGACAATAATATAGTTTGTAGTGATAAACAGCGTTTCATATTTCAGTACGTTATTTTACATGAGTTGAGAACTACAGCTGATACTAAGCAGCTTTTTTTTCGTACTCATGGGGACTGCACTGGAGATGTTCGAAGGTATCATCCATAAGGAATTGACACAATGTTCTACAAAATAACTGACTCTCAAAACGTAACAAAACTTCAAACAATTTTAGGAAACATACTGTATACGTCCATCGTTAACAAATTCCTTTGCAAAGAAATGAATTTGTACATAACAGGCACTATCACAGTCGAAATAGAATTCCAGATAGAACGAATTCTTATTATTCTCTGATGCATCATTTTTGCTTCTAAGAGAAAAATAGTATAAATTTCAAAAGCATAGTATTTCCGGAATTTCTGGATAAGATGGCAAAGATTTTCAGATATCTTCATCGAAAACCAAAGTTTTTTCTCTATAGTTTTTCTACTCATTTTCTTGAATCTTAATGATTTTTTCATTTCTTTTCTTTTATTTATCTACATTTCATACTATACAGATTGCTCGATTCTTCGGAAAAAATTCTCAGCTGGTGAAGTCAGACTTTGCACCTTCCAATAGTTTTACTATTAACAACCATAAACAAATCATCTGCGACACACTTTAATTCACTTACTTTGTCAGTTTTAATGAATCTCGGCGAAGATTGATTAAAGCATTTAAAGTCCTCACCGGATCATTCACTGGTTGACTCGAATATGGGAACTAAACAACGAAATAAGCTTACATTGTGATCCTACAGAAAAAAACAAATATAAAATAAATTACAAGGGAGTTTTTTGGAAAGACTTAAAAAAAAACGTTTTACATGAGTTCACACTTGTTCAAAATATGCACCTGAACTGATCTGTTGCCAAGTATATCTAAGTCTGCATTTTCGCCAAACAAAAAAGCTTCCGGTTTTGCCAAATCATATCGTTCACCTCCCAGTAAGAAATATGAGCCAAAAAAGGCTCCTGAAATAGTTTCATTTTTGGAATTTTCCGAAGCATTAGGTCTTCAAATTTTCTTAAGGAATACCCATGGAAATATGTAAGCATAAATAGAACATATTTCAAAAATGAGGAAATAGCTACAGTTCTTTGGATAAAATCACACAATCCCACGAAATAATGAAAGCACATCTTCCAAATTCAATCCAAACAATCTAACACGTTTAATGCCGGAAACTTTCTCACCATACTAAAAAAAAAAAGGAAAAAAAAAAGGTGGAATTAAAAATAAGCTTTTCAAATTTAGCGACATGTCACATTAATTCTATTAAATTCAAACAGAAAAAACTAAAAAAATTTATTTGGTTTGTTCAGCAGACAATTCTCACTTACTGAATAAACCGTAATTTGGTTTTATCGGAACCGGAAAATGTATTTTTTACCTGAATGACTGGAAAAGCGATGCATTTCACAATTTTCATCATCATTGTCTATCCCATTCGTTATATTTGGGACATTGGTTCTTCGTCGAAGGGACGCTATTTGACCCATACAGAACGCCACACTCTAACACCATCAAACCGGAAAATATTCTTGCCCGGTTTCCTGATCCATAAAAACTGATCGGTAAAAAAAAGTTTTGGATAGAAGAATTAGTAACTTGTTGAAAAAAGCTTCATTAAAACAAATATAACAAGTTTTTCAGCAAACATGCGAAAATTGTCATGACATTACTATCATCGCCTCAGTAATGAATTACTGATTTCGTCTCGGTTATACTTTTAACAGCGAAAAATAATTAAGATGATGTTCGCTTGACTTAGATTCATGCTTGAAAAGCATATTAAAACATATTCTTAGTCGCCAGTTTTGAGAAGAAACTAAGATATGTATCTCGGGATATCGTTCTCTTTTGCACCACAATACCTTTAATAGATTGATTCAAAAGGAATATTTTGGTATCTGATGACACAGAGATGATATGTACATAAATCCAGTCAGTCGAATCAAACATTCGGCGATGTAGATCTTTCAAATAATCTAATGCTTTCTTTATTAGAATATTACATCACGCATGCTTGATAATTTCCCGTGTTTCTTCTATTGAAATCTTCCAGAAACCTTTTGCCCTTCTTCTCGAGACCAAAACACCTTACCACACCACATCAAATCTCGACAACCGCCTCACCAACCTAGAAATGACTCCGTACTCAGCAGATCAACGCGCAAAACGTCAAGCTGCCCCGTCTTATTGCAAACACCTTCGAATTTCCGTGAATGGAAAATGTGTTCAGTGTAGGAAAAATTCGAGCGTACGTTAGCCGAATTCTGTCAGTTGTTGACAGTGGGCTTTAGTGTTTACGAGCAGGAGTGTACGGCAAGGTACGAGCTGATCGGGTGCGGGATTCGTAAATTTGAACTGTTGAATGCTATTAAAAAAGGATAGCAGAGACGTAAGGAAAATAGAGGTTACGGGTTAGTGGGGGAACCTAGTTCATCGATTTGTGATCCTAATGAGAGCCGTTGAATTTTGATTTGATATTCCGGTCAAATTTTGCTACGGGATACATTGTGGTCAAATTTGACTCCACCCTTTCTGTCACATTTGCTACAGCTTAGTGTCTGTAGATAGTGCTGCGTATTATCGAAGGCTATTGTCGATGTCGGTAAAACCGAAATGACAAAGTAAAAAAATAGCAAGTATTTCGTGTGGTGGAAATTTGTAATATTGCTTAGACAGATGAATCACCTATCCACATCTGGGCGCAAAGGCCTTTGTTCTGTCGTCTTCCGATTTGTTTATGTGCATTGTTTAAAATGTTTAAATCCGTGTTAATTATCTGGAATTCTGCAATAACTAAAGCTTGTGTGCTTTGTTTTAAATATTGCAAGCAATGTCTGTCTCTTATCATTTGTCCCGATAACCAACCTTTTGTATGATTAATGTGTTCTAGGTTCCGCCACAAACAAGACCAAGGATTATCCACATAAAAAGTTTTTCGAGTTATCAGGGATCAATGTTTTCAAAATCAGAATCGCGACAGTTCAGCAGGAGCAACAGAAGTGGTGGAGCGAAAGGAGAACGAAGTCACCAACGGGAAGTACAACATACTAAGCATTAAAACAACTGTTAGTATCCTTATTTACTGTACTTTTCATTAGTCTCTCTTGCTGTAGAAATAATATACGATATTGTATACAATATCATATAAGATAAGCGAAGATGGTTACAATATTATATAGACCAAAATAAACCTATTCCTGACCTAGATAAGTCACAATAACAAGATCTCCAGTCCAACAAACTACAAACCGAATTACAAACTATCAGATTTTTTTCCTTAAAATTTCTTGATGCACGAGTCGGGATGTTATCCACGATATTAGCAAGCTCTATCCCAGCAAAGGGGAAGATCCTGAAGCTTCTTAACGAAGTGAAAAAAAGTGGATTGGAAACCAATCGACAACATAAAGAAGACGAACAGTGCGAACAGTACGGAAGTCGAAAGAGGATAATCAACAAGATGAGAAGAGCTGAGTTATATGTTGGAATACTGATCAAGCGTCAACAAAAAATGACTGGACTGTTTGCAAAAGATTCCATCATAACGATGAAAGGAAGTGAAAAAGGAATACATGGGAATGGTTAAAGACGATCAAGAATACTGAATTTAAATGAAAGTAGGGAAGCATTGTTAACCTTGCCCAGATATAAGAAACGAAAGTGTATTAGCAAAAATAAGAAAGCAAATCTTGGTCAGTCAGTGAACTGAGAAGCTGTCGGAGGAAAATAGCAAGAACTGAGAAGGCTCGAACCCAAACATGCAATTCCCGATTCGAGAAGAGACCAGTGTACGCAAAAACAAGTCGACAATTCCGGGAGACAGAAAAAGGAGAATTCTCTGTCCTTGTCGGAAAAGTTTTTTATGTTGTGACAGAAACGAATCCTGGTGAGAAAAGTTTTATTGATTAACGGAGGAATGATTCTTCGTTTACGTTGCAAAAAATTATTAGAGAAGATGCAAATAAACTGATCATGGGTTATTCTTTCCTTTGTTGCTCGTAGAGATCGAGTAGAATACTGCTCAACTGAATTGTTGAACTTCTGAATACTGCTGAACTGAATTGTTGAACTTCTGATACTACTGTATCGGTCTGAACTCTGAACTGCTGCTATTGAACTGCCGAACTGTGTCGAACTGAACTCCGTATTGTTACTATATCGAACAACTGTATCGATCTGACTCTGAAAGTTCTGAAATCATGGGCTTTCAAGTCCTCCAGGGCTCCTTCCCTTTATTTGAACTTCAACGTGTCGCTTCCTGATTGTTTGACCTTACTTTGTTTATCTGTGAATCGGAGCGTTTTGGCGGTAAACACCTTCATTCTTTCGGCTTGTTAATCCCTTTAAAACTATGTCGCACTGCTTGACTTTTAATATTGCTTGTTCACCCTGATTAACCCCTTGTTTAAAATAATTATCGTGTCGCTATTTGATCTTTAATATCTCTTGTTTATCATGATTACATCCTTTGACTTCGTCAAAATCTTCCCACTATTTGATCTTTTGACATTCTTATATACAACTAATTACATCTTTCATACCGGAATAACCGAACAAAAAGTGGTTCATATTGATGTAATTAAAATAATTTTATCTTTATTTTTTTATTTTATTTTGTAAGAAGTTAAATATAATAGATGTTAGTTAAAATTGTTAAGAAATAGGCTGATTGATTACAATGTTGTAATGGACTAAAATCCAGACGTGATTTCAACATTATTTGAAACTCCAAATTATTTGATTTTGACTGATATTGTCTCGACTTTTTTCTGCTAGTGTAATAATGATCTCCAATGGGGAGTTTAACTACCCAGTCTAAAGACGAAACTCATCAACGGCAGGAAATGATGCAGTCATCAAAGTCAGCGCCCGCTTGACTGATGAGACCTCGTCTTGGATTAATAACACCCAGATAGCACCAGGGCGTGAACTGAAACGGAATATAAGCGGCAGCCGACGATCCGAATTCATCAGTTACAGTTAACCTCACGACGATCGACTCAACGCCACGATGCCTTCACCCCTTTTTTCATTCTTTGCGTTTCTATATTTTCGTATTCATTGTGTATTACGTCCCTGAATACTGGACAACACCTCACGCATTGTATTAAAAGTAATACTTTACCTAATAAAGTATCAAAAATTCTTGGTGTCGTGAAACACCTTTTTCAACAACAGGTTTCGCGACATTTCGAATTTTCTCGATAGCACTAGCCATAACAAAGTGATAGAGATCAAACGACAACAAGTTCCGAAAGAAATCAAGAAGTTAAAAGAAGAAAATCAAATAAGAACAGATCAGTTCTAGAAAATCTCGGTGACAATGTTTCAAAAGAAATCAAGAATTCAAAGCGAAATTTAACCAGGAGAAAGAGCTTGTTCATTTTGAACTCCGAACTGCTGCTACTGAACTGTCGAACTGTGTCGAACTGAATTCCGAATTGTTGCTATATCGAACAATTGTATCGATTCGAACTGGCTCCAGCTCTGAAATCCTGACTTTTTAAATCCTTCGGGGCTTCTCCCCTTACCTGAATACCAACGTGTCGCCTCATGATTGGTTGATCTCACTTTATTTATCTATGAATCGCAGCATTTTGGCGGTAAACATGTTCATCCTTTCATGAGAAGAAAAATTGCCAAAAGTTAACTAGTACATCAAAGTAAATGATTTTGTGATAGAATAATAGTGCTATTATCTATCTAAATACTTCGGAATTAAAATTAGCAATCTTACATACTTTTTTTTATCTTGCTAGACTTATATCGAATTATAAATTGCTAGACTTCTATCGAATTAATCGAAGAATGTAAAGGTAGCGATTCACAACTTTCTCAATATAAATGCAAATTCACGTCTTCAGTGATACATCAACTATCGCATATTCAGCAACCATGTATGTGCAAGACGAAAAAGAAAGAACATTCTTGGTTTTTCCCAAATCTCGAATTGCACCAATCAAAGACATGACAATACTATGGGTAAAACCGAAATATTTATACAAATGAAACGAAATGATCAAAGTAATCTGTGTAGGAGGAATTTGTAATATTTCTCAGGCGAATCCAGGGCATGGACTAAAATGGAGTAGCCAGCAGCCGGAGTTCAGAATTCACTGTAACTTTTTTGGATCTACGAGACGGTTTCTACTTCGACGATGCCGAACTTCACTCCCTCGACGAAACCGGGCAAACTCCATTTCGACGAAATTTGGAGTTATTTCTCAACCAAGCGGAGTGCCACCTACGACCAACTCCTTTATTCATCATTGCTAACAATTCTTACTGGAAATTTCTCGCGGTAATTGTATCTTATTGTACCTCACCGAATAAATTATTAAATTTCGTAGTGTCGTGGAACCATTCTATATTCCTACTGATAAAGTTTCGCAACAAAAGCCTTTATTCTCACATCTTCGAGTGCCCATATAAAAAAATCCGATTTACTATTAGAGTTTGTGAGTACCGTTTGAAATGGTGAGAGGTAATTGTCAGGAATGTTACAAGTACTGAGGCTTGTGAGAATTGCCATTTTCTGTAAGCCTCCGACCACTATCAGTAACAAGTATGATTCATATAAAAAGGGAGTTTTCAGGGGGCAAAAGATTAATGTCGTCAAAATCGGTCTTCAATGCGAGCAATCTTATTGATAGCAGTTTTTTTCAGTATCAATATCAGGGCAGTTCAGTTCTAATCTGATATCAAAACGATTTTAACTGCAGCACAAGCGACAATTCAGAAGGAGAAGACTATCTTTTAATACTTACTTTGCATTTACTCCTTACTATCGCATAAGCGCGATATTATGTATAATATCGTATAAACCCAAGAAAGCCTATTGCTGATCTAGCAGAATCACATTAGCAAGAAGCAGTATCCAATCCAACCAGTCTGTGTCGGAATACCGAAGAAACAGTGATTCAAATTTAGTATAATTTTATTTCATTTTATTATATAAAAAATAGTAACTGTCAGTTTAAATTGTTAAGAAATGATTGATGACACGATTGTAATAGACCAAATTTCAAATGTGATTTCGACATTTTTTGAAACGCCAAACTATTTGAATTTGATTGATGATATCTTAAAACTTTTTTGCAAATGTATTAATGACTTCCGCTATGGAATTTCACCAGCCGGTACCAGGATCAAACTCACAAACGGCGACAAATCAAACAATTATCAAAGACGGTGCCCGCTTGATTGATGGGATCCCGTCTCGAATTCCAGACACCCAAACGGCACCATGGGTGGACAAAAATGGTATATAAGCAGCACAAAACGATCCAAGTTCATTCGTTTGATTTACTTTTTTCTCCCAACCAGGACGACGAGCTACTCCACCACCTTTTTTTCATATCGTTGCGTTATTTATATTCATTCTTTATTTATTGTGTACCACGTCTGGAGATACCTCACACGTTTAAAGTAATAAACTATTTAAGTTACTTAGTGTCGTGACACAGTTTACCCACACATACCAACTTCCACGACATTATCTGGTGCCCGAGGTGAGGTATGTCTTCCAGTCTGATCTCAGCTGCACAACCAACTAAGGAGAACTTAGCCAAACTCCTCGAAGAGATTAACACCATTGACCTAACCCCGGATCCAAATCTCTCACGAGAAGAACTAAAGCGGCATTATGAAGTAAAAGGCAGAATCGTCAAAGAAAAAACCAAGCGACTCGACCTCTATATCAACACGCTGGAATCCCTCGACAAAAGCTGGTTGGAACTCATCCAGAAAACAACGCTTCCAATTCAACGAAAGGAAGAAGAAGCGAAATATGCCAAAATGGTCGAGGATGAAACAGGTATTCTAAAACTGATTAATAGGGGAAAGGAAGCAAAAATTACCTTAGAAATGTACATGGATGACTTTCAACTAGCTGTCCAACAACTCAACGAAGTGAAATCCGAAGAACCAGTCACTCATGGCGAGACATCTCGAACAGTTCGAGCGACTGTGAATCTACC